>JARHVA010004974.1:570000-1172500 GCA_037957365.1 Torreya grandis
TAGTTTCTAATTTACCCTTATTTTGTAATAAAAATATAATTTCTCTTCTATTGCCCTAGTTTTATTAGTACTTTCATGGGTACATCCTATGCCATTTAAGAAGGTTAAGTCCCCAATGCCTATGTGGTGAAGTGATAGATTAAGTAGTATTGTAATTGATCATATTTATATTCTTATGAATTAACCATGTGTTTATGTTCCAATTAAATATATGAAAATTAATGAATTTCATGTTGTTATTTATATTATTACAAACATTGATAATGAACATGGGGATGCATATGTACATTTTTAAAATAATGATGTACCTGAATTTGATTTTTTTTATAAATATCATGTTCTATAATATACTAACTATCATGGTAAAATACATCCTAATGAAATTAATGATGTAAATTTTGAACAAGTAGAATCACTTTCTAATTATTTAAAAATAATTAGTAAACTTAAGGACATAGATGATATCTTGAATTTTATCTTAAAAGCTAAAAATATAAAGAATACTAATAATACTAAGCTACCACATAAATGCTTACATCCTATGATAGGTGTTAAAATAATTCTTCTTAGTGCTTATATTCATGTGTTCACACCTATGGCTACATAAATGATGCATGCACCTTGTATATCTACTATGGTGGAACCATTGTTTACTCCTTAGATATTTATGAGTATCTGATTTAACTTATTTGGGAATAATGGAGTTTTATTCCTATTTTAGTTAAGGGTATAGATTACTAAATCAATACAAAATATAGCAATAAATATAGTTCTAATTTGTGCAACTATTTGTACTTTCTAAAAATGGCAAAAAATATAACTTAGCTAGAAAATAGACTAAGATGGTTGATACAGAGATTACAAATGGTTATGCAAGAGTCATAAACCTGAATCTAGATTACATTGGGTGAAAGGATAGGAGCATCAAAAAGTGGATGCTTCAGTTTCTAATGTTGTTGTCCGTTCCTACCACTATTGTCCAAACTAATCGTAAGGACCTAAAAAATTCTAGGTAGTTGCATTATGCATATGTGAGTGTGCCTATGAAAATGAGTGCTAGTTTTTTATAGAACTTGTTATGGAGCTGATTTTATCTTCAAACGCTAACCCTCCATCATGCTTGATAAAATTATTTTTGAGTCACTTAAGAAAGAGGGGGATTAGTGTGAAATATATATTGAATGTGCAATCCACACCCATTATGTTGGCACACTGCCTACATACAAATACTCTAAAGAGGGTTCAAGAAATATGTAGTTCTTCCACCTAGAGTGATTTGTGCAATAGTGTGATGCATATAAAAATGCCAAATTGATAGTGTTTGGGGTGGCTAGGGACTGGTATAAGGATTTGAGTAGGTTTGCATCTATGCTAGGTGATTGCGTACAAAGAAAAGGGAAGTTTACCTTAGTGTTTCATTTATATTCTTGCTTGCTTTGTAATTTTTGTCACCTCCCTTGTAAATGAGATTTGAGTGGGATTTTATAGGGAATAATTGATCATGGGTTATATTTATTCATGCTAGGCTAACATAATTAAGGATAAGAACCTGATGAAAATGATTGTTGGGGCTCAAAGTGCAAATGGATAGGACTAGTGAAAATAAGACACTTCTCTATGGGGTGCTATAGTCCAAATCAGACACTCCTATCCTATGGGCTTGAGACCTAGGGAATAGGAATGGCATAGGGAATATTGTCTAGCTAAGGTGGAATGACTATTTAGAAGGTTCTATAAGACTAATAGTGAGCAAAAAGGTGTCTAAAAGTGTCACAAGAACATGCAAAATAGACCTATGTATGGGGTGTCACAAGCCACACTCGAACTACCAATTTGGATATCTTATATGACTACATCTTCCCCCCTTTTATTCTAGTGATGCAACAAAGCAAAATACTAGGATAAAATAAAATATAGTGTACATGAACTTACCTTCAAGTGTGAAGACAATAAAGATGTGTGATGTTGAGTGTGCATAGAGAGAACACAATGAGAAGCAGAAATATACAAAATAAAACAAGGAGTAGATTAGTTATTACTAGACACATTATGTCTAAAATAAGATTGTAAAAAGGTTGGGTAAAAGAGAGAGGAAGAGAAAGGAATGAATACACCTCATCAGGTATGTGAACCAATACAAAACCTATTGTGATATTGAGTGATGTTGAGTGATGATGTGTGTGTTGTACCAATATTAATATCACAGACAGAGATGAATGCTTAATTCCTTAAGGGTGGCCCAAGAATACAAATGTTGACCCTTTAGATCCATCATCACCCACTATGTAGTGAATCAATGTGATCATGTGTATATTAATCTATGTTTGGACTATGTATCTAATCCCTCTTAGTAGGTGGTTCAAAAATATAAAGGCTAATTAGTCCTTTAGATCCATCATTGCCCACTAAGTGTGAATTATGAACTGATATCGATATGAATGTGTGTCATATGAGATGACTCATGAAACCCATGAATGCTCTATAATCTAAAAATGTGGCATGGATATCTAAATGTGTACTAAGAACTAGGCCAATCTTAGCCACTTCAAAAGGTGTATATTAGGCTTGTATAAAATCCACTCCAAAACTAATAACTAGGCTTATATAAAATCCACTCCAAAATGATGCCAACCACCTACATATGGAATAATGCATGAAACTACTACTAATACCTAGGTAATAAAATGAAATGGAAATAAAAGAAGGTAAATGTGCCACACACAATTCCCCTAATCACTGGTGTCTGTAACATGGACTCTGATCTAGAAGTTTTACCAACTACCTAATCTAAAACTAGAAGTGAGATTCATCATGTCGTGCATGATTCCCCCTATATCTAGATAATCTAAGTAAAACTATATAGAAAATACCCAATCTAAATTGGACTGTATCTACCAAAACTATAATTCACCTTACCTTTCTATCTATTTATAAAAATTCTAGATTTTTGGCTATTTGGATAGGAGCGTAAAAAAGTGAACACTTTATTGTAGGGTGTTATAGTCCTAATTGGGTGCTCTTATCATTTACTATTTTTTATGACTATTTTATGTTCATCTCTATTATTTTGGTTTATTCTACATGTTTTGAATTTTGATTGTTGTTCTGAGTGTTCTAAAAAATAATTTTTTATCGGTAGAGGGATCTGATCTTTGTGACAAAACCCTTGTTTATTGTCCCTTCTTCTGAGGGTAGAAATGAAGACTGTATAGTTAATTCCATCATAATAAATATTAATACAAGTGTGTTATGTCATTAAATACATGATATAGCAATGATGATCAAAAATATGTCTCAAGATATAACATAGTTTGTATTGGAGATTGTTAGATCAACAGGGGTATGCCTAGATAGATGTAACAATGTAATAGTATGTGTAGTATACTAAAATAAAACTATAAATATTTTTAGTTGTCAAGGAAGGATGGAGCATTACGTCCATGATGGCATCCAAGAATTAAAGATAATACATGATGTGGATCATGGCATTGTAAATAATTGAGAATAAAACAAGCATGCAAGGCAAGAAGCAAGAAGCATACAAAAGAGGCCAAGGGGCCAAGAAAATAAGGGACATGGGTACATGTCACTTAAAATAGGAAAATTAATCATATAAATCATGTTCAAATGCCCACATACACATACAATTGCAAACAATAAATATTGACATGAGGGCCATAAGTACATATAAGAGTACAAGCAAAGGACATTGGTAAATGTCCTAAGGCACACACAAGTAAAAAA
Source organism: Torreya grandis (assembly GCA_037957365.1). NCBI lineage: Eukaryota > Viridiplantae > Streptophyta > Pinopsida > Cupressales > Taxaceae > Torreya > Torreya grandis. The sequence continues at coordinate 573,745 of JARHVA010004974.1, forward strand.
ATATGAATTGAGAAATGCAATCACATCTATCTACTTAAAGTAATAAAATAAGGAATGTAAATTATGTAAATCCTATCACATCTAATTGATCAAATCAAGAAGTGAAATTATGCAAAATATGTAGTTCAAGACTAGATAGATGATAATAAATACACAAGTGTTACATAGTAGTGAGTGTTGATAGAATAATTTGTGTAAGCTAGTAAGTAATGTACATCAACATGATAACTAGAGTTTGTAGTGAAATAATTACATAACCTAGATGGTGTAGTCATGTAGAAGATTCTCTTGCTGGGTAGATATGTTGATATATGTCTTGAATGTAAAATTAGGATGCCCCCTCAATGGGTAGAGTGAAGCAATCAAAGATCTATATGTCACTTCACAAAATCAAATAAAATCAAGTGAATCATGGTAATGTAGATAAATTGACAAATAATATCATAGAATAACACAATTTAAGTCTAGCATGGTAGTAGAAATATAAAGCATGGATAATGCGTATAATTGAAAAGTTTTTGGTGTTTTGATTTATTTGAATGTTTTTGTATTTTAACATGTTATATTGTTTTTAGTATTTTTAAATATTGTATTATTTTTAATATTTTTAAATAAGATATGTACAATTAATCATAAATAAATTATGTACAAGAAAGTGAAAATAAATTATTTATAAGTAAGCTGAGAAATTATGTATAAGAAAGACTAAGAATAAATTATACTAATTGATGAGTCTCATAAGAAACTCCCTATCATGGTGTCTTATATCAAGGAGAGTGATATTGCATGATCATGAAACATGATGAAAGGGCTAATACTATGACTTTGAAAGCTATGTATGTTGTAAGTGATCTAAAATCTATGTAATGGAAACTGATTGTGGGGTCCCTTGTAAATCTAAGAAGTGGATGCAATTATGGGGATCTTAGTGACCCATTCGGTAGTAGAATAAGTTTTTTTAAAATTTATCTATGTGTAGAGGCATGAGACCTCAATGATACTACAATAGGTGTGAATACTATAGATAAAAACTATCTAGAGTCCATAAACTATCATTGATGTAGTGGGCACTCTAGGAGAGGCCTTCATGGAAGTGTATGAACTCTTTGTGTGAGTAAGGGAGGCTTTGACTATGTCTTAATCTCAACTAGAGGAAGAATTATAACTGGTGGAGGAGTTGAAACTAGTGACTACAGAGTAGGAGATGGATTTGAAGTGGGGAGTGGTAAATCATATGGAACTCCACCAACTATAATAACCTAATTAGTGTGAATGTGTTTCATGTATCTATGAACTATAAAAGGTACTACATGAAGTTTCTAGACCCATGGTCAACCAAGTAGCATGTAAAATATTCCAAATAAGCTTTGTATGTGTCCACTAAACCCACTGATAACTATGTCCATCAAGGTGATAACCTAAGTGACAAAGCTATAGCCATAGGTGTAATCAACCTACCTATCTTCATAAACTTGGGTGATAGCATGTACCCCATGATATACTATATGCATAGAGTTGGTAGAAGGTGAGGGATAAGATATAGGTGAACCAAGTTTGAATGGAGAAGGAATAGATATAAATGCTAGTGTTTTCTTGTGTCTAGTAGTGATAGGGAGATATTCAAAACTAGCCAAAGAGTTATATATATGTAGGTATAAACTATGTATATGGGATGATATGCATGTAATTGGAATTACAAATTGTATAGAAATATGATTATAAAGAACAATCCACATGAGAGATAGAAATCAAGGGATAGAGAGCATGGAACATTTCACTAATGCCTAAAAAACTTTGACTTGTAACATGACATTTCTAACATGTTTAGTAAGATAGAGTTGAAAATTATTCTGCATGAGAGAGAAAGAGTATGTAAAAGAAATAATGAAACCTTGTATTAAAGAAAAGTAATCATTGATTTTAAGGAAAGGGATCTTGACATTTTTATCAACAAATTTCCTAATAGCATCCAATATTATAAAAAATTAAGCATGAAAGGGAAATAATGAAGCTTTTAATTAACATATAGTAAACTTTATCATTCATATACATGATAGGACTGAGTATGGAATCCTTATTTTTCTCAAGAAATGTTTTGAAATAAGTGAGATTCATTTTTTATTTTATGTGAAATCTCATTTAATTAAAAAAATATCAAAAACATATTTCTAAAAATCAGCTAGGAAATTTCCTTAGGGTTTTTAGGTTTTTGTGTGTAAACTAAGTAAGTTGGGTTCACCAAATGATTTAAATTATTTAGGAATAATGGATTTTTATTCCTATTTTATTTAAGGGTCTAGATTAATAAATTAGTAAAAAATATAGCAATAAATATAGTCTTGATTTGTGCAATTGTTTTTCTTTTTCACCTTTCTAAAAATAGCAATAAATAAGAAAAAATAGAACTTACTTGAAAAATAAACTGAGATGGCTAATACAGAGATTTAAAATGGTTGTGCAAGATTGTAAAGGTATTGTAAACCTAAATATATATTTCATTGGGTGAAAGGATAGGAGTGTCAAAAAGTGGATGCTTTGGTGTCTAATGTTATTTTATGTTCCTACCACTATTGTCCAAATTGATCATAGATATCTAAAATGTTTTGGGTAGTTGCGATGTGCCTGTGTGAGCGTGCTTGTGAAAAATTAAACACTGGTTGTTGATGGAACTCATTATGGAGCTGATTTTATATTCAAACCCTAAACCTCCATCATGTTTGATAAAATTATTTTTTAGTCACTTGAGAAAGACCAGGGTTAGTGTGAAATACATAATGAACATGCAATCCACACCCCTTTTATGGTCATGCTACCTATGTACCAATACTCTAAAGAGTGATCAATACATATATAGTTATCCTACCTAGTGTGCTTTGTGAAATAGTGTGATGTGGTTGCAAATTTCAAATTGATAGTGTTTAAGGTGGCTAGGGACTAGTATGAGGATTTGAGTAGGTTTACATCTATGTTGGGTGGCTATATGCAAAGAATATGGAAGTTTGACTTAGTTCTTTGTTTGTATTCTTGTTTACTTTGTAAGTTTGGTCACCTCCCTTATAAATGAGCTTTGAGTGGTATTTTATAGGGAATAATTGATCATATGTCAAATGTATTCATGTTAGGCCAACCTAATTAAGGATAAGGACTAGATGAAAATGACCATTAGGGCTCAAAGTGCAAATGGACAAGACCACCAGATATGGGATACTTCTTTTTGGGGTGTTATATTCCAAATGGGGTGTTTCTATCCTACAGGCTCAAGACTTGAGGGAACAAGATTGGCATGGGGAATATTGTTTGGATGAGGTGGAATGATCATTTAGAAGGTTTTGGATGACTGGCAATGAGCAAAAAAGTGTCTATAAGGGTCGCAAGAACATGTAAAAAGGACTTATGGATGGGGTGTTGAAAGCCACATGCAAACTACCAATTTGGACATTTTATATGACTACAGTATCTATAAATAAAATATTGCGTCTCGTGTGCCCTCTAGTATTACTACACCATCTATTTAAATTATATATATGTATGTATATATATATATATATATATATATATATATATGTATATATATGTATATATATGTATATATATATGTATATATATATATATATATATATATATATATATATATATATATATATATATATATATATAATGTTCTTAGGGATAAAGTTACTCCATTGAAACAAGGTTATGATAGAGTGGGTAATAGAAAAAACTCTCAATCATTATTACATAAATATTTGGCCCCACATATTTATAATTATATTCCATATATAGGGTTTCTATCACATAAGCTTACACTCTTTGAGATTAAAGGTGATCTAAAATAGCATCTTAAAGCCTTCCATGCTACATGTTTAGATTATGTGGCTAATGATAGTTTACTAAAAAATATTTTTCTTCAAACACTAAATAACCATGCCTTGATATGGTTTTATTACCTTTCTTTTGGATCAATGTGAGACTTCAATCTTATGGTTGATAATATTTTATCATATTTATCTATCAACATAAATGAGAAAATAGCTTATGCTCAAATTGCATGACTAAAACAAGGACCTAATGAACCCATTAGTCATTATGTACTTTTATACAATACTATGCTTTCAAAAATGAAAAATATTATGGATAACGTGGAATTACAATACATTTTAAAATAAAACCTACCTTTGGACATACATGAGTGTATGATGTTCAAAAAATTCAATTTTATAATTACACGTGACATATGGTCAAAGACCATGTGGTCAAAATTATCACTATGAACATATTAATTATAGGAAAAAAACCCTCCCACATTTTCTAATGCTAAATTTATAGTAAAATATAATTTAAAATCTATGATTAATGATTCTAATAATGAGGCTAAAAAAACTATTAATGTGGTATCATAACCTACTAAGATGATTGTCCTTTTTGATACTCAATACAAAAAAATTACATGACTATTATAACCTTTACATAAGGTATTATAAAGGATATTTTAGATACTAAAATCAAGTATTAAGTATTTTATAATTACAATCTTCACATGGATTTACCATGCATGACTTGAGTGCACAAACATGGTCCTAATCCACCATTCTCTCACACTTACATATTATATTATGAGTTTGACTCTTATATTATGATGTTACACACCTAAAATAACCTAACTAACTATTTAAAACCTATTTAATATCCTACACACACACACACACACACACACACACACACACACACACACACACACACACACACACACACACACACACACACACACACACACACACACACACACACACACACACACATTTAGACCTTTATTTTAGTTTGTATGTACACAAGCTGGTTTGATCAACTTTAGTAAGTATTCCTGGTTGACACTGACTTAATCTAGTTCAAATTGGTCCTCTCCCAATAACATATATTTTTTTAATAAAAAAATTCCTTAGGTTCATCCCATCTACCTAGTCTTTTGGTGGCATGATAAATTACCCAATATGACACACATATATAAAAATAAAGGTATCACTTAATAAAGGACCTAGCACTTATCTGGTAAACATTTATACACTATTTAATCTATCACTAGGAGTAGTCACAATCCAATTCTATAGAATTACAAATCCAAGTTAAATAAAACATTGTCAAGTATCAAATCTAAATCATTTTTTGCATACATATAGTGAAGGAAAATAATTTAACAATCACAATAGGTGGAATAACTATGCATGGCTTGATTTCCCTCCTTTTAGTATTGGATACATATGTATTGTTACATTTTTAAACAAGGGTGATTGAAGTTAGCTTAACCCATTAAAATCTCTTAATTTTTTTAGATTTATTTTCCTCAAAATCACACCTAGGATTTCAAGGTGAATATGGTTTATTTATGGAGTTTCATGCATCATTATGGTTTAACATCAAACATACATAGCTTACAAAGAAAGGTGAATGTGACTGTATGGTCATAGAACCTTAATTCCATATAGGTTAATACCAACCTATGTAGGTAGGTCCATATCAATAAACAATATTAATTGAGATAAATGAAACCAGCTATACATAGATATAAGTATAGTTTCTAAACCAGATTAATCAAAAGCCTATTTTAGTTTGATTTCCATTTCTAGAATATAGTCAAAATATAAAATTCAACCAAAAAAGATAATTCACATCCCTTTTTTGTACTTACTCTACTTATCAATGCCACTTGTCAAAGCATTTAATCTAGTTTTAGTATTTTATAATCAATTCTATTGTTGAGTACCATATCTTATGATCTGAATTATTCTACTAGTTTTTATCCTCTTAGGGTTTATAAAAAAATTCTATAAAAACATATTGGTGAACCCTATTTTTAATCACACTAATCAAAATATAGGGTAAACATATTGATGAAACCATATATTAATTTTATCATGTTAAACCCTTGGTTTTCCTTAGGGTTTCATCCTTATTTTTAGTTTTTCCAAATCTTTGCCTTAGGGTTTCATTTTCATACCTAATTTCTTATTTTTTGTCATATAAGGAATTAAATATGGATTTAATAAACATTTATTCTATTGGTTGACTCAAGTCATGATTTAAATTATTTCATATTGTTCCAATTTGTTATGTGTAAGTTGGCTTAAATACTTATAAATTAATGATTCAACTTTTTAGGAGATTTATGGAATATAAAAACCTAGGCTATTAAAGTGTTGGAAAAATAAATTAGGGAATAAATATATCAATCCAAATAGCCTTTGATTTGAAAAATAATTAATTTATTTGATTACTATATAAATATAAATGAATTATAAAAGGTGTACTTAGATAGAAAACTAACTGAGATAAATAAGTGGTGGGATGGAAATCGGTACAAGAATAATGAAAGGTTTCACCAATAAGAAATAGGTGTCATAAACCCTCTTGGATAGTATCATGGTATTTTATTAAATAATGTACCATGCTAGTGTCCCATGTACAATGCTAATTTCCCTTTGTAGCAAAGATAATGAGTTCTTCGGTGAGCCTTCACCTAGTTCTAAGAAGCATAAGCCTATGTGACGAAATGTTGGATCATTATTTTGACTAATTTCAGTTGGAAACCCTAAGCCTCCATGTTTGTTATGGTATTTGAGTATCATAAGTAGAAAAAGAGTGGTATTAGTAGGTTAGGCTAGAAATGACATCATCACCCCATGTGTTGAGAGTTGCCTACATACCAATACCTCTAAAGGGGATCAGTCATGTTGTATTTCTCTTAATCCAAGTGTTGGTGAAAGTGCAAGTGCAAGTGAATGATAGTATGACTGATAATTTAAATTATTTAAGTGTGATTTGAGACTATAAATATGAGTAATTTGAGATCTATGTTATTGTAGATGGGTGTGTGTATAAGTATGAAAGAATAGGGATCAATGACCTTGATTTTCACAATTATTTATGATTTTATTTGTGAGTATTTGTATCTAATTTCCATCTAGGGGATAGATGAATGAAAGTGGTCTATATATAGCATTTTGGTGCTTGTTGAGACATGAAATGGGTCTAGTTTGACCTTAAGGTACTTCAAGAAATGGAAATATGTATGTTTAGGGTGAAAGATATAAGGAATAATAATGTTTCCCCTTTATCAATAGCACAACTTGCTATAATTTGAAGGGATGCACTAATGTCTAGGTAGTAGGAATGGGTAGAAAAGGGACTTGGGTCCCTAAGTGAAGTCTCAATGTTAATTTTGGTATATCTAAGAATAGGTCAGACTCACACAAAATATATAAAGTTATCAAGAGAGGCCCTAAGATAGGTCTAAGGCTAAACTAAGGATAAGGTGGTCTCAAATGACACTCATTTCACTAAAATGACATTTTAGATGACTACATTTACCCTCCCCCTATTCTATAAATGAAGTAAAGTGAAATGACTAGGATAAAGGAAAAATAAATATACCTAGACTTATCTATGATGTGAATCCCATGAATCTAGATTTGAGTATGTGAATCATGATCCATTATGTTCCCTTTAAATGAAACATGAATGAATCAATCCTTACTTAAAATATGAAAATCAAAGAAAAAACTAAGTAAATAGATTAGAGAAAGAGGAAAGGAATAAATAAACATCTTTCAGTATATAAACCAATGTAAAACCTTGGTGATACCATATGTGTGTAGCTAGTGATGATCTAGTGAATAACTTGGACTGAGAAAATGGCTTACTCAATCCTCATGTGTGGGTGGATTAAGAACTTAAGTTAGCCTTGAATCGATCATTTCTCACCCCTATTTGGTGGATCATAATATGTGATTATCTTGGATTGGACTGATGACTTGTATAACCCTCTTATGTAGGTGTCTCAAGAACTTAAATCATCCTTAAATACATGATTTCCTAGCCCTATTCAATAAAAGGAGCTAAAATTGAAAATTGTGTCATGAAGCTATGAAAGATATCTCTAGTCCACTTGGGAACTATGAACATAAAATGTATCATAGTCCAATCAGAAAATCTGAATGTAAAATTGATCTTAGCAACTCAAGAATTTTAACCATTACAAATATAATGAGGCATCAATCAAGTATAAACTTGGTGCAACACTAGTAAAAATGGTGTCTAGAGTATATAACATGGATAATGACTTATAACTATCATTCCACTTGAGGAAATCAGTACAAAAACTAAGCATATGGAAATAATGTGGTGTGCACATGCCACAAATTCTAATATCTATACATATGGATTCTAGATTGAGTTATAGTAATATGTGTATGTGCATATATCAGATCAAACATGTGTGGTTTTATGTTAAAATTAGGTATATACTAATCATATCTAATAATCTATGACTAAAACTATGTAAATATATATTTACCTATTGTACCTTTCTAAAAATTCTAGAATTCCTTATTTATGGGGCTACTAGATAGTAGTGTATTCCCCTAGTCAATAACACTCTACGTTAGTGTCCTATATGCCATACTATTGACCAAATGTGTTGTTTCCATGTAAAATTGAGATTGAGCTAGGTGTGATTATTTTTCATTATGTTTTCCTAAGTCTGGGCTCTGTAATCTATTTGCATGTTAAAAAATGTGTTATGAGTACACTAGTATGGCCTAATTTGTGTGATAAACCCATGTGAATGGCCCCTCTTTTGAGGTGAGTTGTTAAACCTTTACAATAATTATCATAAAAATTAAAGCTATTCATCATATGTTTTAGACTAAGAATATATGATATATACATGATAAACCAATATAATGTGTATAAATGATATTAAAATGTAAATTGATTGATCATAATTTGGAAATGTATGATGTATATTATATATAAAATTCATAAGGTTGTAAAAATAAATAAAATAATATAAGCATGTATATGAACAAAAAAATTGAGTATAATCTATGTACAATACTTGGGGGGGGGGGGGGGAGGGGTGGGGCATGATGTCCATAAAGGGACCTAAGAAGGAAAGGGAGATGCATGAGGTCCCTCATGGCATCTCAAACTAATAGTGCAATAAAAAATAAAGAGACAAGTTTCATGGCCTTAATTCATAAATAAAATCATATACAAAAACATGAGGCATGAAAATTATGCCAAGGGGACACAATATAAGGGACATGGGCACATTTCAATAAGTCTCAGAAAGTAATACACACAAGGGCATGTTCAAATGTCTACATATGCAAAGATCAAGCAAGGTTGGATTAGAGCCACATAGAAGGACATGTATAACTTTCTACATATACAATCAAGAAGAACACACAAGGACATGGGCACATGTCCAAAGCATACATACAATGAATTGGCTTATAGACATAGAATGATGGCATATTCAAATGCACTCAAGTAGATGTAGAATCTAAAAGGCACAATCAAATCTAAACCAGGAAAGATGAAAATGAAAGTATGTATGAACATGTGGTATAAATCTATATAATAACAAAGACGTACATAAACTAAGTCTATAGTATTAGTATTTGGGAAAAAATAGTGTAGTATAAAATGACATAACCTGGAAAATCAAAAGCTATATAGTATAATGCCCCCAATGGGTGAATGTATCAATGCTAAATTTGTGAATTTATATATGTGTCCCTAATGGGTAAATAATAGTAACTCTAGATATGTATGATGGAATTGAGTCCTGTCATGATCTAAGAACACTTGAATAAAACAATTAAATCATGTATGTATGATGAAAGTAACTATAGTATCATATATAACATATGTAGTACCTATAAAATAGCAAGAATGTAAACATGGAAATTCATACAATCTAAAATTTATATTTTCCAAGAAATATTTGAATGCTTTTGTATTTTTTGAGTATAAGATATGTATAATCAATATGAAAATGAAACTATGTGAAAGTAGAAGGAACATAATAATTGATGAGTCTTGAAAGAAACTCACTATCAAGGAGTATTGTATCAAATAAATGAAGAATGATTACATGTGTTGTGTAAGGAGGTATCTAAGATCTATGAACTAGATGTATTGAGTAATCTATAATTTAATATACATGTGGAGTGGGACTATGAATCTATGGAGCTGATTAAATAAACCTGTGAATTGTGGGGTTCTTACAAACCAATCTAGAAGAAGTTGTGACTAGCATGGGTGCTCTATGCTATAACATTGATCTAGATGGTAATGGGGTAGAGAGAGTCTATATATAATGAAAAATATGTCTTTGACATATGGGTATCTCTAATAAAGTTATATGTGGGATAATATGTTTACATGGTAATACTATAGGAGTAGACCTCACATACATTGGTGGATAAACTGATATTAGAGGTATTCTAATAGAAGATATGTGTGGATCTATGACTGGTGGATATTGTGTAATTAGTTGTGGAATATGTAAAGGATACTCAAATGGAATTGCCTTGACTATAACCCCATAATTAACATGTATATACTTAATACATTTGTATAGAGAGGATGGAATGGATTGAATTTGATGTATCTAAGGCCTTCACAATAACATATCAAATGTGTTGACATTAGGTATAACTAATAATTTGGTGTTCACATGTGCCCAACTATAATGGAATTATGATCTCCCCAATGGAGCTCTAGACATGGAAACTAAATCTAAGGATAACTCTATTTGTCTGATAAATATCCTACACTAAATAACCCAAGTGTTGTAGAAGTGTAATCATACACATATTAATGCTTGACCCATTGTCAACCATGACACTTTGAATAATATTATGATAAATGTAAGCTCGTATAAAGAGTGCATATAAATCTAAGTATTCATCGATGATATCTTACTATGATAAACTGATGAGAGGTATACCTATCACTATAGTATGATACACACTAATGATATTATTTATAGGGTGTGTGTCCATCATATGAGTATGGTAAGATGTTGGTGGTGGATGTTCCTAGTAAGTATAATGAACACTTAAAGTGTATATTTTCTTATTAGTTATATGTTTTTGAACTAAATCTAACAATATTTTCATTTCTTTTGCTTCCATTTGTTGTGCTCTAGGTGTCTCTATAAGAATGAATGATCACATTGATGATATTATCATCTATCAAATCATTTATCTTATGTTGTAAGTTTATGCATATATTTTTAGTATGGTTGGGGGCCTTGGGACAATCATAAAATGCATTGGAATCATAATTCTTTATAAGAGTACTAATCATATTGACCTATTTAATGGGAATGAAAGATATGATGTTTCATTACAAGAGTTTTTTGAGAACACATGTTGGTGATTCAGGGATATTCATGAAAGGTCTCCTTAGAGGATTTGGCTCTGAGGCTACATTAATTTTATTTATTTTTATCATTATTATTTTTAATGCGATTCATCTTAAATGTAGGCTTATTATAACTCTTATTATTTGAATATAATCTAGTTGTTGCTTTAACTTGCCTATGGAGAGAAGCTTGACTTCCCATTATTTTATTATATGCCATAGATCTATGAATGATGGAATTTTTTTGAATAGTGTATCTTCATGGAATTCCAATAATAAAATCTACTTGAATATGTCCTAGAGTTATCTATCTACCATGGGTATATTCATCTTTGCTAATGTTTTTTTATATCGTAAGACATATCTAGCTATTGGCTCATTAGATTTTTGCTTTTTTTGAGAAACTTGAGAATAGAAAAACTTATCACTTATGCTAATTGAAAAGTGTGCCAAAAACATATCTATAATTGGATTAAATGTTATGATGAAATAATTAAGAATATCATATAACCATTGTAATGCATAGTCCTTTAAACTGAGAGGGAACCACTTAGTCAGGAGCCAATCATTGGACATGTAGTCCAAACATGCTACATGAAAAGTGCATAGATGATGATTTAGGTCACCCTTAACATCATATTGAGTTAGATTTGGTGCCATAAATATTTATGGTAAAGGAATTGATGCTATATGTTATTTCAATGGTGTCTATCGGAGCATATGAGAGTCTAAGGCATGAGATGGTCTAGTAGCACCCTGTTTCATATGTAACACCTTGGACTAAAAATAGTGTATCTCTTGACTAAAGGATTATACATCTAAAGAAGAGGGATGTGTACTAGCCACAAGAGGTGTTTCCACTGACGAGAGTTGGCTAGTTATAGCATGTTGTTATAAATTTTGATTTACCCCCATAGTAGGTGTAATAATAATATTAAAATTTAGTGGCTAAAATATTGAATCATAGTGGAATTTTGAAGAGATAGTGAGTTCTTGGGTGGACCTTGACCTAGTTCTAAGAAGCCTATGCCTATGTGACCAGATGTTGGATTGTTGTCTTCCTTTTTTTGATTTATTTTAATTTGAAACCCTAATAATCCATATTTTTTAGGGTATTTGAGGAATCATAAGAAGAAAAAGAGTGATATTAGCAGGGTAGGTTGGACATGACCTCTACACCCCATGTGTTGAGCATTGCCTACATACCAATACCTCAAGAGGGGATCAAGACTGATGTAGTTCTCCCAATCTAAGTACTAGTGAAAGTTTAAGTGAATTCTAGTACTAGTATCGATTTGAATATTTCAAGTATGACTTGAGACTATAAATCTAAGTAATATGAGATTTGGTCTACTGTAGATGGGTGTGTGTAGAATTAGGGTAGAATAACAATCAATGACCTTGATTTACATAACTATTTTAGAGTTTATTTGTGTATGATTTTAATATTTAGGATAAATGAATTAAAGTGGTCCATATATAGCGTTCTCATGATTTTTGAGACATAAAATGGGTATAGGCCTACCCTAAGGTGATTTGATAAATGGAAAGATGTCCATTAGGGGTGAAAATAGCTAAGGGACAATGGTGTTTCCCCTTTGTCAATAGTGTAGTGCGCTATATACTAAAGGGTTGTACTAATTTCCAAGTGGTAGGAATAGGTGAAAAAGGGACCTAGGTACCTAAGTGAAGGCTTAGTGTTAATTTTGGTATATCTTGGAATGGGTTGGACTCACACAAAATATATAAAGTGATCAATAAAGACCATAATATAGGTCTAGGGCTAAGATAAGGAAAAGGTGGTCTCAAGAGACACTTATTGCACTAAAATGACATTTTAGATTAATACAACTAATAAGGATAAAGTGAATAATAACCTATCCTTAGCCTCTTTTAATACACACCCCCTTGAGGGAGTTAATATGACATTTAAGACCAAAAATACTAAAGGGGATGTTATCCAAATCCATACTCACATAAATACATTTGATGATGAGGAGGATAGATAATCAACTCAACTATTGACCAAAATAGACAAATTCATGATGAAATGTTGTATGTGGATTGAGATGAATAAAAATATTGTCCTAAGCTACTACATCTAGGGAATAATATGACCCCTTTTATGATATTAATGATACCACTACCATTGATATTATTTATACATCAACACCTCTATATATACCTCGATCATCTTCATCTCTTATTTCAAATTCCCTTAAACATAATATTTTATCTCTACAAGATAAGGTGTTTTGGTTAGATTAAAATACATTTAGATCTAGCCATTCAATGAATTCACATACTTTGATCCATAATTCATTACTTCCAAAGATAGCATCCTATCCCCTTGATTTACATTTTGTATTTCCCATATTATGATAGAAAATTTGATCCTAATAATGCATTTGATCTTTCCATGCAACATTCTTAGATTATGAAACCAACAACCATTTATTGACCAAGTTATTTTTAAAGAACCTCAAAGTCTATGATTTAATAGGGTTATATAACCATCCATCTATGTTATTTAGTACCTTCCTCTATCTGGCTAGTTTTATAACACATTTTTCTATCACCATTAATGAAAATATATCTTATGTGAAAATGGGAAAACTCAAACAAGGGTCTAATGAGTCAATTAGTGAATATGTGCTTCTATACAAAACCATGTTGGCTAAGATGACCAATCTTATGGATAACAATGAGTTACATGATATATCTAAGAAAATCTTTCTTGAACCACTTCATGGGTCCATAATATTTTAAAAAATAGATATTTTTTGTGAACTATGCCATAGAGTGAGAGATCATGAAGTTAATCTCCTTACACTTAATAAGCTTAAGTACACTCCTATGACTACTACTTCAATTTCCAAGTTTTAAATCAAGACAAATTCTAATGGAAAATCAGATGATAAAAAATAATGAATCAAAGATTATAATTAATATACTATCAATACTTACAATAGGTTTCTCTTACCTAATCCATATATGAGGAATTTGTCATGCCTACCTCAACCTCCTCATAAGTTTCTAATAATTTCATTTGAGTTTAATAATGTATCCCTCCCTCCACCACTAGTGGTTGATAAAAAAAGACTTTTACCTAATGGATATGATAAGAACACTTATTGTGATTATCACATATGTGTTTAATTTTTTACAAATATAAGTTGTAAGATAAGGTAAAAGTTAAAATATCTTATTGATGAAAACACTAATGAATTGAGAACACCCATAAAGGATATTGGACCATAATCAAATGGGAATTAAGTTTAAAATCTTCAATGACCCATTTTGAAAGCATGAGGAAACATAAACTAAGGATATTGTAGAAGTATATCATACATACTATGTATATCCTCCTCTTGAGACATATAGTCATACATATGAGGTGATTATTGGTATAATTATAATCATATTCACATAGTGACATATTATCACTCATTATATGCAATTATTGGTACATTTATCATCCCTTCACCCCAGAATACTATAATCACTTTTGATAACATCAATTTTTTTTATGATTACTCATAATTTCATACACACTTTAAATGAACCTATATCAATGAAAAGACATACATAGTTTCATGATCTAAAATGAGTCAAGTTATAATGTTTTCAAAGTAACACTTATTTACTCCATTGGGAATACAAAATGGGATTTATAAGATATATCAACAATAGTTAATTTATTCTATGGATAAAAATAGAATATCTTGAGACATATATTACTATCTCTTCATGTGGGATCTACCATAATAGTTATGACTTTATTATCTATAAAAAGTAATAGGGTCTTTCACATGTTTTTAGGATGCCCTTAGATGCAAAAAGTTGTGCATTACCATATATAGTGAATTTATGTCAAGTACATACACTTCAATAAGGTAGTCATACTTATGGTTGTTCATTATGGGTACCCTCTATAGTCAATCGTATCTTCTCCATCATCCCCAAAAACATCATAGTTATTTAATGCAATAACACATGATTAATATATGGATCTATTGGTTACACATATGTAGGATCTATCTATATAACTTATTCAATTAAAATAGTTGGGTCTATCAGACACCCAATTATTCAGTACTAGTCACATCATAAAGTTATTTAGTGCTCAAAGAGGTCATCATATATTATAGCACATACTCAATCAATAGTAGATAATTTAGAATTTCACTTAGTGAACAAAGGTAGTGAGGCATTCTCATACTATACATAAAAACCCATTGATTATTATGCCTTGTAGAGTTACCCATCACATACATGATTCTATGAGTAATGATCATGATATTTATACCATAACACATGACTTATTATCTAATTATAAAACACCCACATATTTTACCTTTATTAATGATAAAGGATCCTTAAGTTATCAATAAAAACACTTATAATGATCCTCCCATTTATGTAATCATAATTTATCTTCTCCCAACCTCAAATATTTAAAAAAAAAGAAAATACAAAAAAAATTCAAAAAATAAAAAGTAGGACCTAAGCATGACATGACTACTAGATTAAAATATTTAAATTTATTTTTTATCACATGTTTTATATATGGCATTTTCTTTTCCTACACATGCATTTTACGGTATATGAGTGTAATGTAGGACATACAGGTTACACATAGAAATATAGATGTTGGAATTTCCTCTACCTAGTGGCCATGCCAATAATGGGGGCATATTATTCCACTGATTTCACTATTATAGCTAATATATTTTTATAAAATTCTACCATGTTGAGCTACATAGATTGCTTACACATGTTTTTCTACTTACTCATATTTTACACTATGCTACATGGATATGATATTATGTTATGATGTGACACTCATACATATGGATGTTTTTGGTTAGTACTTACTTATTTTATGCTCCAATTATTCTTTTACTCTCTTACATGATAGGTTAATATGTGATTATCTATTATTTGTGTCCTTATAGAATTATTTTAGACATATTTATGTCCTTTGAGTGTGTCCCTTGGCCTTGGTTGATGTGACATATTTTATGTCCCTTATTTGTGACATAAATATGCCCCCTATATGTGGAATTTTAACTTTTGTGTTGTGTGATATTCATGTTCCTTATATGCGGACCTTGACCTTATGTAAGACACTAAACCTTGGTTTTGTTATGTAAACACCTAAATCTAGCCACCGATAACCTCCAATCAAGCTTTTGGACAATTTCCACCTAAAATGCATAATTTGTCCTAAACACACTAAATGATGTGAATTTGACATATTCAAGTGCCAATTTTGGCCATGGTATCACTAAATGGGGCAATATAATTTATGGGCCAGCTAATTTTGATCAATTCATTTCAAGTCAAAATGCTAATTTTGCCCCTGGGTGCTCTAGATTACTCTTTCTTATCAAATCTTATACACAAGACACATGCCTTTATTATTTGTTATCAGTAGCATCCTAAATTAAATAACACATCCAATTCATCTAATATTGCCTTCTAATTCTAATCTAGTCAAATTTTGAACCAATAACAAGGCATTCTGATCAATTTGAGTAACTTATGCATAAAGTGCTTAAACATGCTTTAGAGTTAATTAACCCAAATCAAGGCATAATTAATAATTCCATGGAAAATTGTTGAAAAATTATTTTTGGAAATGAATATTGAATATTTGCATCATCAGGTGACCTCATTAATTGGGAAGACATCCCTAGGCCATAAATGCCACAAATATCAGGATTCATGACCTCCATGCCTCATCAATGCCTTCCATGATGCCCTGCATACCTCTTAATTGCCCCTTATACCAATTTCATAATGAGGATAATTATAAACTTAATTCCAAAAATTTAATTAATCCTTAACCACACATGTCAATCTTAGGATGGATGGTTCAGGTTGATTTTAAACATTCTCAAAAATCTATAAATAGAGAGGCCATAAACATCATTTCCAAGCTATTTTGGTGAAAAGTTATAATATAAAAATATCTTTAAAAATCCATTTCAACTAGTGTTACCATGTGAAATTGATTCCAAGATAAGCCAAGCCATAAGCCAAAGGTGCCAAGGAGAGATGGAGGTAGCCAAGATTCCATTGTCAAGGACTTCATGAGTACAAGCTGAGCAAGCCACTACAATAAGCGTTTTGAAACATCCAAGGAAGGTAAAAGAGAGTTTATTTTGAGTTTTAATTGTGTGTTTTATTAATGTTTGCTAACTAAGCTCTCCCTAGTGTCTAGGCCTAGAGATGTTATGCTAGTTAGTGTGTTTCTTACATTTTGTTTTCATTTTGTAACTAACACCATACTAACCATCCTCTATTGAGTCAAACTCCTAGATACACATATGGCATGATTGGTGGGACAAGACACATCACACATGAAAAATATCATTTTTTAGCTTTAAAATATTCATTTAGATCATTAAAAATCTTGCATATTGATTTTCTAACTTTATTTTCCCATTTTTGTTTACCACGGGTTTGCATAGTAATCGACATTGGAAAATAAGTCCAACATTAGTTGGATAGCTTATATAATGCTAGTTAGTAAAATTGGCATTGGTTAGATACCTTTCATCAGTCACATTGGTATAATCGATGTTAGTTAGATAACCATCATCAGTTAGAAAATGTAACCATCATCGGTTATATAATCAATGTCAGTCACTATGTTTTTCTCAAAACATAGACCCAAGAGCTCTTTTTTTAAAGTTCATTATTTCAAAAATAAAAAAGATTCAAGGCTAAATGACATGCTAACATTTTTATTGTAGGACCAAGCTTGAATTTTTTTTAAAACATGTTTAGATCACCTCTTGCATGCTTAAAAATCAATTAGGAACCTTGTTTTGGTGTTTAACAAAAAAAAAGATGTTTATGGTGAATGTTTTCAAAGTTTTCAACTATGACTAAGGGGTCAAATGAACACCACCTCATTTTCCATTTGGGATTAAAAATGAACTCACCTATTCGAATATTTTTATGTTTACTTAGTTTTTTAAATTAGATTTTTGTTTAGAAAAAAGAGGGATGTTGCGTGTATGCTCTTCCATTTGTCCCCTTTAGGGAACCCTTGGAATCAAAAGCACCATTCTATTGCAAGTAGCATAATCCAAGGCTTAGAAATAAAGTCATCTAAATCACTCCCCAAAAACTCATCAAAATTTGGGTGACCTTGAAAATGACTCTAAAGTCTTTCTACTTTCATGCTTTCTTTATTTTTTATTCAAACTTAGCTTGTGAGGGGGACTTCATCACCTCCCACAATTTATTTAGGGAAGATTTTACCCATGGTTTCACCTCTTGGAATTTACTTGATTTGGATCCTAATTGGAGTTACACATAGGATGTAGTGGTACTTTGGACATCGTACTACACTAAGCAAACAACAAGATGTAGTGGTTGCAAAAAGGACTAGACCTTTTTACAACAAGCCAAGTGATATGGACCTAAAATATGTGATTTTATTTTACATTGTTTGGTGTGAAATTAATTTTGCAATTGATTCCCATAGAACATTTGAAAACTTGTTAGATCTTAGACAAATCCCTAATTGTTGTAGAAGTATTGTTGGTACAAGGTGCACCTCAAGGTCCATGTCATAGTACTATCATTTGAGAGAAGGGGGGTGTAAAAACCCTACTATTTAATTCACATTTACTTTTGGATGAACACTTAAAATCCTCTCAAATGATGTATATTGATGGATTCCAACAATACCAAGTAACCTTATCAGTTTAAGATCTAAGAGTGATTAATTAGTTGGTCTTATCCTAGATTAAAGTCTTGTTTGAAGTCAAAACTTGGTGTAATAAAAAAATTCAAACCAAACACATAGTCCTAATTTTCCTTTGAATAAAGAGGCATTATGCTACCCACATGATATCATCAATTTTCCTTGTTCAAAGTTTTTCCAAATTTTGAGAGTCATATCATCCACTTTGGCATAGTTATGCTACCCAATTGAGTCTAGACCTTTAACAAAGATATTTTAAGTCCTTCACTTATAATCTAAATTCAAAATTGTACCTTTATAATTTCATAGGGTTGATGTGTTAAGTGGGATCACCATTTACACTTAAATTGAGGGAACTTAGGTTCAATTTCCAATTTGGGTTGAAGGCCAATTTAGACTCAAGAAAATTATCACCACTTGATATACTTAAGCCATTTTGTACTAAACACTTGCACTTTGAGTCTATCCACCAAAACATTTTGAGTCAAGCAAAGTATTGTTATGCTATCAAAATTATAGGAAATTATCTTAGAGAGTTTTTGAAACAAATTTTTTTGTCACACCTTTTGGGTAGTATATCATCGTTACGCTACCCAAAACATTTGAAATATTATTTCATAGACTTTCTTGCATAGATTTAAAATTTGTTACTACATTTTTAAACCAATCCAAGTGTACTTTTATGATCTTTTGTCTAACATAGTTATACTGTTCACTTTTGTCTATCTTGTTTTTCAAAAGAATCAAGTTTTATACCATTATTTATGAGAAAATAAACTATCTCTAAAAATTCCTTTTGTTTCATACCTTATACCTAGTTGATCTAATTCATGTCCAAGAATCAAATACCTAGTGTTTGTTAGAAGTGCTTGAAAATCCATTAAATTAAACCTTTCATCTATTTTCAAAGTCTAGCTTTTGGTTTTGTTTGGCCAAAAGTCCTAGTACATGCCTTGTTTGATCCTAACTTTTGATACCACATTTGGCCAAAAGACATAGCACCTTTTAAATTCATAGATTAGACTGATTTGAAACACTTCAACCTTAAAGTTGGGAATTTTGATTTTTGGTCCATTTACTTGTTTATCTTTATGTGAAAAGTGAAATGTTAGATAATTCATGCTAGCTTGTTTATTCACAAATCTTTACATAGACCTTTTTATCCTTTTGACGAATCTAGACCAAGTTGGAACATCATCTATTTTAGATTATATTTTTTTTAGATTTTATAGAACTCTTTGACCTTTTATCATAAATCATTGACTATGGATCCCAACATGTATTCATACACCATAGTGGACTCATTTATAATCCAAGGATTAGTAATGTAGCTACATAGGAAGAAATGGTGAAAGACCCCTATGCAGATAATATTTTTTATTAGATGGATTCTTATCCCTCTTATAATACTCAATCAGGGGCACAAAGCCAAGATCCATTGGCTAACTATCTAGTTAACACACCACCTTATTTAGAATAAGACCAAGAACAAACTGCACAATACCTAGCTACAATACCCATAGTGGATGAGCTAGTTCTTCAATAGTCATATTCTACTAATAAGACTTCCATGTATGATCCATTTTTGTTTGAGTGACATTTGTTAGAGAACAAAGATGAGATTTTGGTTAGAGCCATAGAGGTAGGGACCAAGTTTCTAGTAGAATTTCCCATGAAAATTTATTGAGTCTAGTAAGAGTGCCCTATAATATCATTTATGATCAATAGGCTTCTTTTAGAAATCATATAGCTCTAGTCCAAACAACGTATCAAGACCCTAATATATCTTATCAAGGAAAAAACATCATAGAAGATCAATTTAACTAAATGAAAACATCATATCAAACCTACCTAAATATAACATGTGATTTCAATCAAATGACCATGGTGAGTAAGCCTCTTATTAACCGAGTTCCTTCAGTAGGAATGTTGATCGAGTTAACTGGACAAGAGAATCAAAGTTTTGACCCATTCATACAAACTAATTCAATAGATAACTTGATGCATATGCCCGTTATCGAAGAAGTGTCTTTAGCCTCTACATAGAATAGTGAGCCAAATGTAGTAAAAAATGTGTAAACAACAACCAATCCTGGTAAAAGTGGTACTAATGCACAAACAACTAGCCAACAACATGGTATTGTAGTTAAACCTATGGGTAAATCATCATACTAGGGAATAAGAGTTTTTACACCCCAACTTCAATTGACTATTTCCTCAAGTGTACAACATATAGGATTATGTAACCAAATAATGACTAATGTCACACCTCAATGATAGAATGTGATGAACCCTACTCCTACTCAACAAGTGACAAGTTGCATTTCATAATAGTAGATATAATCTAGTGTATCAATGTAATAGAGGACAAATACATTGCCACCTCAATTAGGGGTAACAAATGTTCCACCTCACTAGGTAACAATGAACATACCTCTTCAATCATAGACTAATATGCCAAATCAAAACTAAGTAATGACTAGTTAATAATGTGTAAATATTGGTAAATGATAGATGTCAAATATATAATATGTTTTCACTTCTCCACAATGATTTATGAAACAAGGAGGTCCCCATGTTTATAAAGAACCTACTAGACAACCATTGGTTCAAAATGTGTCACAAATTTGGAAATAGGGTCTTGGACCATAAGTTCCCACTCAATAGCAAGGTTTGATTAGTCGATAGCATGTCCCTTTTCAACCACATTAGGCATAATATAGTTATATCCCTCCATCCCACCCAAAAAATCATCCAAGTCAAAACTTTATCACCAACCCAAACCAAAATATCACATAACCAATTGTAAAATTTAAAGTACATCTTAATCCACATATGCATATTATTGGTCCATTTCCCAATCAAACCAATGTACCCCAATAGGTATCTCCATCATACCCTGGTCAAAGTGTCCTACTTGTGACCTCCCAACCATCTACCCAAACCAATATTATCCCTTAAACCAATGTTCCTTCTAGTATCTTATCCCCAGAATTGTAATTAATGAATGATGCAATTGCTTCCATTCAATTTGGTAAATAGATTAAAATTTTCAAATTGGATGATGTGTGTTCCTACCCATTCAACATGGAGTATTTATAGATAGCATTTCCTCTAGTATATAAACCACCAAAATTTGACAAATACAAAGGTAAAGGTGACCTTAAGGCTCATTTGACCAAATTCTTTGTCACATGTCAACCAGTGGCATATAAAAACATATACTTTTTGTTTTTATTCCCAAGGAGTTTGGATAGACAAGCCTTGGAGTGGTTTTTAAAGTTGCCTAGAAATTCAATAATAGATTTTGATGATCTTTATGATAAGTTTGTGCAGTAATCTTCCTATAATATTGAGCTTGAGATTTCATTAGTGGACTTAATACAACAAAAGCAAAAAGATGGTGAGAGTTTTATAAGTTGTTTACAGTGATTAAGAGCCCTTGCAAGATATTTCACCTAGAGTTTACTAGATAAACAATTTACCACTATGTTTACTAAAAATTTGCATAGTGAGATAGCTTATCATTTGGAACTACAATGTGCACATACTTTTAAATAAATCATCGACAAAGGCTTGTTGATTGAGAGAGCTCTCATTAATAAAGGAGTCATCAAGATTAATTAAACTAATCAAAATCAAGGTACCAATCAATGAAATGACCAACATCAACATCCTATTTGAGTGCAAGCATCGCAATCGACACATGCCAATAACCAAGAAAGACTTAAGTAATTTAACTGTAATAGGAATGTTGTGGGAAATGGAGTAACTAAATCCCATCATGTCCAAATGGTGTAAACATCATCTACACCACCATTTAGCTTACTCCTACCCAAAAACCTCTTCAACCAATACTATAATAACAACCAAGACCTACCTAATAAATACAACAGTCATTACCATTACAAACCCCTCCTCCTAGGAGAACTATGCCTCTCGTGTCTTAGTGACCTAGGAGAACCTATTTATTATATATTTTTCAAGCTTTCTACCACTAATATTATTAGTTGGCCTATACCAAAGCATTATCTGGAAGGCATTCCTTATCCTAATTGGTACCATGAAAATGAATTTTATGACTATCATCAGGTCAATGGGCATAATCTATGGATATGTGTCCAAATCAAGCATTTAATTTAGAATATGTTGGATAATGGAGGGATAAAATTGTATAATAGTACCTCCACTTCCAATCAAAATCTTAGGATTTATTAAAACCCCTTTCCCTAACATAACAATCAACAACAACAATAATAATATCCATTGTAGTAGCAAAATCAAAGGCTAAACTAGTAGAATCAACAAAATTAGTAGTAAAACCCATAATGATAAAACAATGGACAAAACCAAGGTCAAAATGGTAATAACCAACAAACCTACCATGAAATTGCACATTAGTTCAATAGGGTTATAGGTCATATTGTAGGGGGTAGCACTAATACCATCTCCATTAATCCTAAACCAAGCACTAATCATCCTAGATTGTTGCTCAACAATAACATTCAGTTATATTACATGGATAATCTTTCTTTGACCTGGGAATGCATATAAGCAAACTAGGACTTCCCCTTTTAGACCTTATATCGATAACTCATCCTTTCCATATGACAACATGCGAGTGCATCGGCAACTGAGACTTGTCATGTCTAGTCCCACCCATTCCCAACATTGGTTAGCAATAATGGTCTAATATTTAATCTCAATTATGCAATCACAACTCGGAGGCCAAAGATTATTATCCCAATCCCACAACCATATACCACTTTACCAATCATCCAACCAATCATTTAGCCTTAGAATAAACCATTCAATACTAACCAAGATAAGAAGTTTGATATTGTGAAATAATTATAGAAGACACCAACACAAATTTCTATTTTAGATTTGCTATGAGTGTCAATAATCCACAAGAACATCTTGAATGAGTTTTTGACCCAATCCACTATTGCTAGTGAAATATCCCATGATAAATTTCAAGCTTTGATTAGACACCTAGCTCCAGCCCAACAAGTCACATTCAACCAATGTAGTCTATCTTCCCTTGACCCACTCCATAATAATCCGTTATACATAGAAGTTTATATAAGATGGAATAAAGTGAAACATGTCTTTATAGACAATGGATCTAGCCTCAACATAGTGTCTCTAAAGCTCATCAAGCTTCTTGGGTACATAATGGTATATCTCTAGCCAGAAACAATAATAATCAAAGCCTATGATAATAAAGAAAGAGAATCAAAAGGCACCATTAGTTTGCCAATTATCATTAGGATTTTGACCCATGATAGACTTTACCATGTACTTGATCTTGAGTTATCATACAATATGCTTCTAAACAGGCCTTGGTTACATGAGATTCATGTAGTCCCATCAATTTTGCACCAATCTATCAAGTTTTCTAACTTAGGGATGGAAGTGAATATTCTAGGAGATTTACACCCATATGAACACTACAAGCATCTTAAGGCCAAATTTTAAAGATACAATTATCAATATGGCATGAATCTAAGTTCCAAGTAGGATAAACTAAAGTTTATACTTAGTGATCCTTCACTAGATAATTGCATGGATCCTAATACCTTGGATTCCCTTTCCCACATGCTACCTCCTAAAGCTTCTAATCATTTCACCATTTTAGATAATGGATGGGAGATTATGTGACCCATGATACATTTCATATTTCCAATCTTCCTTAGAATCTAAAAACCTTTGGGTGACCTAATGTCACCCCAAATATGCACTGGAAATAAAAGAACAAAGATAAAGGGCATATCACATTTGTACCAGCATTTGGCCTATGACTTAACCCTCTTGAAGGGGGTGAATCATGGTTATACAATGACAACCAAGCTGACTGTTAGAAAAATGCAAAGTATCTTATTCCCAATAGGATCATGGAGCATCATAATTATGAAGGAAGAGGCCTCATAACGAATCAACAAGGAACCATTGAGCCAATTTCCATGACTAAGTATGAAAGACCTTATGGACTTGGATTTAAACTACCTAGGGGTGACCACACATATCTTATCCAAACTCCATCACTAGTAACTAGTGATGATGATGCCAACAATGAACTTAGAGTCTGATCATTACCTCACCTTTGATGACCTAGCTAAAACCAACATGTTTGATAAAAATGCCATTTTTACCCTTACCTTGGCCACTCATCATAACCCTTTTCCAATATATTATCCTCAACTGATAGATTGGGACCAATAAGAATCTAGTCTACTAATTGATGAGTTCTAGAATGATGAGCCATTCTATGACTTTTTATGCCTTAGAGACAATGTTCTATTGGGAGATCACAAATTTGGATTCTCAATCACATTGGATCTTGTAGCCTATTTTGGAGAGCGAGTGAACACCCTTAGCCAAAAACAAATAAGTAAAACATTGAGGTCCCAAAGTGAAAACCTCTTTGAGGCACTTTTTGACTAGGGAAAAAGTAATGATAAAGGCCAATCTAGTGGTGAAAATATATTTCAAGTTCCATTAGATGGGGGTGTTCATTTTCCTTCAAATTTATACCAGGAGACCACCAATGTTGAACTTGCATATGGATCCAAGTTTAAATTTGAACAAAAACAAGTATTTGATCAAATTCTTCAAGAATTTTTTACTATTTTTATCACATGGCTAGTTCTCCAATTAGGGGACTTAGATTCATCATTCCTAGAATAATTTGAAGAGAAAGTCCTAGTGGAGGACCCTAACATAATTCAATATTTTAAGTTATTGCCTACTACCCTAGAAGATGGTTTGACCCTTCTAGTCAAAGATACAATAGAGGTAAATGTTAGGACTCCATCATACATGAAATGGATAAAATTAGGCATGTACCTCACTAAGAAGGAACATGACATCTTTATATATTTATTGAGATAATTTATAGATATCTTTGCATGGGCCTATTTTGACATGTTAGGTTAAGACCCCACCTTAGTTTTGCACCACCTTGTGCTTAATCCTAATGCCAAACTAGTAGAATAAAATTTATGTAAGATGCATCCTCACATTATTATATTGGTAAATAAAGACTTGAAAAAACTCTTAGAAGTAGGATGTATCTGATCCATTAACTACTTATAAAAGATCTCTAATGTGGTAGCCATTAGTAAAAAGCTTAAAGGGATCAAAATTTGTACTAATTTTTGAGACATCAAAAAATATTGTCCTAAATATTATTTTCTCTTGTATAATATTGACATGATCATAAACTCCATGGTAGGTTATGAAATTATTTCACTCATGGATGGATTTTTAGGATACAACCAAATCAGAATAGCCCTAGAGGACCAACATAAAACAACATTCACCACTCTATGGGGAACATTTTGTTATCAGGTAATGCCATTTGGCCTTAATAATTCTATAGCTACATATCAAAGGGCCATGACTATCATATTTAATGATATGATGATTGATATTGTTGAAGACTATGTTGATGACATATTAGGAAAATCTAAAACTATGACTGACCATCCAATAATGCTACATAAGATATTTGAAAGATTATGGGAGTACAAAGTTAGAATGAATCCAAATAAATGTGTGTTCAATGTAAATTCAGGGAAATTAATTCATTTCATCATGTCTCATAGAGGTATTGAAGTTGATCTAGCTAAAGTCCATGCTATAACCAAGATGCTTCCACTAATCAATTCAAATCAACTCCATAGTTTACAAGGTAAGATCCAGTTAATCTAACACTTAATCTCTTAGTTAGAAGACAAGTGCCATCTATTTAAACACCTTTTGAATAATGGAGTTACATTTCATTGGGATGATCACTTCCAAATAGCTTTTCAACAACACAAAGACTATCTTGTTAATCTACATATTTTATTACCTCCTATGCTAGGAAAGCCATTCTTGTTATACCTATCAGCTACCGACCATGCTCTAGGGGAACTCTTTATTCAACATGACGACAATGGAAAAGAGCATGTCGTATACTACCTAAGATGAACCTTGGTTACATATGAACATAACTATGCACCTATTGAAAAAGCTTATCTCGCCATGGTCTTCATAGATCAGAAACTATGCCATTACATGTTGAATAATAAGACCATGGTCATTTTAAAAGTAGATCTTCTCAAGTATCTAATATCTAAAATAGCTTTGCAAGGTAGAATGGCTAAATATATTATGCTTCTTAGTGAGTTTGACATAGAGTATGTCACTCAAAAGGCAATCAAGGGAAAAGTTTTTATAAATCAACTTGTTGAAGCACCTCTCATAGACACACAACCACTCAAGTTTTAATTTCATGATAAATCCATAATGACTGTCACTGACACACACCTTAAGGAATAGCCTTGGAAGTTATATTTTGATGGTTCATTTACTACACATAGATTGAGGATAGGCCTATTGTTTATTACACCACAAGGGGATATAATCCCTAAACCATTCAAAATCAGCTTTTGTTATACAAAAAACATGGCCGAGTATGAAGTGCTTATTGTAGGACTTAAAAAAATAGTGCATTGAAATATATTTCATCTCCAAGTTTATGGTGATTCTTAATTAATCATTAATTAGGTCATAGATCATTTTTAGACCTAAGATGACAAGCTAATTCCATATAAAGCTATGGTCGACACTCTTAAAAACCAAATTATCAACATTCAGTTTGAGCACATACTAAGGGTTGGTAATAGAACTATAGATGCCATGGCTATTATTGGCTCTCCAATTTGATAAATAGATAGATCTAGAGAGTATTAGTTCCTCATTGAGAATTTTTCAATACTAGATCATAAACTTTCAACCATTACAATTATTTATGATATTGTTGGTCCTAATTCTATCTAGTACTCAAGCCTTTACAACTACCTTCATGACCAATTTATGACACCTAACCTATCTCAAAAATATACCAAATCCTTCATTCATCATTCCACTCACTATACTCTACTTGGATCCACCCTTTACCATCACAATTTTGATGGAACTCTGCTTCATTATTTAACTTTGGTATAATCTACACTAGTGTTAAGAGAAGTTCATGAAGGATTATGTGGTGCTCATTCTAGTAGGGCAGTCCTATCCAAAAATCTCTTATGTAGTGGTTATTATTGTCTCACAATGGATGCAAATGCTACTACATGTGTAAAAAAGTGTGACAAATATCAATGACATGCTAATCTGATTCATGCCCCAATAAAAACTATGAAACTAATGTTGACACCTTGGTCATTTTCTACATGGGGAATTGACCTCATTGGGAAGATAAATCCCACTTCATCTAATAGCCATACATATATCCTTATCGCCACTAAGTATTTCACTAAGTGAGCTGAAGCTATACCCCTCATGTGATTGGAAATAAAATTTACAAATTCATCTTCAACCATCTAATTTGCTACTATGGTATCCCCTCTGACATTATATCTAATAATGGAAGATCATTAAATAACAAGGATGTTGATCAACTATATACTAAATATAACATCAGACAACATTTTAATACAACATATTACCCTCAAGGTAATGGTGAAGCCAAGGCATCTAACAAAACCTTTATCAATATTGTCAAAAAGATTGTCAATAATGTCAATAATGATTGGTACTTATAGATATTCCTTGCCCTTTGGGTATACCATACCAATCATCATACCCCTACAGGAGCCACTCCATACTCACTTGTTTATGGTACTAAAGCCATCCTTCCCATTGAGGTCAAATTGCCTTCACTATGAATCTATTTCAAGCATGTCTTGGATGATCATGACTATCAAGTAGCTCACCTATAAGAGCTAGACCTACTTGATGAAAAATGCATAGCTATGCTCAATAATCTACAATCATATCAGAACTAACTCAAGGGCCACTAAAATTGACATGTTAAATATAGAACATTTAAACTTGGTGATGTTGTTCTTAAAGAAAACCAAAGGAATACCATAGTTGAGAAGAAGCATAAATAGAAATTCAAACCAAACTAGATAGGGCCTTTCATCATTACTATAAATTATGGATCATGAGCATACGGGCTTGCCACAATAGATGGAGATGAGCTTCCTAAGCTGATGAATATTATTCATCTCAAGTGGTAATATGCTTGAGCACTGAGGTGTATTGTCTGTAAGGACCATTTTAGCTATGCCATTTTATCACTATGCTTCTTTGTATAAATATAATCCTTATCCATCCTCTTCACCATATCCACTTTCTACTTCTAACCTATCAGTCCAGTGTGTTCTAAAGCTTAGCCCATTTGACCTTGGTTTTTTCCATTCATTATGTAGTTTCAGCATCAAGGTATTTTATTAGTTTAATTAGTTGTTTTAAGTACTATAAATAGAGATCATATTTTGGGATAGTGTGATAGAAGTTTTAGCAGTTGCATCCTTCATTTGTTATTCCTTTCTTACCACCAATCTTGCTACTAATTATAACCACCTTTGGGAAAATTAGTACCATTAATCTATGCTATTATGTCTTGGTTATAACCACCTATAGGAAAACTAGGGGAAACATTAAGATTTGACATACCAACTTGTCCCTTCCTATGTCATACTATGCCTTTTTACCAACTGTGCTTTTTTTATTTGAATTGACTACTACACTAGACAAATTTCTCTATTGTAGGGTAGAACTATAGTGACTTGAGGTCTTACTCTAGGACTATGTAGGTAGCACTTAATACTTGTTGAGGTTAGCTCAGTCACCCCCTTACCATACTCTCACCATTTTGTGAGTAACCTAAGCCATGCTCTCACCATTTTTCAAGCAACCTAAGCCACACTCTCACCATTTTAAGATCAACCTAAGCCATGCTCTCACCATTTTATGAGTAACCTAAGCCATGCTTTCTCCATTTTATGATCAACCTAAGTTTGAATGCTCTCACCATTTTTTGAGCTTGAACCAGTTAGTGTCTCATCATTCTCAATTAAGTTGAGACACTCTAAAACAATTCCAAAAAAAATTGAAAAATCATTAAAAAAGAATAAAAATATTAACCACTTCTTTACCTTAAGGATTTTAGGAACCCTTACTAAGTTACAATTAAATCACTTATCATTTAGTTTCCCCATCCTTTTTGGCCTTTTCTCTCATGCACTTGAAATTTTTCAAGACCATTCCTCTTCTTCTCCAACATCCATTCTATTTGGTCTGATGTTTTTTATTAGATACTACATCCATGGAACTATGTAGGTAGCGTTTACTTGCCTGGTGCATATGGAATCAGCTTAGCCACCCCCTTCCTTTTCTTCTATTCCCTCATTTTATTCATTTGTTAAGTTTTCACCTTTTTTTTAGGGGCAATGTTTGTATGGTTTCTATTACATTATTTGATTATTTATTTCTGCATATTTTGTTTGTTTGTCTACTTTTTTATTTTCTTTCAACACTATTGCCTTGATTCAGTTTATGTGTGTTCATTGGGTGTTTCCTTACCCACACTTATACTTGAATCCATCCATATTCATATGTTTAAATTATCATCATGGCTTTTATCATTGGTGGATTGTTTTCTATTGAGTATTGGATTACAAGATTCAGCCCTCATGCATATTTTGGCCAAGTCCTCATGATGTTATATCATGATGCCTACCGATATGTGCTACAACAAAACTTAACTTCAAGAAGTCTATTTAGTAATAGTGGCATCTCTTCAAAATTGACATCTCGATTTCATCCTAATCATATCTAAAATAGAGTAATTAAACATGAAATAATTTCAATATTTATTAGTTTGAATGAGCATCTCCCTACTAGTAGGCTATTACAATTCATCATTACCCTCTATGTTAAATTATCATCTTCCTTGAGCAATTTTATCATGTTTTCCATAATCAGGGTCCAATTATTATAACCACCTATGGGAAAATCATTGCACATCATTCCACCTACATTTCTCAATGATTATAACTACCTTTGGGCAAATCATTGTGTTTTCACCACTTCCTTTTTTCTACCCATATAGGGGAACATTATTATCTTGTTTGTCTATCCTAACTGGGGCATCTCCATCTTATTAATGATTATAACCACCTTTGGGCAAACCATTGTGTTATCATACCACATTGCCACTATCGAGGTATAATGTTTATAACCACCTTTGGGAAAACCATTATGCACCATCCCACTTGCATTCTTAATGATTTTAACTACTTTTTCAATATCATTGTGTTTTCACCCCATCATCTTTCCTTTCTTTTGTCCCCTCATTTTTCTTCTTTAATTTTGAAGGACTATTTGTCAACTTACTTGTGCCGACTATTCCTTCGAGGGGGCATTGTATAGTTAGTTTATCATCATTGTAATTGTAGGAATACATGACCTTTTCATTCTTTGATAAGACGTTACTATGCTTATAGCTTGCAATGCCTTTCCAAATAGAGGCAAACTATAGACACCTAAATCTAGCCATAGATAACCTCCAATCAGGCTTTTAGCCATTTTCCACCTAAAATGCACAATTTGGCATAAAAACACTAAAACATGTTAAATGATGTGAAACTTTCATATTCAAGAGCCAATTTTGGCTAGGGTATCACTAAATGAGGCAATTTAATTTATGGGCCAGCTAACTTTGATCAGTTTATTTTGAGTCAAAATGCTAATTTTGCACCTAGGTACTCTGGATTGCTCTTTCCTATCAAATATTCTACACAAGACATGTGCATTTGTTATTTATTGTTAGTATAATCCTAAATGAAATAATGCATCTAATTCATCTAGCATTTCCTTCCAATTCTAATCCAAACAAATTTTGGACCAATAACAAGGCATTCTGATCAATTTGAATAATTTGTGCACAAAGTACTTAAACATGCTTAAGAGCTAATTAACCCAAATCAAGGCATAATTAATAATTCCATGGAAACTTGTTGAAAACTTATTTTTTGGAAATGAATATTGAATATTTACATCATTAGGTGACCTCATTTCTTGGGAGACATCCCTAGGCCATAAATGCCACAAATATTAGGATTCATTCCCTCCATGCCTCATCAATGCCTTTTGTGATGCCCTCCATGCCTCTTAATTTCCCCTTCTTCCAATTTCATGATGAATATAATTATAAAATTAATTATAAAAATTTAATTAATCCTCAACCAAACATCTCAATCTTAGGATGGATGGTTTAGGTTGGTTTTAGACGTTCTCAAAAATCTATAAATAGAGAGGCCATGAGCATCATTTCCAATTTATTTTGGTGCAAAGTTATAATACACAAATATCTTCAAGAACCCATTGCAACTAGTGTTACCATGACAAATTGATTCCAAGCCAAGCCAAGCCATAATATAAAGGTGGCAAGGAAATATTGAGGTATCCAAGCTTCTATTGCCAATGACTTCATAAGCACAAACTGAGCAAGCCACTACAACAAGCATTTTAGAGCATCCAAGGAAGGTAAAAGAGAGTTTCTTTTGCATTTCACTTGTGTGTTTTATTCATATTTTTTAACTAAGCTCTCCCTAGTGTCTAGGCCTAGAAATGTTATGCTAGTTAGTATGTTTCTTTCAATTTTTTTTTCATTTTGTAACTAACACCATACTAACCATCCTCTCTTGAGTCAAATTCCTAGATCTGCATGTTGTGCTTATTAATATTATTAACATTGAGTAGTGCTATGATATATACCATGTAATTTTATTATTTAGTCTTATTTAATGATACTATTATTACATGCTTCATTGATACATCTATCTATACATGACACTTTATTCCTTGTATTGCACATGTTACATACATTTCTAGATTGACATATACATTACTGTGATGACATATTTTCCACATATTCACATTATTATATATAATGTTATATTTATACAAGAAATGATAAAATTAACTCTTATTTTGATATGAGTGAATTATAAGACACATCCCTCATCTAAAAAGGTGGGAATTATAGTGGGTTTGTCATAGAGACATAAGCCTACATGAATAGAAAATCATGTCATTGTATAGATTTCATAGATTTAGAGCGGTTCATATA
This sequence comes from Torreya grandis, assembly GCA_037957365.1. Classification (NCBI taxonomy): domain Eukaryota; kingdom Viridiplantae; phylum Streptophyta; class Pinopsida; order Cupressales; family Taxaceae; genus Torreya; species Torreya grandis. The sequence continues at coordinate 606,654 of JARHVA010004974.1, forward strand.
TTAGATGGTTTAGCTACATGATAGATGTGAAAACATAATTATATATTATTAGGGAATATTCAATGCATATACACTCACTTTATAGAGTCTTGAGTACACATCCATATACACTTGGATGCATATGAATTTGTAGATGCACATAGCTTATAAGAAAAAGAAATATAGGTTTTCACATATAATTGAGATAAAAGTTCTCAAATTTAGCATATATGCATAACATTATATATCATTTAATACATATTCAGGGGTCATGATACTAATTCACACATATATACACATTTTTATATTCATGAGGCATGATTTTGGTTCATACATATACACACAAACACAACATATAGTTGAATTGAAAATGATTTTGACTCCACTTCAAAATTATTAAATATATGATCCTAATGGGGGAATGAAAATTTTTAGTTATATTTCAAACATGAATTTTATTATACATTGAGTGCACTTGAGAAAAAATATAAAATCAAAATTAAATTCATGATTTCTTTTCCCTAGTCATCATGTTGGGTATAAGTACCCCAAGCCATGTTCAGTTATTGAGATATAAAGCAATAGGGGTTTTCCAAGTGTTGGCAAGACCAACATTGGTGGGTTTTCCAAATAGGTTTTTAATTTATCAAATGCCTCTTAACATTTATAATTCCATTTAAATGTTGTGCCTTTATTTAAGAAATGAATAAAATTATGGTAGAAATCAATAAGCTATGAAATGAAATGATGAATAGATTAGATTTTGACCTTTAAACTATAGATTTATTTCAAATTATAAAGGGGGAGGCATTTTTATGATGACCTTCATGTTGTCTAGATAAACTTGAAATCCACTATTCTAAATAATGAATCCTATTAATTTTTGTGATGTGACTCCAAAGACACATTTATTAGGGTTAAGGTACACCTTATATTCATAAAGTCTCTCAAATATCCTCCATAGAAATATTGGATGTGTTATGCTTGTTCTCAACTATCCTATAATGTCATCATCATAGTCTTCAAAAATATTATGTATCATCATGGAATATGATTGTCACTTCATGATAATATGTATAAGATATGTTAGTTAAACCAAATTACATCACCTAATAACATAATGTCCCCATGGAATGATGAACATTGTTTTGTTGGAATTCTACTACAATTTAGATCTTATTATATCCTAAAAATCCATCCATAAGAGATATCATCTCATATCTTGTTGTTGAATCCATAATCATATCGATGATGGGAAAATTAAAGTCATCCTTAAGGCATGATTTGTAAATATCCCTAAAGTTTGTATATATATAAATACCTTTTTATTTTTTTTAACTGACTATAATAATGTTGGAAATCAACTTTTAGTAACCTATTGGTCAAATTAATCCAACCCCTAATAATTTTTCCAAATATTTCTTGACTAGAATAAAAATGCATGGATGCATCTTCCATAACTTTTATTTAATGGGGTTAACATATAGGTGTACAAAAAGATGGTGTATGACCATAGATGGATCCATCCCTAATATGTCATCATAAGACCATGTAAATATGTGAACAAACTCTTGGATAATAGTAATGATAAATTTAAGTTCTTCTATAGTGATTGATGCACCAAGCTTAATAATTTTTTATTCATCTATTGTGCCAATGCTTATCCCAATGGTGTCTTCCAATAAAAATGTAGAACCAATATTATCCATTTGATCATGGGGAATTAGTTCCATCCACGTAAAAAAAAAATTAAATCGTCCATGTAGGTAATGGCCATTCAATAAATGTTTTTAGGAAATATTAAACCAATTGAGAAAAAACCCATTACTCTTATGCACTAACATATGATCCAAATTTAAGGTATGAATCTATAAGACTCTAAGCTTCTTGAGGAGTAAATTGAAATTCTCCATCCATTATCACCTAAAATAATTTTTCACTAAAGGACTTATCTTTTTCTTTACCTTTTCCCTAGTCTAAAATCACCTCAGAGAAGTTTTCACTAATGGGCCTTAATTTTTTATTTTTACCAAGGAAGTTCACTCGATCTCCAAATCAGGTGGTAGGTTTTGATGTGATATCAAAGCCTTTATTTTGGTCTTCAATTATTAAACCATTTTTAAGACCCAAGAACTCTGAATGTGCTTCTTTAGTTTGAAAATAATTGAATAGTATAATATGATCTTATTGGACCCAATTGATTAATTTAGGATAATGAAGGGAAAGGGGGAAATTGGAAGAGGATGTGATAGTAATAACAACATTGGTATTAAATATGCTTATGTCAGTGAGCTCATCATATAGACTATAATATGACTCTATATTCCTATCATGATCATCTTCATTAGATGTTAAAGTAGTGTCACTCTTGAGATATAAGGGTTCACCCATAGGTTTGTATCTAATTCTTTGAGTACCTTTGTGTTTAGTGTGAGACACTAGTTCAAGAATAACTTATTTTTTTGGTGTCAAGCCCTTTTTTTCAGTCATGGTATTCCATAATCCTATTATAGATAACATATGTAGCACCCTGATTAAAAGAGGTAAAATAATCATCATTATATAACCAATAATCATCTAAGTTTATAGTTTGTTCAAGCATCGACACTCTTTTTGATAAATAGAGGAGGTCCCTTAGGACTAGAATATATCTTTATGCACCATTCCATCTTGGGCTTACCATGGTATTTTAGATATTTTAGAAATTTGGCAATGTAGAAATAATCTTTAATGTTATAGGTGTCAAGACCTTTATATTCAATACTAAAGTGGGTAGAAATAGAAGAAGCTAGAATACTCAAAGTGGATGGAAGGTCACTCAGATCAATGTAATTATATTTTGGGTATTAAATGTATTTACTTTTCATTTTTATGTGCATTATAATTTCTTGGATGGTAATTTTATTGATTGTACTTAGCTTCTAGGTGTTTGTTGTAGACACCTAAAACTGGCCACAACTAACTTCCACCTGGACTTCAGACTGATTCCTAACAACTATTGCAAATTAACCCTAGGAGTCACTAAACATCCCAAATTTGATTGTGTATCATTTATTAAATATCATAATCATGTTGATACATCCTTAATTTGGGTATTCTATCATATGCAATAATAACCTTTCACAAATTTATCTATAATCATCTTGTGGCATCAAAATTGTCAATTTAGGCTATGAACATATTAAGTGGGGCATTTGAACACATAAAATCAAATATTGAAAGATCTAAAAGGCTAATTAGAATCAATTAAAAAATTAAACAAGATTAAATGTGTAGTTTAATTATCCATTTGAAATTAATGAATATCTAAAAAAGGCAATTCCAAATTTAAAATATCTTAGCCTTTCATAATTTCCTTTATGAGTTGTCAAGCTCTTTCAAAATATCCTCAAATATTTAATTTTGAGATCCATGCCTAGTAATTGTAAATTATAATTACTCTACAAGTATTAAATCTATTGGACTTAGTTTTGACTCACCTAGGTTAAGTTTGAACCCATTCCAAGCCTTAATTCAACTCTAACTCAACTTGGGTGAGAGTTAAATCCTTAGGCTATAAATACAATGGCATGCCTCTTCATTTTTTAAGCTCTTATAAGACAAATTTGTAATGAAAATTTAGAGAGAGACATAAGATATTTTGTTTGATGTAGTGTTATAATGCCAAAATATTAAGCCAAAATATCACAATCCACATTAAAGCCAATGGTTTTAAGGATAGAAGGAACCAGCAAGATTCATTTTCCAAAGACTTCTTGATGCACAAGCCAAACAAGCCACTCAAAAAAGCATTTAGAGATCCCAAGGAAGGTAAAAGTCCCATTGAATTTTATGTTTTATTTGTGCTTTCATCTAGATTTTGTTACTAGGATCTCCATAAGATCTAGGCTAGGATTGTAAGTGTTAGCATGTTTTTATTTAAGTTTTATTTCTTGAAATAACACTATACTAACCTCCCTTCTTGGATTCCTATGATCACAAATGGCACACCCAATAGGCTGTCAAGCATCCCATACATGTAAGGAGACTACTATGCAGCTCTTAGATTTTTTAATGAATGCTTGACAATATTAAAAATTAAATTTTTACCTTTAATTGTCATGTTTTATATTTTTTAGTGACACATAGTTTACATAGAGACAACCGTTGATCTTGACAGAACCAACATCAACCCTACTAGAACCAACATTGATCCACCCAAGATTGACATCAACCCTTGTGTGTATAATAGAGCATGGAATAAATGTGTTCAACAAGTTTTTCTAGTGTTTTTGGGTTTTTAATTTGTGTCTAAGGGCCTAAATATTATTTGAATGACTAGTTTCCTATAGGATCTAGGGTTATTTATTATTTTAAAAGTTAAATTGGATAAAAAAAAATTTCAAACCATATTGTTATTATTATTTATTTTGTAGGTAAAAAATATCAATATATGTCGATCAACATTGATCCATTCGAATTGATCGACATTAATTTTTACAAACTGACATCAATGCTCACATAGATTGACGTCAATCTCTAAGATAGAAAAATAGAGAAAAATAAGATCATAATCTAAAATATTTTTTTTTTCATTCACTTTTGGTCTTCTAAGCAAGAAAAAAAACCTTAATAATTATAGGTCCCAAGGTGAAAAAGGGATAAGTTTTAATGTGGTTACATCTTACATACTTTGTTTTTGGTGTTTAAAATGAACCTAGTTCATTTTTATTCCTTAGTTATTTTTTATGTTTTGTAAGTATTTTAAACTAATGACAAGGGGATTAAACTTCACAAAACATCTAATTTTGGTGATTTAAATTAACTCTCACACATAGATAAATACTCTTAAGAGTTTCATTTTCATTACTTTTTTGTTCAAAGTTTTTTATTTTAGCAAAATGATTGATGTGTGTATTCTCTCCACCCATCCCCTTTAGGGAACTTGAGTGGCCAAAAGTGATCATTATTTGGCTTGATAACTTTAGTCTAAAATCATGAAAACAACACCATTATGGTCCTCTAAAAAAATATACAAGTTGGGTCATCCAAATGCAACCTTAAAGTCTTTTTACTAGTCTTTTATTTTCATGTGTTTTGGCTTGTGAGAAAGTTTTCATCACCTCTTCATGGGTTATCTCAAAAATCATTGAGCTAGGAATTCATCTCCTATCATCATTTAAACTTGAATCTATAGTGGGGTATACAAATTGAGGTCAACTTATTGGGATGTTTGTTTGATCATTTAAACAAGCTCTGTTATTAAGATATTACACTAAGCAAGCAACATATGTAGTGGTTGTGGAAAGGACAAGACATTTTAAAAACAAGACATTTTATGTGGGTACAAATTATGTGAGCATATTTTTTTTTAGCCACACTTTGGACCATCTATAAGCACATAAAAATTGATAGATTAGAATAACCCCACTTACCATGGACATACTATTGATATAGGGCAAGTATCCAAGAGTTCCATGTCATAGTACAAAATCTTGGGATAAGAGTGGGCCTTAAATCCCTAATTTTAATGCACTTTTTTCTATTAACACTTAAAATCATCCCAAGAGTGGGTATATTGATGGAATTCGATAGTATTAAGTAACCTTATTAGTTATAAGATTTAAGACATTATACTTAGGTGTTTATGTCATTTTTATCCCCTTTATTACATGGATTTTTAAGTTGAAACTATTGGTTTGTTATACCATGTCAAAATAAGTCCTATTTATACATCACTCTATTTTATGAGGATTTATTCCATCTATTTGACACCATAACTTTGCCTTAGACTTTTGACAAATCTTTGTGTGTGTGTTATTTGATTAGAAAGGGTAATGTTATGATGCCTAAATCATTTTTTTTTTTTTGCCTTGTATTATTGAAACAAACCACTAATTACATCTTTAGATCATGATAACATCATTACACTGCTAAAATCATTTCATAGACTTGTTTGCCTTATGTCTAAATTCCCATTTTTTAACCAAAGTCACATGTGCCTTTTGAATCTTTACCTAGTGCCCTTATGCCATTAAATTTTTTCTATATTATTCTTTGTCCATAGAAGCCTAGATTTCCTAATTTGAGTTTTTAATTAACCTTGCAAAGATAAAATCCAAACATTGATTTATTTCTGCCCATGCTTTGTGTAATTTTGGCTTAGATAGATATTTATATCTTAAGTTGTGTAACTTAGGTTAATTATTTGCCCAATTTGAAATATATTATTTGTGACTTTATTTGAGATAAATATTTTATCTTCCATATGCCTTTTATTTCGAGCCTTATACCAATTAACCAAGTTCATGTTTGATTCCTGAATGCCTAGTTTATGCCAAAGTGTTTCAGATTTGTTAGATTAAAATCTCACCTTGTTTTTAAAGTTTAGATTTTTTACCTTTTCTAAAAGACCTATCATATGCCTATTTTGAGCCTAGATTTTGTGTCGTGTTTGCCAAAATACCTAGTAACTTTTATTTTCCTAGATTTGACTTGTCTAAAATACTTTGAACCCAGAGTTTGGCATTTTAGTTTTATTTCATCCACTTGACCTTTTGTGTGAGACATTTGACATTAGACTATTGTGTACCAATTTTTAGCATAGACCTTTTAAGAGATATAACTCCATATTTTGATAAGTTAGACCAAGTTTGAACCTTTTATCATTTTGGACATTATTTTTAAGATTTTGTATAACTCTAGGCCTTTTATCATGATAAATTGATCAATTATTTAAATATGTCTCATTATACTCATAGTGGAGTCATGTACAATCTATGATATGGTAATGTGGTCACACAAGAAAACTTTATTCAATACCCCTATGGTGATGATGTAGTTTGTGAGATGGATCCTTATCTACCTTACAACACTCAATCGAGGGAATAAATCCAAGATCCTTTAGCTCACTATTTTTTCAGCAAACCTCCATACTTAGAGCATGACCAAGAATAAATAGTGTAGTACTTAATTATCATACCTTCAGTTATAGATCAAGTTTAAAAACAACCATATTACATTACGATGTAATTGACATATAATCCCTATTTTTTTATCATCACTTGATTGAAAATAAGGATGAAGTTTTAATTAGATATACAAAGGTAGGGGCTATGTTTCCAGTAGAATTTTCCCATGAAAATTTTCCAAGTCTAGTTAGAGTGCCTTATAATATGCCTTATAATCAAAATGTTGACCAATCCTCTTCTATAAATCCTCAAGATGTAGTGTTGATATCATACGAAGACCAACATATGATTATCATAGGAAAATGCCTCATAAAGGACCATTTTATATAGATTCAAACAACATTCCAAACTTATCTAAACTTAGTGCACAATTTTAATAACATGACCATGTCAAATGCTCCTCTAATTGAGTTAACTCCTTCAACAGGAGTATTAATTTAATTGATATGCTAATAAAATTTGGGTATAGACCCATTTTTTAAAATAAATTTAGTTGGATACATGTTAAATTCCCTATTTATTGAATAATTATCTACTACTTCTACATAGATGAATATGCCAAACATAGTAGATAACATGCAAGTGTCATCTAATCTAGACCAAAGTGGTGTAACTATACAAACAAATAATCAAAAACAAAATGTGCCTTTAGTTAACACCATGAGTGTTTTGAAAAATTAGGGGGTAGGAGCTTATACTTCCCAACCATAACCAACTACCTCTAATCCTTAATTAGATGCTACGTCTATCCTGCAACCACAAGGATTAAGTAGTCAAGTGAAAACTAGTGCCATGCCTCAACAAAACATGATGAATGTTACTCCACCATAATAGGTGATTACTAACATTCCACAATAGTAGGCATATTCTAGTATTATAACATAGCAGAGATCAAATATTCCACCACTCAAACAAGGGGCAACTAATGTTCTACCTCATTAGGTAGTAATAAGTTTTCCTCTATATTCACAGACCAACATACCTTTACAAATAATGTCTAATCAATAACATATGTACATTAGTCAATGAAAAATGTTGAACACTCTACAAAAATATACTTCACAATAAATTTTCATGAAACCAATGGGTTCTACTATTCTATAAGTTCCAGTTAGGTAATAATTGCCTTTTGTTCCAAATGTTCCATAGATTCAATGATAGTGCCTTACTTCATAGTAACTTCCTCTTAATCATCTAGGTTTGAATAGTAAAAAACAAGTACCTATTCAACCATAGTAGGCAAAATATTTCACCCAAAGCCATGGCCTTCCATCCCAGCCATAATTATCCCAAAACTAGGCCTATATACCAAATTTGAACTCGAATATCGCACCATAATGCATGTAATTACAACAATCATATCCTAATATATGAATGCATATTCCTTATAAATTCCCTAGAAAAACCAAAATTCCATATCAAACCATACCTCCACTATACCTCAGTAAAAGTAATCCACTTTTGACAACCCAGCCTCCACCTCAGGCCAATGTCTCATCTAGTTTCCTAGTACTACAATTGCAATAGATGAAGGATGTAATTACTACTATTCAAGCTAGGAAATAGACCAAGAAGTTTAAGATACATGATGTATGTTTTTACCCATTCAACATGGAGTATTTGTAGATACCATTTCCTCCAAGGTATGAACCACTAAAGTTTGAAAAATACAAGGGTAAAGGAGACCCTAAGGCACATTTAACAAAATTCTTTATCATTTTCCAGCCAATGGCTTATAGTGACATATACCTCTTACTTTTTTTCCCTCAGAGTCTAGGAGGACAAGATTTAGAGTGGTTACTAAAATTCACAAAGAACTCAGTATTTAATTTTGATGACATTTTAGAAAATTTTGTGCAATAGTTCTCCTACAACATCAAACATGAGATTTCATTGGTAGATTTGACTCAATCCAAACAAAAGGCTATTGAAATTTCAGAAAGTTATCAAAAGTGATGGAAATCACTTTCTATCCACATCACCCACATTTTATAAGACAAGAAACTAGTCATTGTATTTAATAAAAATTTGTATTGCAAGATATATTACCATTTGGAGTTACAGTGTGAACATACTTTTAATGAAATCATAAACAAAGGTTTGCTCATCAAAAATTCCCTTATTAACAAAGGGATCATTAAGTTTACCTCATCTAATCAGAACTAGAACCAGAACTAAAGAAATATACAAAATTAAAACCATAGTCAATTCCATGTGTAAGTATTACAACTAGCCTAGGCCAATAATTTTTAAAAATCCAAGCCATTTATTGGTGACAAGAACATTTTTAGAAATGGAGTCACTAAGTTTCAACATGTCCAAATGGTAAAAACATCATCTATTCATCCAACACTATAAATGTAAATTATTCTTCACCCTTAACCTATTTAGCAAGCACATCTTAGACTGACCCAAAAAATGTAGTAGCTTTTGCCTCTGCAAACCCCTCTTCTGAGGTGGAATGGGCATACTCACTGAGTTTTTAATGACCTTGGAGAGCTTATTAAAATTGTGTTTCAAAAACTAACCACCACTAAACTGATTAGTTGGCCCATTATAAATCACTATAATGAGGGCATTCCTTATCTAGATTAGTATAGATAGAATGAATTTTATGAATAACATTGAGGTAATGGACATAATTTATGTTATTTTGTGAAATTAAACATATCATTAAAAATATGTTTTAAAATGGGGAGATAACATGGGATAATTGAGCTTCTACATCTAATTAGAACCTGGGTATTTATCAAAACCCCTTTCCATAACATAACAATAGCCAACAAAACCAACATAGGCCAAAACAATAACAATAATAGTATCAACATCTAAGATAATAACATCAATATCAGTATTAGAACCAACATTATCCAAATAGATAGAACCAAGGCTAGAATGATGTGAAAAACCAATAGACCTACCATGCAATTGCATAACTAAAACAAGGTTGCAGGCCATATTATGGGAGGTCATGTTTCCACCATCTCTATCAATTTAAGAAAAAGTATTAAATAATAGGACCATTGCTAATGAATCCTAACCAACTTATGATAGTGATCTTTCCTTGACTGGGGACTACATATAAGTGTACCAGTAAGTAGGGATTAATATTTTTAGACCTTATATTTATACTTATTGTTGACTTGTGACCACATAAAAGTGCACTAGTAATTGAGACTTATCCTAGTTGGTCCCCCTCTACCATAATTTACTAGCAACAATGGTCCTATATCTAATCTTGATTATGCAATCATAAATTGATGATCAAAGATTACCATCTCAAGCCCACAACCATCTACCATTACACCCATCCAGAACATTCTTGTAGCTAATAATAAACCATATACCATTGTTCAAGATAAGAAATTTGATATTATGGAATAACTTTATAAAACTCCCACATAGATTTCCATTTTAGAATTGTTGCATACATCAACCATCCATAAGAACATCTTGATAGAGTTTCTTGGCTAATCATAAGTTCCTAATAACATATCCCTAAACAAATTCCAAGATTTGGTTGAACATCTAGATCCAATCCATTAGTTATCCTTTAATCAAAGTGACATGTCATCCCTTGTCCCTCTTCATAATAATCTATTATACATCAAATTTGTCATCATATGACACAAGGTGAAGTGTGTTCTCATATGCAATGGATCGAGCCTAAATATTATGTCACTAAAGCTTATCAATCATCTAAATTACACAACAACCAATCTCTAACTAGAAAAGATCACAATCAAGGCCTATGATAATGAAGAATAGTAATTATAAGGCACCATTAGTGTGCAAGTTATCATTGGGACATTAACCCATGATATATTATGCTATGTGTTAGACCTAAATTTTTCATATAATTTGTTTTTGGGTAGACCTTGGATACATGAAATCCATGCCATTCCTTAAAAATTGTACCAGTGTATCAAATTCTCTCATTCAAGCATGGAGATCACCATTCATAGAGATTTGCATCCCTACAAACATTATAAACATTTGGAAACTGAGTATAAAATCTATAACTACCATTTAGGCTTGAATCTAGTTCCCAAAGAGGATAAAGGGAATAATTTATTATTGATTTAGTAGAGGCTAATTGCATAGACCCACATACCCTTGATTCATCTTCCCACATGACACCTCCTATAATGTCTAATCAATTTACCATCATGGCTAATGTCCCAAGATAATATTTGACCTTTGACCCATGATATGTTCCACATTGTGAAGATTCAAAAGAACCCCAAGTCCTATGGAAGATCTAAGGCCAAACCACCTTACATGGAATGTAAATGAAAGGGAAAAAAGCAAATTACATAGTCTAGCTCCTATCATTTTCAAACTAGGCATTGGACATAAACTAGACCCATTTCTAGATGATGAATCTTGGTTGTATAATTAAAAACTAGATAGTTGTTACAAAATTTCAAAGTATCCTATTATTAATAGGATCATAGAGAAGAATTCCTATGAAAGAGGAGGCCTCAAGCTAAATCAATAAGGAAACCTATGGTTTCAATTTATGCCACTCGATAAAAAGGAACCCATGGTTTCAATTTTTAACCACTTACGGGTGACCCCACATATCTTATTCATGTTATAATGCTTAAAACTAGTGATGATGATGATTATTATTATTATGATGATGATGATGATGATGATGATGATGATGACAGTGAAGTAGAGTCTAATTATAACCCTTACAAAGACCTAGCCAATACTAATTTATTTGACACTCATGTTGTTTGTACCCTTAGATCAGCTATTCATTACAATCCATTTCCTTTATATCAACCTCAAATTATAGCCTAAGACCAACAAGACTTCATAGTGCTTATATATTATTTTGAGAATGATGAGCCCTTTTGTGATTTTTTAGGCCTAAGAGATAATATTATATTAGGAGACTACAAACAAGGGTTTTCAATCAAACTAGATCTTACAATATATTTTGGATAATGGGTGAACACCCTTAGCCATAAAAAATAAATAAATAATTAAGGTCACAAAGTGAAAACCTCTTTGAGGTGTTTTTGTACCAAGTTAAAAGTAAAGAGAAAGGCTAGTCTTATGGTGAAAACTTATTACATATACTATTAGACTGGGGTGTTCAACCTTCCTCAATAAAAGTTCAAGAGACCACCAAAATTGAACTTTCCTATGGATTCAAGTTTAGTTCTATAAAAAAAGATGCCTTCAACTAAATCATTCAATAGTTTTCAATAGTGTTTATCACATGACCATATTTACCATTGGGAGATTTTGATTCATTTTGCCTAGAAGAAATTGAAGAGCCAATCCACATAGAGGAATGTGCTATTATAGGCCAATTCAAATATTTTCCAACCATTCTAGAAGATGGTTTGACTCTTTTTGTGGAAGATACTACACAGTTCACCATCAAGACTCTAGATGACTTAAAATGGATCAAATTAGGCACCTCCCTCACTAAGGAGGAACAGGACATATTCATATCTCTTTTGATGGAATTTTTTGACATATTTTCTTGGGCCTATTCCAACATGAAAATTTTTGACTCCACCTTGGTTTTACACCATCTTGTTATACATCTTAATGCTAAACCTATGAAAATAAATTTCATAATATGCATCCTCAAATTATTATATCAGTAAATAAGGAGTTTGAAAAACTCTTATATATGAGATGTATTTGACCAATTGACTATTCAAAGTGGATATTGAATGTTGTGGTAGCCAACAAGAATCCATAAAGAATCAAAATTTACATTGATTTTAGAGATATAAATAAGGCCTATCCCAAGGATGACTTCATCTGTCAAACATTGACATGATTGTTAAATCTACAACCATCAACTAAATGCTTTCACTATTTTATTAGTATGATTATAGGTATATGGCCCTAAAAATTTTGAGACCAAATGGCATAACTTGATAATAAAAAGTTCCCCATGGAGTGGTAAACATTATTTCGTGTTCATTTTATGGCATAATCTATATCTAGTTTTTGGGGACACATACTAATAATCCATGACCATCATATTTCATTATATGATGCATGGTATTATTGAAGACTATATAGATGACATACTAGGAAAATCAAAGACCAAGGCCGATAATCCAACAACATTATGAAGAATATTTGAGAGACTACATGAATACAAATTTAAATTTAATCCTAATAAGTGTGTTTTTGGATTTACTTTAAAAAAATGGATAGGATTCATTTTGTCTCACTGAGGAATTAAAGTAGATCTAACCAAAGTACAAGCCATTACCTAGATACCACCACCTTATAATTTAAAGAAGCTTTGTAGTTTGCAGGGTAAGATTCAGTTTATCAAATGCTTCATTTTTCAATTAGATAATAAATTTAATCCATTTACACACTTATTAAATAAAGTTATCACATTTCACTAGGATGATGAATACCAAAAATATTTATAGTACCTTAAAGATTATATTGCCAATCTACTTATTTTATTTCCATGAATGATAGAAAATTCATTTTTATTGTATCTATCTATCACGAACAAATCTTGTTAGCTATATGATTGTCATTGATGTCAAAAGGGAGATAGTTATTAATATGGATGTCATTGATGTCAAGAGAATCAGTCACAAATAAGATTGATGGAGAGAAGAGCATGTTTTATAATTTCACAAGTTACAATATTATTGTATATAATTTTCATGCTTTTGTAGAGACTATTTCTACATGTTTTTAGAGAAATTAATAGAAGATCCATTATGATATTTTCAAGTGCATCTCATATATATGCTCTATAGGTTCAGATGAAGAGAAATGAGCTCAAAATTGATGTATCTTTGCTCTTAGTATTTACTAGGGTTTCTCAATAAAACCCTTTGGTTTATTATCATGGCATTCGTAGGCACTTTTATTTTTATGTTGAATAGATATATGTGGGAAATAATCACTTAGGTTATAACTTAAGCTTTCCTCCATTATGAGACTATCCCCTTCAACCTAGAAATTAACATCTTAGAGCAATGATCAAATATTTTAATATTTACTAAGTCCTCAACTTAATATTTTTTCAATTTTGGTCAATGACAAGTTCTTAATCACATGATGAAGATCCAATGACATGTAGTAAAATTAGTAAGTCAAAGAACCTAAGAATGAACATGTTTATGACATGTGTCATGATCATGGAGATTGAGAAGTAGATCTATGGTGTAGTTCAAATTCAAAAACTCAATGATCAATGTGAAGGTTCCAAGTGTCTTAATAATGGGAACTGATAGTAATGTGTAGAAGGCATGTGAGAGTGATAAGTGTCAAAATTTTGGGCACTGACAATAATGTGCAAAAGGCATGAGAGAGTGCCAAGTTTCATAACTATGAACACTGAAAAAAATGCGCAAAATTCACATGAGGTTTATAAGTGTCACAAGTGTAGGGACTGATAGTAAAGTGCTCAAAAAGCACATGAGAACGCCAAGTGTCATAAGTGTAGGCACTAACAGTAAAGTGCTAATAAGTCAAGTGAGAGTGCCAAGTGTCTTAATCTCAAGAGATTAATACAAAGATCAAAAAAATAATTTTAAATTTAAATAATTAAATTTTGAAAGCTTTCAAGGATCTAATGGAGTGCATGATATTAATCTAATGATTTCATTTTAAATTTGGGACAATTTAATGAGGATCATTGGGTCATGGTGTAAAACTAAAGATTAATGGTCAGTATTAAAAAAAAAAATCATCTCAATGGTTAAGTGATGAATCACTCAAGTGAGTTATATTATATGACACAAATAATGATATAGATTGTTGTAATTGATCCAAGTTAAATAAAATGACATGTGTATCAAAAGTATAGCCCGATATATGTTAAATATAGTAAAAGACATAGAATTATGGAGGTGGTGTGTGATTTGAAGAAGAGAGAAACCTATAAATAAATAAATAAATAAATATGAATTGAGTTCCAAAAACCGGTGCGTGATGTGTTAATGACCAAGTTTGAACATAGATAAGATGTGAGACATAGATCCAATGCATATATACATTATCTAAGATATATACTATGTGAAAAATAGAGTTGAATTGAGAGGGAAAGAGTCAAAGAGAAAGAGAGGAAGAGAGATGCAGAGCAAATCTTGAGTAGTTACAAAACAAGTATATAACATAAAACCAGATTCATTTTTGAATTAATTTTGTAATCTGGAGTTGTAGCTCTATGATAGATCTAATTGGTAGGTGTGATTAGAAGAGTTGAGTTGGTACTTAGTATGGGAGTAGGTTTTTCCTTAGAGTAGGTGATCTTAAATTAGAGGATTGGTGTCTCCTTAAGGTTGGTACCCTTAAACATTGAAACCAGTGAGATTTTGATTATGAGGATAGATTAGATTAGTATATTCTAACAACTATTCTCACTATGCTTTTTCCCATATTGGGTTTTCCATGTACACTAATTTTTGTGTCTATTTGTGTGTGTGAGACCTCTACATATAAATTTTAATTTGCATTAAAACTATTAAAGGAATAGTTTTAATTAATCTACTAATTCACCCCCTTTTAGTAGATAGTTATGTTCTAACAATTGGTATTAGAGACCTATTTCTTTAGAAGAATCTTAATCAACTCAAGTAGATCTTGGATACTGAACACAAATGGCTAGTCAAGAAGGCTCTTCCTCAAACAAATCACCTCTATTTGATGGATCAAACTATGCATTTTAGATCATTAAAATGGAAGCATATTTATCTTCATTAGGGTTTGATGTATGGATGTCTATTGTAAATGGATATACAATGTCTACTACAACTCCTATTAATTAGGATGATAAGAAATCATATGAGAGTAATGTCAAGGAAAAGAATACTATCCTTTTTGGATTGCCTAACTCATAGTTTGTCAAAGTAATGCATTGTCAAAATGTATAGGATATCTGGAACAAGTTGAAGAGAATCTATGAAGGTGATGATAAGGTAAATCAGGCCAAGATAAAAAAAATACAAATGCATGTTTGAAAGTCTTAAAATTAATGAAAAAGAGATAATTACAAAATACCTCCTTAGAGTAGATGAAATATTCAATGCAATTAGAGGCCTTGAAAAAGAGATGAAAGATTTAATCATTGTCAAAAAGGTCCTAATATCTCTACCATCATCATATGACTCTAAAATATTTGAAATAGAGGAAGCAAGAGACTTGGATAAACTCATTATTAATGAGTTTCATGGAACCTTCATATCCTATGAGATGAGAATTGGAGAAGCAAATACTTTAAAGAGAGAAGTTGCATTTAAAGTAGCCAAACAAGTAAAAGCAAAAGAACCTACATCTAGATCTGAAGAGACTGATGAAGAAGAAGCCAATTTTGTTTTAAAATTAAGAATAGGGTTTGGAAAATACAAAGGTAAGTTACCTTTTAAATTTTTTAACTATGGTAAACTAGGATATTTTGCTGCTAAATGCGCTTATAACAAAAAGGATAACTTTGAGCAAGAAGAGGATAGTAAAAATATGAAACCCCACTACTCCAATAAGAAGAAATTAAAAAATAAGAAAGGCTTATACACAAAATAATATGGTGACTCATTGGATGATGACCATGATTATGCCTTTGTGGCTGAGGGAAATGAATTCATATTCATGACATTAGAATCAACTTATGTGGATCAAGAAAAAGAATAAGTTAAATGATTTGATGAAGAATAGGAAGGAGAAGTGGATTTATAGGGTGAACTCATCTATTCTCTAGATGAAATTGAAAAGTTGAGAAAAGAGAACTCAAAGTATAAGAAGCAGGGACAAAAAGAGATTGAAAAACTATCCAAAAGTCTTAAAAAATCTGATCAAATGGTAGTTAGCTTAAAGACACAAGTTGAAGAGGCTAAAATAATAGAACATGTAGTCAAATTTGAATTGTCATATAAATTTGAAGAATGCATGAAGTTAGAAGCAGAAATAGTGGCTTTGAGAAAATAACTTGAAAAAACTAAAGAACAAATAGACAAGTTTGAAGCTAAAAGGAGGTCCATAAATTCTTGATGAATTGATCAAATCTAAAAATCTATCAAAAGAGAAATTTGGTCTTGGTTTTGAAAAAGGGAAAAGTCTCATGACCAATACAAAGGCAAATAGAAGCATTGTTTATGTGAAGAAAGCTAAAAGAGAAAAGAAGCCTAAAGAAAAGAATAAT
The DNA here is from genome assembly GCA_037957365.1 of Torreya grandis. Classification (NCBI taxonomy): domain Eukaryota; kingdom Viridiplantae; phylum Streptophyta; class Pinopsida; order Cupressales; family Taxaceae; genus Torreya; species Torreya grandis. The sequence goes on from JARHVA010004974.1 coordinate 623,733, forward strand.
AACAATGAGTTAATATTTTCAAAATCAAGAAAGATGCATAACACAAAGGTAGATGATGTATATTGTTACATAAGGGTAAGAGAATTGAAGAAAATAGAGTTAATAATACCACCTCATCCTACACAAAGAAATGTTATGACTAGGTATTCCTCATTTTTTTATGGTTATTGGTATACCTATAATCAATTTTATCATATGGATAGTGATTGTAGAATTATACCTAGAATGAGAACAAAATTTGTGAGAAAAAATTCATTTACACCCTTGTTAGATACAAATGTAATATGTTATAACTACAATACTTTGGGTCACATAGCTAAACAATTTAGAATAGACTTTGTAAGATCAAATATACAAATTGAAAATAAAAGCATGCCTCCTAGTGTGAACAAAGGTTCAAAAGTCTCTAAAAAGGGGGAAAATAAGCCAAACAAGAAAATTGAGGATGTGTGGAAAGTGAAAGATCAGAAAAAGGCACAATATATGATTACTTAAACTACACTCCATGTCAAGGAACAAAATTTGTGGGTACTATAAAGTGGTTTTTCAAAACACATGATTGGTGACAAGAGCAAATTCATCAAACTGAGTAAATGTAAAGAAGGATCTATTAGTTTGGAAGACAATACTATAGTAAAGATCCATGGTAAAGGAACCTTGAATATAGATGGAAAACTACCTATACATTATGTCTTTTATGTTGAAGGATTAAAAAACAATCTTCTAAGTGTCATCTAAATGTATGAAAATAGATATAAGGTCACATTTAATGTAGAAGGTTATAAGATAAGGAGATCTAGAAGATTAGTTGTAGAAGGGAAAATAGCTAAAAGTAATATTTATAATCAAAGTGAAGTGAATGGTAATAAATTTTCCTGATAGGAAAGATTAATGAGATTTTTTATGGCATAGAAGAATGGGTCATATCAACTTTGATAACCTAGTAAAAGTGATCTCAAATAAGTGTGTTATACAGATGCCTAGAATAACCAAACTTGAAGACACTACTTGCAAGTAATGTCAACAAGGAAAGCAAACAAGGGTTATATTTCAAACAAAGGATTATGCAAAAACAAAGCCTTTAGAGTTAGTTCATACTAATCTTTGTGTTTTTACTAATACAAAAGGATCCAAAGGAGAAAGATACTTCATGTTGCTAATAGATGATTACTCAAGAATGACATGGGTAACCTTTTTGAAGGAAAAGTCTTAGGAATTTAAAATATTTAATATCTTTAGGGCTATGGTAGAGAATGAGATTAGACAAAAAATCAAATGCTTAAGATCTGATAGAGGTGGTGAATTCACCTCAAATGATTTCATAGAATATTGTGAGAAGTATGGAATAAAAAGGCATTATCTTATAGTAAGAACTCCACAATAGAATGGAGTTATTGAAATAAAAAACAAAATAGTCAAGGAGATGGCTAGGACAATGATAAAAGAGGCCAAGTTACCTGATGGGTACTAGAGAGAAGTAGTACAAAGTATATATCTTGGATAGAGTTTAATTGAGCATAAACAATGACAAAACCCCCTATGAACTATGGTATGGAAAACCTACCTCTATTAAGTATTTAAGAATGTTTGGTGGAAAATGCTACATCAGGAGAAAAGAAGATAAGTTGGGAAGCTTTCAATCAAGATGTGATGAAGGAATATTTCTTGGTTATTCCACTCAAAGCAAATCCTACATATGCTACAATAAAAGGCTACAAAAACTGTAGAGAGTATCAATGTCAAGGTTGAAAAAGGCTTGAAACATGTTAAACTTAACAGAGAAATTTGTAAAGAAGAATTACATTATAAAGAGGAAGTAGTTAATGAAGAGATTGAAGAAGTAAATGAAAATCCACCTACAAGATTTATTCAAAAAGATCATCCTATAGAGTAGATTATTGATAATAAAAATGAAAGAGTTCAGATAAGGAGAAGAGTTGCAATGAACAAGGAGCAAGTAAGTTTTGCTCTAATATCTGAAATTGAGCCTAAAAACTATGTTGAAACTAGTAAGGATGAGAATTGGCTAAAATCCATGGAAGAAAAACTAAGCCAAATTAAAAAGAACAAAACTTGGGAATTAGTTCCAAGACCTTCAAATAAGAATGTAATAGGTAAAAAGTGGGTCTTTAGAAGCAAACTCAATGAGGATGGAATTGTCATAAGAAATAAGGCGAGATTGGTATGCAAAGGATATGCACAAGTTAAAGGCATAGATATTGAGAAAACATTTACTCTAGTTGTTAGATTGGAATTCATAATAATGTTTTTTACATTCTTTATTTATAATAAATTCAAAGTCTATCAAATGCATTTTAAGTTTGTTTTCTTGAATCAGAACCTAGAAGAGGAAGTCTACATAAAACAACTTAAAAGTTTTTAGCTATCAAAAGAAGATTATGTGTGTAGATGGAACATAGATCTATATGGTCTAAAATAGGCATTTAGAGAATGGTATTCAAGATTAGACCAGTACTTATAACAATAAAGATTTAATAAAGGTTTTGCAGATAGAAATCTATACTTCAAACCATAAGGTGAGCATATGTTAATTATTGTTATATATGTAGATGATATCATTTTTTGTGGTAGCAACAATAGTATGTGCAAAGAATCTACTACTCAAATGAATAATTAGTCTAAGATGTCTATGCTTGGATAACTTTATTTCTTCCTTGGTCTCTAGATAACAAAAAATAATGATGGGATATTTATATCTCAAACCAAGTATGATAAGTAAATGCTCAAGAAGTTTGGAATGGAAGATAGTAAACTTGTAGGTACTCCCATGATAATTGGATGTAAGTTGAGATAAAAGGATGAGTCCCTTAATGCAAATTAGAGTTTGTATAGATCAATAATAGGTAATTCATTATACATAACTACATCAAGACCTAATATCATGCAAGCAGTGTGCATGATGGCAAGATTTCAAACTACTCTCAAAGAATCACATGTCAATACAATGAAAAGAATATTTAAATATATCAAGATTAAAATTGACTATGTATTATGGTATCTTAAAGATGAATATTTCACTTTCATAGAATATATAGGTGCTAATTGGGTAGAAAGTGTGGATGATAGAAGAAGCACTAGTGGTGGTGCATTTTTCCTTGGAAATAAACTTATTTCATGGCTGGGCAAAAAGCAAGAGTCAGTTACTCTTTCTAAAATAGAAGCAGAGTATATTGTAGTAGTGGCATATTGTACTTAATTCTTGTATATGAAGCAAACACTCAAAGACATCAAGGTAGAATAAAAATCACCTATCTCTATTCTTTTGTGATAAATCAAGTGCTATTAATATATCAAATAATCTAGTGATGCATTCTAAAACTAAGCACATATCAATCAAGTATCACTTCTTAAGATAAAAGGTTGCATATTAAGAGGTCACATTGTAATATGTATAAACATAAGATTAAGCTAAAGACATATTAAATAAACCTCTTTTTAAGGAACAATTTGAGTATTTGAGGCAGAAATTGGGAGTGGTTTCTCCTACATCACACCACTAGATCTTAGTAATAGAGCATGAATCTAGGGGGAGGATTGTAATTTTTTTTGTTAATCCCTAGAAAAAGAGAGAAAAGGCAAATCAAGTATGTATATTTTTGAAAATTTCTAAGGAGTTAATGGTTTTAGATTCTTGGATTAACTCCTTTATCTAATAAATGGGGATAAAATTGGAGTCGCTTTGACATTGATGTCAAAGGGGAAGAAAAAGTACAAATGCTTTCTATAAAATATTTATGTTTATCAAGGAAGGAAAAAATCACGTGTCTAAGGTGTGTTTAGGCAAATGTTCCATTGTCCAAGGGGGATAAATTTTTGTATCAAAAAATTCAACTCACATTCATCAAAAGCCAATGTAAGTATAGTCAATGCTAGAGAAGGAGCAGAGCATGCATTATAAGATCAGAGCATTTATTTTGCCATCAATGACAAAGGGGCAGATTGTTGGCAATATGATTGTCATTTATGTCAAAAGGGAGCTAGTTAACACTATGGATGTCATTGATGTCAATAGAATTAGTCACAAATAATATTGATGGGGAGAAAAGAATGTTTTATAATTATACAGGTTATTATATTATCATATAAAGTTATCATGATTTTATAGAGATTATTTCTCGATGTTTGTAGATAAATTGATAGAATATCTACTATGGGTTTTTCAAGTGCATATGATATATATGGTCCACAAGTTCAGATGAATATAAATGAGCTTAGAATTGATTTATATTTTCTCTCATCCATTACTAGGGTCTATCAGTAAAACCCTATGGTTTTTGGTCATGGAATTTATAGGCACTTCTATTTTTATGTTGACTAGATATAGGCAGAAATTAGTCACCTAAGTTTTAACTTAAGACTTCCTCATCATTATGAAACCAACCCCTTTGACCTAGCAATTACCAGCTTAGAGCAGTGATCAAATACTTTAATATTTACTAAGTCCTCAACTTAATATTTGTCCAATTTTGATCAATGGTGAGTACTTAATCACATGATGAATATCTAACAATGCATACTAAAGTTAATAAGTCAAAGAGCCTAAAAATGAACATGTTTATGACATGTGTCATGATTATGGAGCTTGAGCAATAGATCTACAGTGTGGTTCAAATTCAAATAGTCAATTATTAATGTGAAGGTGCCAAGTGTCTCAATAACAAGAATTAGGAGTAATGTATAGAAGGCACATGAGAGTGCTAAGTGTCACAAGTGTAAGCACTGATGGTAATGTGTAGAAGGCATGTAAGAGTGCCAAGTGTCACAAGTACAGGCACTAATATTAATGTGCAAAAGGCATGCAAGGGTGTCAAGTGTCATAAGCATGGGTAATGATAGTAAAGTGCTTAAAAGGCATGCAAGAGTGCCAAGTATCTTAATCTCAAGAGACTAAGACAAATATCAATAGATGCATTTTAAATTTGAAGCATTAAAGTTTAGAAGATCATAAGGATATAATGGAGCATGTGAGCTTAATCTAATAATTTAATTTTAAAGTTAGCATAATTGAATGAGTATCATCAGATCATGTTGTGAAACTAAATATTGATGGTTGGTATTTAAATAAATGTTCATCTCAACAATCAAGTGATAGAACACTTTTAGTTGTATTATATGACATAGAGAATGATATAGATTATTGTAATCAATCCAAGTTAAATAAAATTGGCATCTGTATCGAAACTAGAGCCTAATATATGCTAAATATAGGAAAAGATAGATAATTATGGTGGTTGTGTGATTTCAAGAAGTAGGAAAACTATTGTTAAATAAATATGAACTAAGTTCCAAAAAATGGAGCATGCTGTGTTAAAAACCAAGTGTGAACATAAGATGTGATACCTAGATCCAATGTATATATACATCATTTACTATATACACTATGTGAAAAAGAGAGTTGAATTGAGAGGGAGAGAGGCAAAGAGAAAGAGAGGAAGAGAGATGCATATCAGAGCATCAACTATTATAGAACAAGTCTATAACATACAATTGGATTCATTTTTGAATAAATTTTGTAATCTAGAGTTATATCTCCATAATATATTTGATTCGTAGGTACCATTAGAAGATTTAACTTGGTGCTTAGTTAGGGAGTATGTTCTTCCTTAGATTAGGTGATCTTAAATCATGGGATTGGTACCCTAAACATTGTAACCAATGAGGTTTTGATTATGAGGTTGGATTAGAATAGTAGATTCTAGTAGCTGTTCTCACCATGGTTTTTCCAATACTATTTTTTTTTTGTAAACTAAGTCTTGTGTCTATTTATGTGTGTGTGTGTTATATCTACATATAGTTTTTAATTTGCATCAAAATTATTAAAAGACTGATTTTAATCAATCTACTAATCCACCCCCTCTAAGTAGATAGTTTTGTTCCAACAAATCCTTGGGGGAACTTCTAGTTCAACATGATGATAATGGAAAATAATATGCCTTATATTATATAAGTTATACACTAGTCACGTATGAGCACAATCATATGCCCATTGAAAAATATTATTTATCTATGATATTTATAGATAAAAAACTATGACATTACATGTTAAAAAACAAGACCATATTTATTCGAAAAGTAGATCTACTAAAGTATATATTATCCAAAATAACTTCATAAGGCTTCATGGACAAATGGATCATGCTTATAAGAAAGTTCAAGATAGAATACATCCACTAGAAGGCCATCAAGGGAAAATTTCTTACAAATTAACTTGATGAATAACTTCTTGCAAAAGCATAACCTCTTACATTTCAATTCCTAGATGAGTCTATTATGACCATCATTGAAATACCTCTTGAGGAGTAGCAATAGAAGATATATTTTGATGGATCATTCACAACACATAGATTGGAGATAGGCTTATTATTTATTATACCACATGGGGATCTTATCCCTAAATCATTTTATATCAACTTTAATTATATAAAAAACATGGTTGAATATGAAGCACTCATCATAAGGCTATGATGGGCACTATAATATTTAGCATCTCAAGGTTTATGGTGATTCTCAATGAATCATCAATCAAGTTATAGACCACTTTTAAACTAAAGGTGATAATTCGGTGCCATATAATGCCATGATTGACACTCTCAAACAATATAATTCCAACATATAATTTGAACACATACCAAGGGCTAGTAACATAATATAAAATGCCACGGCTACCATTGGCTCTTTGAATCATCATTCAAACAAGGCAAAAGAATATTGATTCCTCATTGAAAATATTCTAACACCAGCTCATGAACCTTCAACTATCACAACGATCTATTATATTTTTTATCCCATATCTATATTGTATTCAAACCTTTATGTCTATCTTCATAATCAATTATGCCACCAGACCTATCATGTAGACAATCCAAGGCCTTTACCCCACCATGTTTCATGATTTACCTTACTTTGACCAACCCTTTATCACTGTAGTTTTGATGGAACTCTACTTCAATTTTAAACTATAGGATAATCAACATTAACATTATGGGAAGTTCATGAAGGATTATGTGGAGCCCATACCAGTGTGCCCATCCTAGCCAAAAATCTCCTATGTATTAGTTATTATTGGTTGACTATGGATGCAGATGAAACTATGTATGTTAAAAAGTGTGATAAATGTTAGCAACATGATAATTTGATTCATATGCTAACCAATAATCTAAAACCAATGCTTAAAACCTAGACATTTTCTATGTGGGGAATTGATATCATTGGGAAGATAAACCTGACATCATCTGACAACCATAAACACATCCTTACCATTACTGAATATTTCACTAAGTGGGTTGAAGCTATACCCCTCACTTATGTGATTGGAAATCAAATTTACAAATTCATATTCAATCATTTAATCTGATGGTATGGTATCCCCTCTGACATTATATCTAATAATAGTAGATCATTTAAAAATAAGGATGTCAAATCCCTATGTGCCACATACAAAATTACTCAACATTTATCTATGGCATATTACCCTTATGGTAACAGCCAAGCAGAAGCATCTAAAAAACCATTTTCAACATCCTTCAAAATATTTTCAATGATTTTGGATGTAATTGGCACCTTCAAATATTATATGCCCTCTAAGCATACCACACTAATTACTGTACCCCAATAGTGTCTACTCCATATTCCCCTATTTATGATACTAAGGTCATTATTCTTATTTACATTAAGTTACCTTATTTACATATCTCTTTGAAGCATGTCCTATATAATGAATATTATCAGTTGTTCATCTATAAGAGTTGGATTTACTAGATGCAAAATGCATGACCATAGTCAATAACCTTCAAGTATACCAAAATTGACTCCATGGACACTATAATTGATGGGTCATCCATATAAAATTTGAGATTGGTGATCTTATCCTCAAAGAAAAATAATAAAATACCATGGCTAAGAAAAAACATAAGGGAAAGTTCAAACCCAACTGGATAGTCCCATTTATCATTATTGCAAACTATGGCTATGGAGCATACAAGATTTCTACACCAGATAAAGATGAACTTGATGAGCCGATGAAAATTATTCACCTCAAGCATTATTTCTCTTGAGAGACTAGATGTATTTTCTATGAGGTACATTTCCATTGTGCCATAACATTGACATTCTTCTTTGTAACATACCATTATATCACTTTACCATTATACCATGCCTTTTCTATCAACTAGAGTTGTTTTACCCTCCTTACACAAACCCCTTTACCCTTGGTTCCATGGCCACATTTAACAAGAAAATTTAGATCAAGTTTAATAGTTAATGTAGTATTCTACATTGATGCCATATTTTAGAGTAGTATGATAGTGCTTTGGTAGTTTCATCCTTCATTCCTTATTTTTTTCTATACCAAGTGTTCTTGATTATAACCACCTTTGGGTAAATTAGTGTTTCACCATCATGCTACTAATTATAACCACCTATGTGAAAATTAGTATCACTTACCTATGTCATTATTTTCTAATTATAACCTCCTATGTTTAAATTAAGACCAACATCATTTATCTTGCCTTGAAGTACTACCTTGCCATTCTTATGTCATACTATACCATTTGCCTACTTTTCCTATTTTATTTGATAACTTGTTGATACCTCGTTAGATTTCTCTATTGTAAGGAAAAAATATAGTGACTTGAGTTTCCATCCTAAGAATACGTAGGAAATGCTTGATTTACATTGAGTTTAGATTAGTCACCCCTTTGTCATTCTCTCTCCATTTTATGATTAATTTAAAGTTTGAATGTTCTCTCCATTTATGAACTTGGACCATTTAGTATCTCATAATTCTTCATCAAGTTGAGATGCTTTGAAAATTCCAAAATCATTTATAACATGTTCTCAAAAATACCAAAAACATTTGTAAATGATCTAAAATATCCTAAACATTAACCACTTATTTGCCTTAAAGATTCTAGGAAACCTAGTTATTTCATAAGAAACCACTTGTCATTTAGTTTCCCCATCCTTATTGGCTTAGCATCCCATGCTCTGAATTTTTTGAGATCCCATTATCTTTATTAAAAAACACAATCATGTTTTTATAATTCATCATTTTCTTCTATCCCATATCCTAGGAAAACTACATTTAGCCTAAATTTTATGTTGGATATTACATCTATAGAAATATGTTGGCAGTATCCACTTGCATAGACAATTTGGAGTCATCTTGGCTACCCCTTCCTTTTCTTTTATTCCCCCATTTTGTTTATTTGTTTCATTATCTTCTATCACCTAGGGGCAATGATCATCATCTTATTTGTCTTTTGTTTGTGTTAATAGTGTACTTAACCATTGTTTGATTTTGTTTCATTGTATTCTCTTTATTTTGTTTTGTTCTTTCTTTTCTTAGTTTTTGGTTTGTTTTCTTGTTGTGCCTTAATTCAGTCTAGGTACGTTTAATAGTTGATTCCTTGTGAATTATTCTTGAATCTATCCATATTAATTTTCCAACATTATCATCCTAGTTTTTATCATTGATGCATTATTTTCAATTGATTACAGATTGTATGTCATTCCTTATGCATATTTCAGCTAAGTTTTCATGGTATTTTATATTATGATGCCTACTATCATGTGCTACATGAAAATTTAGCTTGATAAGTCTTATAATCAATGAGGCCATGATATATCTCCTTGGAACCTAAATAATTCTTGCTCTAATCCAAATCATTCCCCACATACATAGTAATTACACCATGAAATAATTTTAGCCCTTGCTAGTTAGGATGAGCATCTTCATACTAGCAAGTTGTCTAAATTCATCTTTCTCCTTTCTACCAATTTGCCATCATATTTTCCATCATTTATGATCAAAATGTTTATAACTACCTTTGGGAAAATCATTGTATACAATCCCACTTGTGATGCCAATGATTCTAATTACCTATGGGCAAAGCATTGGGTTTCAACCTATTTGGAGGTTAATGATTATAACCACCTTTATAAAAATCATTCTCTTTCTTCTACCCAATTGGGGAAAATTTTCATTGTGATAATGCTTATAACCACCTTTAGGCAAATCAATTTGTTTTTTCTACCCAATTAAGGTACATTTTCATTTTGATAATTCTTATAACCACATTTGGGCAAACCATTATCTCTATCCACCCAACTGGGGCATGTTTTTATCCTAATAATGATTATAACCACTTGTGGGAAAATCATTTTTTTCCATTTCATGATTATAACTACCTTTGGTAAAATCAATCTCTTATTACCATAAGTCTTTTTTAATGATTATAACCACCTTTAGGAAAATCATTACCTCTTTATCCCACCTATATCAATGATTATAACCATTTATGGGTAAATAATCCTATTTGTCTACCCAAATGGGGTAGTTCTATATGCCACTAATTATAACCACCTATGGGCAGATCAATTTCTGCCCAGCATTTTACCTTTTGCTCTCATTATTTCCTCCTATTGAGGGACCTATTGCCAACCCTTTTTTCCAACCACTCCCTCAAGGTGGTACCTACATTTCATCCATTACCATTGAATTCATATATATACAGGACCTTTTCATTTTTTGAGAATACATTACTATGCCTATAACTTGCAATGCCTTCGTAAATACGGGCAAACTATAGACAACTAAAACTAGCCATAACTAGCTTCCACCCAGATTTTAGACTAATTCCTACAAACTATTACAAATTAATCCTAGGTGTCACTAAACATCCCATATTTTCTTGTGTATCATTCATTAAAGCTCATAATCATGTTGAGGAATCCCTAATTAGGGTATTCTATTGTATGCAAAAATAACCTCTCATGGATTCATCCCTAATCATCTTGTGGCATCACAACTATTAATTTGGCCTATGGACCTATTAAGTGGGGAAATTTAACACATAATCAAATCTTGAAAGAGCTAAAAGGTTAATCAAAATCAATTAAAAAATTAAATAATATTGAATGCCTAGTTTAATTATCCAGTTGAAACTAATGAATATGTAAAAAAATTCAAAATTTAAAATATCCTAGCCTTTCATCATTGCCTTTATGAGTTGTCAAGCTCTTTTAAAATATCCTAAATTATTTAATTTTGAGAGCCATGCCTAGTAATTATAAATCATAATTAATTGACAATTATTAACTCTACTAGATTTTGTTTTGACTCACCTGGGTTAAGTTTGAACCCATTCCAAGCCTTAAATCAACCCTAATTCACCTTAGGTGAGATTTAAATCCTTAGGCTATAAATACAATGCCATGCCACTTCATTTTGTAAGCTCCCATAAGCCAAAATTATAATGCAAATCTAGAGAGAGACATAAGTTATTTTATTTGGTTCAATGTTATAATGCCAAAATCTTAATCCAAACTATCACAAGCCACCTTAAATCCAATGGTGCTACATAAAGAAGAAGCCAACAAGCTTGATTCTCTAAAGACTTCTTGATGCACAATTTGAGAAAGCCACTCAATATAGAATTTAGAGCTCCCAAGGAAGGTAAAAGAGTCATTGTATTTTATTTTTTAGTTGTACTTTCATCTATATTTTATACTAAGCTCTCCCTAAGATCTAGGCTAGGTGTGTTAGTGTGTTTTTATTTATATTTAATTGCTTGAATTAAAACTATACTAACCTCCCTTCCTAGATTCCTACGATCACATTTGTAATATTGGTATGGTTGCAAGGCACCAAGAAGAGTAACCTCCACTCCAAAAAGGGGTATTTTTAAACATTGGTGTAAAGTGAAAGGAAGTACATGTACTTCATGGATCCAAATATGTCTAATATTAAGGTATCATGGCTGATAATACCAATAAGGACATGTAAGTAAATAGCATCTTGTGGGTCTCTTTATCCATTATCATATGCCTTGATAGTAATCATGTATAATTATAAATCTATTGTAGTATACCCCAATTTTTTTAATCAATTTAAATGATTCTATATTTTTGTAAACCATTATATATGAGAACTCATTAATTTTATGGTGGGAAATGATGGATTCAATTTGAAGTGGTTTTTTGTGTAGAGGACCAAGGTATGACATGTCACTTTGATCAAATGTAAGCTATTGACCTAGGGACAAAAGACCTACAAATTTTTCTACTATGGTAAGCTCAATGTCATTTGGTACTTTGGATTATTGAATAATATCATACAATATAGTCTTATGAACTTATAGTGTATGTAAGAGATCTAGACTATAAATTTTCATAGGTGTCTTATTCAATTATTCTCCAATATCATATTACTTCTCAATGAAAGGAGGAGATAGCTTGGATTTAGAAGGCAAATATTCTTGAATAAAATTATTATTGGAGGAATTTGAATGACCTTGAACCATAATATTTAGGCATCAAGTTGTGACAACACAATTTTAAGTTCATGAAGGATTAATTAAATTATAAGAAAGATGCATATGACATTGAATAGTGACCCATGGATAGTGAATCATAATAATGTTATTGTGTGTAAGAAAAGGGCCAATAAGATATGAAGGAGTAGTTCCTAAAATAAATGGGGTAACACTTTGAGGTGTGTTGGAAGGTTAATGATGGCTAATTTCCATGGTAGCTACATGGTCATTAGTAATATGAGTAGTTGTAGGGGACATCATGCTATCTAACTTTATTGGCTTGGAAATATTAACCTTGATTATGACTTACCTAAATTTTATTTTGATCTGGCCTTTTATTATGATTATAGGGTTATCACTTATTATTAGAGTTATGCTATGGAAATGGGTCCTTGTAAATGCCCATATCCTAATTAGAAGTAGAATAAATGTTATCTAAATCAATGTAACAATTCTCTATTAGATCTTAAATTAAGTGCCTTAATTTCATGCACCTATAAATTCCATTCCCTTTGACACAATGGTAATCATAATATTTGTTATCTCTATACCATTGAGTGTTTAGTTGGTCTTCTAGAAAAGGTTTTATGTTAGACCAAATGACCATGTTAGCTATAACTAATTTTTAAAACACTACCTCAATAGTTTCACCAAGGTCACTAAAGACTCTATTTTGATATTGATTCTTTCTTATAGGTGTTATTTTTAATGTAATAGATGGATCAGGTGGAGTATTTTAGATAGGTGGTGGTTACACCATTTTCACATGTCATGATTTTATTATTCCATTACCCACTATATTTGTGTTCTTGTTAAAGACTTTGGGCTTCTCGGATGTAAATACATGTGCTTTTAGTGGATTTTGATCTTGAACCTAATTTTGAGAATATATTTTAACTATGACTTTGTCTATAAGTGCCTATTTAATTTTCATTCATTCATCAATAATCTACTCAATTATAATATCATAATATAGTCTCAGGTTATGGGCCACCTCTAAATTGAGATTGAAATTAAATATATTTTCTAGTTTTTTATCTAGAAGATTTTGAGGGAATCGATTAGCCAAACTTCTCCATCATTGTAGGTAAGAATAAAAAATTTCCCACTATGTTGTTTATCACTACATAAGTTAACCATGGTCAACTAATGATCTACATTGTAAGAGAATTTATTTACAAAAATTTCAAAAAGTCATCAAATGTGATGAGAGATCCCTTTGGTAGGTGTAGAAACTATTCTTAGGACTTTCCATCTAATCTACATGGAAAAAGTGAATTAGATAGATGTTACTATTAGCTACTTCTTGACAATTCCTTCAGGTGCTCTCTAGGATCACTTCTTCCTTTGTATTTGTCAAATTTTGGTGCCTAAAAATGGGATGGGAAAGGTAATTGAAGAAAACTCATGTCAAATTGGCATGGACATATTTCATCAAATTTGTACATTTTGCCCTGATTTTCTACTTGGATCCATATAACATCATTTATCTCTTGAAATTATTAAAGATTGTGAACATTATAGGATGGAGAAAGTGTATTTTTTTAATATTCAAAGGGGGATTATATTTACTAAGATATATATGTGGATTTATATTAAAATATGTTGAAATGGATACCCTTTAGGCTAAGATATTGGGGTTATTTTTCATATAGTTGAGATTATATTATTGCTAGTGTACATGTTGTTGATTAGCATTGGGTAGAAAAAATAGAAACATGATGTTTGGTTAGAGGAATTTATTGTTAATATGAGGGGATTTGCTCCTAAAAATTATGAACCTATTACAAATGGACTTGTTATTGGAAAGTGTGGATTTTTTGCTGATTAGAAGGTATAAATTATGGATTAATAGGTATTTGTTGGGGATGAATCACAACCTATTTTAGCTAAGTATTTATAAATTATTATTGTGGATAGGTATTTATTTGTTGTAATAGAGTATTTATAACTTGCTATTCTAGATTAGAAAGAGTATAATGGGATCTATAAGGAACCTGATGAAAATCAAGGTGTTAAGAATTATTGGTAACTTGTTGGAAAATAGGAGGAAGATGTTGGGAGATCAAAGGAACCTATTACAAACCAGAGGAAAAAGGTTTGGAACTAGAAGATGTGTGTTTTGAACCAATAAGTACCTAATGTGTATTAGGTAATACTTATGGTGCATTGCTAGTGGATTATAGTAATGGATATATGGGAGGGGTTGATTTAGGAGCTACAAGTGGACCCATACTAGATAAAGGATTAACCAATGAATTTTTTTAATTTCTCAATGTGTAGATTTTAATTCATGAGTGGGAGACTGCTTAAATAATTATCATCTAAGGTAGTAGCCAAAGAGGCTACGAGCTTACTAGTCTACTAAAATTGTGCTAATAAGCTGGCTATTTTGGGTAGGCTTTATAAGTTTCACTTTTCCTTCATTTAAGATTCTAGAATTTGACTAGAAGTTCAAACAAGTTTTTGTTCATAAGTGGAAGTGGAATTTGAAGGTCCCCCCTTTATTATAACGTGGCTATTCACTTATTCTATTTTGGGTGGAATATCATCATATACAGGTCGATGTACCTTCTCTTCTTGGTTTTAATTATTTTCAAAAGATCCAAATGGATCATAAAACCATTCCTCATTATAATTAGAGCTATATGTAGCCATATTTATTGTATTTATAGGTATGTGAAAGCAATATATATAGATAAACTAAGTTAAGATAACAATTATCAAATGAAACCTAATATAAACTCAATCAATCTAAGGATAGAGCTACAAATGCAAGGAAACTAAAATACAAACTTACACAATCAAATTAACTTGAGTCTATTCCACTATGATTCAAAGTGGTTTTTCTCTCTAAATTTTTTTTCTTAATATTCTTAATTGCAATGGAAATTTGGGGAGTGTTTTGGTATGCAAATGTTATTTTAAAGGTTTGTATTTTCTTGAGAATTTGATAGAACTTCATTAGCACGAGGATGGATGAAATCAATGGATTTCATGTCTATTAATAGGGTTTTAAGAGATTGATCAAATGGTGGAGGATTATTTGAATATTTATAATTATTCAAATAATCAATAATGAATAATTAATCATAGTGCATGTGGATGATGACTAATTACATAGGCTGGGAGGAAAGGGGAATTGGTTTAATGAGTTATCAAGAAATCGTCTAATTAGTTGAAAATTTCTAAGGTGACTCAAAATATGGTTGATAAAGTTGAGTAAATGGTTGGATTAGTTAATACATTGTTTATATAATCATAGAGGATGTATGATTGAGGTGGAAAATCAATATCTAGTAATAAAATTGGGTAAAAGGTGTTTATAATTGAATAATTAAGAATTATTCACTTATTTAAATTTTATAGGGATATGATGTTAGTATGATGTTAGTTTGAATTTGAATTTGGGGAAGAAGAAGAGTGAATTTAGACACTAAATTAAATTTAGGTGTCTATATTTTTCCTTCTTTGAAATGGTTTTGCAAAGTAATACCATTTCTAAGAATAGTAAAAGAATTAGAGCATTGATGATTGAGAATAAAATGTTTCCCTACATGAATGAAAATGACTGAGGTGATTCACCCTCAAGTAATCATGTGGGAGAAATGGATGAACACTCAAAATAATTAAAAGCAAAATGATGAACTGGTGATAATTATTACTACCAATGAATTGAAGTACTAAAACTGATAATGCACTTGCAAGATTAAAACATGTGTAAATGAGTTACCCCTAGTTAAAACCTAGATAATGGAATGGAAAAAGAATATTTGTCATTCATAAACTATATGCTTGGATGTTGATCATGACTTAAGGGTCATATAAGTGGATGCAAGAATGGTATATCCCAATGATGGTAAACTATGGGTCAGACAATAAAAAATATAGATTGTCCAATATGAGTAAAATTTTACATGATTAATAGTTGAAAGTGTTGATAAATATTTATAGCATATCATTTTCATAACAATAGGTTTGAATTTTGAATAAAAATGGGTGTAAAACATGGTAATTTAAATGAAGGGGAAAATATTTGAATAGGGGGATATATATAGAGGGAGGAGTGATTTTGAAAATCATTTGTGCAAATTTGATTTTCAAGGTGATTTGTGAGTAGAGCTTGATTGAGGAGACTTGCTCAGGGGGCTTGGAGGAAAATGGATCAAATTTCAGTTAACCTAGACTACATTGAGTGAATGAGGAGATACTAGAGATTGGAGAGGATCGAGTATCTAGTAAGTGAAAATTTAAGATTTTAAATGTTGATTTTTGTCCATTTATTGTACTTTAAATTTGACTAAAATGAATTCATAATTTCCCTATTAGAGATTTTAGTAAAGAAAGTAGTGAAATCATTAAGGGTAATTTGGAAATCATTATAATGTGTATAAAAATAATTGATAGGGGTATCAAAAATTTTAAGATGCAAATATGTTAAGGTATTAGTTAATTCACTATTGGTTGTAGTGAAATCATTAAAATTAATAGAAAATTCATTAAAATTGGTAGAAAAATAACTATGGTAGAGTGACTAATGAGATAATCATGAAATTAAAGACCTTAAAAGTGAAATTATGTATGGGTTTAGTGAATTCATCAATGTTAGTATTGAATTCATCAAATTTAGTGGTGAAATCATTTAAAATATTGATGAAATCAATAGAGTTATATTTTGATGCTTGTTAGCTAAGGAAATAGACATGCTTGCCTGATAGATGGATTGTAGTGAAAATAATGAGTGTTTTTAATGATGATTTGGATAGATTTAGATGATATTTTATTCCAATTGTGTTATTTATGGATGATTTTGTAGGAGGTATTACCATTTATAGTGACACAAGAGCATAGATCATGTGTACTTACATAGATTACAAGGTTTATAGATTATGAGTTTGGTGTTAAGATGACTAGAATTACATAGATTTTTGAGATGTCAAAGATTAGAGAAAATAGGGAATTATCTACTACATTAACTAAGAGATGACACAATGAGATGAGTATATTTCACCTACTGATCATAGGTGATGACATTATACAATATTTTTCATGAATATTTGATTCTAGTGGTTATAAGTGGTGTGGATATCGACACATGTATAGACTTATAGATGAATGCATTGATGATTATTTTCATGGCTATTATTAGTGAAATTATTCTACCTAACATGTGCCATAAGTTATGCCTCATTAGACGACTAGATGTGATAAGTAATATTATAGATATAGGGAGAGATTCATATGGGGACCTTGCATTCTAACTCACTTGGATAAAGATGATAAGGCCACCAATTACTTACTTCTATAGCCTCATCCAATGGGGACCTTGCCACCAATATTATAGATATTGATAATCTTAAAGGTTTTTACATATTTGAAGGAACATGCTACTTTGAACCCCTAGACTTTAGGAAATTCTATGATTTTAGAGTGAAACCAAGGCTTTCTCAAGGTTCAGTAAGAGGTTATGTAGGGGGTAGTGATGAGGTGACCAATTATTTACTTCTATAGCCTCATCAATGCTTAGTATATGTATTTTCTTATGTAATTTATGTAACTTTCCATGGCTTATGCAAATGAATGGATGAAGTTGTGATTTTGTATGTTCATTGATGTGCGTGTGCGTGTGCGTGTGTGTGTGTGTGTGTGTGTGTGTGTGTGTGTGTGTGTGTGTGTGTGTGTGTGTGTGTGTGTGTGTGTGTAAGTATTATGTTATGAATTATTGATGTTTTTCCTTGATTTAATTATATTGGTTTGACTTTATCTAACAAACATTTAAAGGTTCATGAAAGGTTTAAATATCTTGCTAAGCCATAGCTACTGCAAGATTCCTGTAGCAACTATAAGCCTCACCTACAAGTTACCTATAGCCACTACAGAGTGCCTGTAGAAATTGTAGGCTTCACCTACAAGTTGCCTATAACCATTACAGAATACCCAAAATAAATATAGGTTTCACCTATAGGTTGCCTTTAGCCACTGTAGAGTGCCCACACTAACTGAAGGTTTTACCTACAAGTTGCCTGTAGCTACAGTAGAGTGCCTATAACCACTATATAAAATAAATTCATTATTGAAGAGATCTTATAAATGCATTTAACTATCTTGGGGAAGTAAATGGATGATTGGGAAGAATCATAGTTGTTTTATGGATTCCCTACCTGCAAGGAGACATTAGATGTGCTACCAAAGATGAGAAAAGGTAAGGATAATGAGAAGAGACAAAAGAGATAAAATAGAAAAATAGTCTACCTTATATTTAACCCAGTCAATCCTAAAATAAGTAACTATGGTTACCAACCACTTGAAGGTTGACTGGGGTAGTTTCTAAAGCATTTTTATTTTTTCCTAGTTTGGTATCTTTAGTTAAGAATTAATAAATTAACTTCTATATTTAAAGGTAGAACCTAGATCAGACTAGGAGTTATTTAATTTGAATAGATAATAGTAGAAGTATTGGAATTGCAGCATTGCAATCTAAATATTGTAACTTCCTATATCAATCTTTAATTGCTACATAATTGAGTAATGAGGAGATTGATTTTGTGAGAAGTTTGTGAATTATCTCAAAGAAGGATTGGAACTCACTTCTAAATGAGGAATGGGCCCCTCAAAAAGAGTTTTTGTGAAGATCCTAACTCTCTTTATCTTTAATTGTGTTGTGTAAGTTTATTTTAATTAGTTTAATTATATAGGTGTGATGCATGTGTGATTCATAAGTGTGAATTAATTATGTATTTATTTCATAGTAATTTCATAGTATATCTATTTGGTGAATTCTACATAAATTAATTGTACTACAACTATAAAAGTAAGACTATTTTTGAATTAATAATGCATATATACTGTTGACATCCTAAAGTGTATACACCCTAGGTTGATAATTAATGTTAATCATATTTAAGAATCTGTTATTCACTAGGTAATTAGTCTGCATATCATTTTGGTGCCATTATTAGAGAGCATGTCAATTATTGTTTCTAAAATCAATCATTAAAAAAAATTGGTTAATGCACTATTTTACCTAGCTAGGCAAGCCAAGCTAGGACACTGTGGTGTCTTATGCCAAATGTCCAAGTTATTAGACATGTAGTTTCATCTGAGTAGTTGAGTAAGGGCACTATAGTGTCTTATGCTAGATGTCTAAGTTTCTAGAACTAAATAGTGCATAAGTTACTTAGTTCATGTTTCTAGAATTTATTTCCTAAAAAAATGATTTATTTTTTGTAAAGTGTGCTTTTAATTTTCCTTCTTTCATTTCCTGCTT
Organism: Torreya grandis; assembly: GCA_037957365.1. NCBI lineage: Eukaryota > Viridiplantae > Streptophyta > Pinopsida > Cupressales > Taxaceae > Torreya > Torreya grandis. The sequence continues at coordinate 643,335 of JARHVA010004974.1, forward strand.
TCTAGAATAATTTTCCTACTTTCATTTCCTACTTTCTAGAATAATTTTCCTTCTTTTATTTTTTGCTTTATAGAATAACTTTCTTACTTTTAGTAGATACTTTTTACTACTTTATAGAAGTAGAATTTCAATTCTTGATTATTTTGATTTCTGCACTCCTTTATTTTTGCATTATTTTTTTAGTCTAAAACAACCCCCTAGAACACATGAAAAAAAAAACTGACACTAGAAAGGAAGGGATATGAAAACTCAAGGAGTGGTATAACATTTCTCTAGAGAGAAAGAGATTCTCAAGGGAGATTCTTACCAAACAAGCCACAAGTTATTTCTAGGAAAGAACCACAAATACTTGCAACAACTAAGAATCTTGCTAAGGAATATACCATACGCTGAAAGGCTAAAGAATATACCATAAGATGAAAGGCTCTTGAATAAGAGAACACTACAAACTAAAGGAGAAAGCTTGTAGAAGAAGCATTATGGGCTCTAAAAAAGGAAATAAAAGTAGAGAAAGCATTAGCTGAGCTAGTAAGAAGAAATGAAGAAGAACTACATGAACCAGATACTCCAGAGAGTAACATATTTACAACATTTCAGTAAGGATTTCTTGATCAAATCAAAGGAAGCTTTAGGGAATCTTTAGATCTTTCATCTAGTAAAAAGACTGAAGAATAGAAGATAAATGTTTACTATCATGATTACCAAGGGATTGATATAGAATTTGAGGATGAGATATTGAGTACCTTTTGTATTCATATCATAAGAAAATCCATCATGAGTAGAGATGGAAACTTTTTGGATGACAATAGGACTCCAAACAAAGCTACTTTTGAATTTCTTATTCTAGATGCAATAGGTGTAACACAAATGAAAAATATCCTACCCTCAGCCTTGCCCAATTTTAAAGGTACATTATCAGAAGACCTAGACACATTCTTGTTTGAATTTGATATACTCCATAGAAGTTATGACTATAGACAAGATGCATAGAAATTGGAACTTTTTCCATCTACTCTCAAAGACTCAACACTGCTGGTTCATAGGATTAGGGAGTAATTCGGTCCAAATTTGGGAGGACATGAAAAATAAATTTTTGACAAAGTATTATGAATATGGAAGAGGGAGAATTTATAGAATAAATGTCATATTCAAGATGACCCAAGAAGGGGATGAATCTTTGGAAGACTATGTTGAACGGGTCATGTTCAATGTACAAAAATTTAAGCAGAGTGCACTTGGAGAAGAACCTTTGAAACTCATCTTCCTAAAAGGATTCAGAGAAGATTGTATAGAAGCCTTAGATCTAATGAGTGGAGGGGATATCTCCCACCTACCATTCACTGATATCAAATAGCTGAGCAAGAATTATTGTAGATCTACTATAAACAAATTCACAGACAGCAAGCTCCCATTGGCAGCTACAAATGATCTATTAAGAACTAAAGTTAGAAACCTATTACAAGACATGAAACATGATATCATTAGTCATTTGGCCACCCAACTATATATCTTACACTCAAGACAAAATTAAGTAGCATTGGATCAAGTTTTGACCATTTACTATCCTAACTATACGAAGAAAAAGGTATATTGTAGATGTCACAAGGTTTAGGCTAAAGTAGCTCACATCACAAATGAAGAACCAAAAATAGTAGATCTACACATTATATGAGGAGATGGTGACTAGGTTTTCTATGTTCCATAAAGAAGTCCATGGGTTCAATGACCATATTATCAAGGTATGGGACAAAATACACCTTTTGCAAATTCTACCTCCTTTAATCCACAATTTACAAATACTAATCCTAATTGGAATAATCTTTGGATGAACATTCCACCTCTTAATTCTAGCTAGTATCCACCTCAAGAAAGTTACCCCACTACCTCTTGGCAGCCTCCCCAAAATGTCTCCCCACCTTGGATAAGCTTGGCAACCACCCCAAGGCCCACCTTTCATAAACTAGTGGCAATAACCCTAAAGACCTAACCAACCATGGGGAAACTCTTTAGGAGGATTACCTCCACAATAAAAATAATAACCTCTTGTTATTATGCCTAATACACATGCTACACCCAAGCTTAACTAGCTACCTACCCAACCCATACATAATCCTACAAATAAATTCCCACATTCAGTATTGAACCCATTCAATACCTAGAATACATAGTGAATATCAATGAAGTTAACCTTCATTTATGGAAAGTTATACCACCCCCAACACCACCTATAATAATGGAGTCATATCATAAAACCTAAAAAGATCATGCCAACCCACCTCCATTACCACAAGAACTCTTTGAACCTATAAATAAAGTTATTGATGAAACAAATCCACCATTTCTAGAATGTCTTAGCCTTCAACACCATACAATTAAACTTGAGCTTGACTTTATGGGATAGTTTAAGAATATTTTTATCAAAATCCCTATATTTCAGGCCATCAAGGATGTACCCATATATTCCAAAGCTATTGGAGACCTCTATCTATGAAAACCAAGAAGGAATAAAAAATATTCCAATACTATGCATGTGATTAGCCAACTATCAAACATCATGTTGGGGAACACCATGCCAAAGAAATATCCAAATTTAGGATGCCCAGTAGTAATAATTCAAATCTATGACTAGTATTTGTCTAACACATTGATAGACCTTGGGGTTGTAATAAATGTAATGACAACTGAAACCATGCACAAGCTATAGCTGAGTAGTATTCATCGTACATCTACAATACTATAAATTGCTAACAATTCTATAGTCAAACCTAAAGGAATCATTGAATAGCTTGTCACTACTATAGATTCTTGGGAATATCTTGTAGATTTCATTATGCTATAGCCTAAGTCTAATTTGGGTGGATACCCCCTTATGTTAGGATGAATATATCTTTTCATAGCTAATTCCTTCATCAATTTTAGATCAATTAATATGATGATATCTAATGGAAACCACACTAAGTAGTTGGTTGGTCCTTTATCCCCCAACACAATCAGTTTTTACACTAGATCCTACATTATGGGTTAAAGAAGATGAGGTAGATTAACCTCCCTTGATTCTTATATTTTTCATAGAAAATGCATGCACATTGGATGATCAAGAGGAAGATATAATTCTCTCCAATGTTTTTTAGCATAATTCCCAAACTCCTTATATAGATCTCAACCAATTACAATATGTTGAGTGCCCATTTTCCAACCTCTAGGAATCTGATAATTCTGATGCATCTATTTAGGAAATATTCCACCAACTATTACCTCATAATTGTAGTCAGACTAGATCCATCAAAAATATAGAAATGATAAAATCACTCTCAAAACCAATTGAAATCTCTATAGGAAAAACATTGCTTATTAATAACAAGCTAGAGCCAAATGGGGAAAATTACCTAGTCAACATGTTGCATGTAAACCAACATGATTTTACATGGTATTATGAGGATATGTAAGGAATCAACCTAGAAATATGCACACATCATATATACATCAAATAAGAGTACCAACCAATCAGACAGCCACAATGTAGGATGAATCCAAGTCTTCAAGAAATAGTCAAAAAGGAATTATAAAAACTTTTGACTGCTAGATTTGTATATCCCATTTTGAATAGTGAATGGGTGTCACCTTTGGTAATTATACCAAATAAAAATGGATAATGGCATGTATGCATCTATTACAATCAACTCAACATAGGAACTAGAAAGGATCACTTTCCTCTACCCTTCATTGACCAAGTATTGGGAACACTAGTAGGGAGGAAATATTTTACCTTTCTAGATGGCTTTAGTGGTTACAACCAAATTAGAATTGCTCTTGAGGACTAGTAAAATACCACCTTTACTTGTCTCTAGGGTACTTATGCTTATGTTGTATTACCCTTTGGGCTATGTAACACTCTTGCAATATTCCTGAGGGTTATTATAAGTATGTTTGTAAATATGGCTAATGAATGTGTAGAAATATATATGGATGACTTCACTATATATGGAGAGACATTTGATGAATTCCTCAACAACCTAGAAAAAGTGTTGCAATGTTGTTAGGATCACCTTCTGTCTTTTAACCACAATAAATTTTACATGCTTATGATAAAAGAAATCATCTTATGCCACCATGTATTTGCTGAAGGAATTAATGTTGACCCTATAAAAATTAGCATCATCAAAAACTTTATTATTACTCATAAAAAAAAGATGTGAATAGTTTTTTAGGACATGATGGTTACTATAGGAGATTCATCAACAATTTTAGCAAAGTAGCAACACTATTGTTCACCCTTCTCACTAAAGATTCTAAATTCCTCTACACTCCTACCTATGATATAACCTTTAAACAATTGAAAGAATTATCGACCACCACCCCTATTCTATGTGGTCTTATTTATAATCTTCCCTTCTATATTCACATAGATGTTGTAGATACTACCCTAGGAGTTGTGCTTGGCCAAAAATAAGAAGCACTCAAATATGTCATGTATTTTATAAGTAAAAACTTATAGGTAGCATAATTAAATTACATAGTTACTAAAAAAATATTTCTTGGTAGTATTTTATGCTATCAACAAGTTCTATCACTACATCATGGGGTATCAGGTCTTTGTTCATATAAAACATGTAGCCATTTAGTACCTTATGAACAAACAAGTTGTTCCAACCAAAGTGATAAGATGGATACACTTATCATAGGAATTTCATATCACCATTGTAGATAATCTTGGTAGGGACAATGTAGTGGCTGACTTCTTATCATTCCTAAAAATTCTTGAAGAGGATACCATAGTGGATGACTCATTTCTAGATGATCACTTATTCTCTCTCACCTTTACCACACCTTGGTATGTTTATATTGATAACTACCATGTAATAGTGTTACTTCCATAGCACTTAGTCCCCATACAAAGGTGAGCATTGATTCATAAAAGTGTCAAATATTCATGGTTGTATAGATTCTTTTTCTATACTGGACCAGACTCTATCATCAAAAAATGTCTCAAAGAAGATGAAGTTATAGATTTCCTCAAAGCCTACCATGATGAACCCTATGGAGGACACTTTATAGCCGAGCATACAAAAGTTAAAATTTTGAATATAGGATACTATTGGCCCTCACTCCAAAAATATGCAATCATGTATATTGCTTGTTGTGACAGATGGTAATGTATGGGGAGACCAACAGATGTCAATGAAATGCCTTTGCAATATCAAATGGTGCTTGAACAATTTGAAAAATGGGGGATAAATTTTATAAAACCTTTTGACCCAAAATCCAATAACAAAGAGTACATCCTCATATGTATTGATTGTGTCACTAAAAGGGTGGAAGTAAAGGCTCTTACACATGCTAGGGATGAGAAGGTGGAAAATTTTCTCTATGAAGAAATATTTATTAGATATGGTGTGCCACATGAAATAGTCACTAATTAGGGACCCTAATTCACTACTAGTTTAAGTATTGCCTTAGTGTAGCAATATGAGATTAGGCATAATAAATCAACTCCATATCATCCACAGTCTAATGGATAGGTAGAAGTTACCAACAAGGAGTTAGAAAATATTTTGATAAATATTGTTAGTATGTCTCATAAGGATTGGGAGACTAAGCTTCCTAAAGCTGTGTGGGCTTAATGAATCACATGGAATACCACTACAGGCTTCACTCCATATGAGTTGGTCTATGGAAATAAACTTGTCTTGCCAATAGAATTTGAGCACAAAACCTTACAAACAACACTAAAAATTAAGATGGATATGTTTGAAGCATAGAAAGAAAGGCTCTTGTAGTTGAATGCCTTAGATGAATATATATAACAAGCATTACAAAACACAAAGCTTATATAGTATCATTAGATTGAATGACATGGTAGGTACATTAAGACCAAGTAATTCCATACAAGAGATTGGGACCTTCTTTTTTACTCCAAATACAAGGACCACAAGGGTAAACTCCATACCAGATGACTTGGTCCTTTTGAGATTAAACATGTTTTTGACAATGGAGTAGTGCAACTCCAAACCATTGATTTAATGAGATTTCATCTATTGGTCAATGGCCACAGACTCAAGTTGTAAAAAAACCCACTTACTCAGGAAGAATTTACTAGTCACATATGCTAGTAGTTATAATATGGATACAATGATATCCTGGATAGGCATGTTTCCTCACCAAAAAATGAGAGTATCAATCCACACTTAGATGAAGAAGGATAGGAGGACATCCTTTCCCTCCTCTAGTATGATGAATGAGACCTTTACCTAGTCCTTGAAAATTCACCTTTCCAAATGGCTTGGCTAGGACCCTGAATAAACATTCTACTGCAAGCAGTAGTTAGAGTTAAAAAAACCCAACAAAGAAAACCCATTTTTAGGCATTGTTGGTAGCTTCTAAGTATAAAAATAGCCTAATATCTGCCCAAATCTATAAAAAATGCCTAATTATAAAAATATTTTATTATCTATTTAGGGGTAAAAATAAAAATACATGAAAAATGGAAAGTGAGAAAGGAAGCAGAGAGAGGGAAATCACTCAAATCCCAACTATTCACATCAATACAAGTTTTCTCCAATTACTACATGCATTTCTATAGCTATTACAGGTACCTTTTACATAGTTGGCCATCACTTTGCATCTTGATATGAGCACTTATATAGCTATTATAGGTACCCTCTCATGGCTAGTCTCACCTTTCTATAGAACACGCAAGATAGATCATCCTAGAGCTCTCGCCTATGACTTGGATATTAGCTTTTAGGCATTGCATGAAAGTCATCCAATAACCTCATAGAGGAATCAAGGAGGATTGGGGTAGTAAATATCATATTATTACCTAAAACTACCCTTGAATACTAAGCTATAGAGCCACAATAAATCATATAACTTCCTTTTCCATGTGGAAGTGTTGTAGACTAGAATTTATGCCTATAAAGACACCCATGATTCATTTTCAATTTTTGGTCATTTTATGAAGATCATTTCATAATGTTGGCTAGTGAGATCTCAAATTTATTTGGCACATAGGTTCCATGTTTGAAGACCCTATTGATTACTATAGCCAATCCCACTAGGCAAAAAACCTCCAGGGCATAAGTAGCATCTAGACACTTATCAATTGGTTCATGTAGATGAAGGTCACTAGGAAATCATGCCCTCAACTACCTACTTAGGATATTATAACCCATCACTTAGATCACTAAGATTTTCAATTATCACCTTATGGTAAAAATAAATCATTTATCTTTCAAATCTTAGACCCTTATTCTATGTAGTCTGTCCTACATCACATGCATGTGAGCTATGGTCATCATCAATGCCTAACCACTAGTGATCTCCCAATTACTTCATAAATGGTCCACTTAACTCTAGTTCCAACTACCAACCTAATAATTGCATCCATTAATTATTTAAATTCAAATATTTTCATGTTAACACATGTGTGACTCCCCAAGCATCACACTAGGAACACTATTATCAAAAGGTGCATCATATCTTTCATCATTGAAACTATCTTCATTATTATAATATAACATGTATGTTTTTAATAAGGCATATTCAATTATGAATTTATTCATTCATTCAAAAGTTTATCACATCACCTCTAAACCCACACTTCTATTCCTCATGACAACCCTTCTTATCTTATACTTCCTACTCATTCCATGTCACCTAAGGACACATGACACCTCAAGTGGGGGAAGATTTATACAATTTAGAACCTCATGCACCATAGGAACACTTGAGACACCATAATTTATAACCTACAACCTCACATCCACCATTATCGAGTCAAACCCTACAACTAGTAACTTCACATTTGCCATTCATGAACCAAACCCTGCAACCTATAAACCCGACTTTTGCCATTATAAAATAAACCCCTAATTTGTTATAGGTAGATTTCCATAGGTCCAAAGAATTTGTAGATAAATATTGGTTGAAGGGACTGATAGAGAAGTTAAAATGGGAGAGTCAATCATGTAAAGAGAGCCCATAAACCATAGGTACTTATAGGGAGACCAATCCATTTGGGATGTCTTCCATAAAGCTGGTTGGACCTCCTATTTTGAATGGTTACAACATTTTTTAGAGCCTCTTACTAGGGAATTTTTAGGTTATTTTTATGGAAACAAAGACACTATATGTGGCATTATACTTTTAGTTACTAAGACCTTGGTTAGCCAAGAAACTAGGCTACCAAGCATGGGGGAAATTTGGTAGAATAGACCCAATGGCCAAGAAGCCAGGTAGCAATTTTTCTAAGCAAATGAAAGACTAGTATTAAATAAGGGAGGTGTGGAAAGACTTAGCCTACCTATATAATGAAGAGATATAACATCATATATTATCAAGTACATGACTTGTGAATTCAAATTTTTAAATCATTTAAGCCATAATAGAGTCATTTATGTTCTAAATTTATTATGGAATATTTTGAAAAAAATGTCCAAAGAATATCATAAGGGAATTGAAATGACCCTATCTCACCACTACCTAATATGGTTGATAATTAAATAAAGAGTAGCTTCTATCAGACCTAACCTCACTTGGGAGCAATTTTTGGCCCTAAAAAATAATACACCCCAAAAAAAAGAGGGCATTGATGAGACATAATCCCTTGAGGGGTAGCCCCAATAAACTATTCAGGAAGATGTTGAGGGCACTAGTGTTATTGGTCAGCCCATAGCCACTGAAGGTCCATCTGAGACTGATACAGAAAATAAAAAGAGGAGAAGACTTGTCTTATTCCCTTATGGCATAGAGGAGGAAAACCCACAATATCATGTCCCTTCTCCCATTATTTCCTCACCACAGATTGATTCCTTTACACTATCTCCTATTGGATAAGAAGAAGTTCCCTTATTAATTGATGCACATGAAAAATAAACTCCATCAGTCACCCCTCCTACAAGGAAAATGCAAACCAAGGGGAAGAAAACCATGGTGTCAAAAAGAAGGAGACCTCCACATATGAGATCTCAAAGGATGAAGAAATAAAAGACCACTACAACATCCTTAACCATAGCTATTAGTGATGATGAAGAACCAAGGAAAGAGGCTAGGCTTAAGAAAACCCCTGATGGATTTGAAATAGAGGAATGGTTTACTAATGAAGGATATACTAAGGAAAAATAAGAAGAATGATCACCTCTCCCATCTAGATTCATTGAGGAGGACATTGTTCTCCTTAGAAACATTGAATACATAGAGGATGAATTGAGAGAGGTAGATTAACATGTATAAGAAGAATAATTGGTTGAAGAAGAGGTTATGAAAAAATGAATAAAACAAGAAAAATTTTCTCATAATCAAGAGTTACAAACATTGGAACAAGCTATAGAGGAGATATATAGACTCAGAAATGAGATAACAAAATTGAAAATAAAATGAGGCATTGAAATGCTTCTAGAAGTAGTAGAGTTTGTAGAATCCTCTAAGGACAAAGATAAGATAATAGAGGAACCTAAAACTACATTCATAGAGGAACTATAACATCCTCATTCATCTTGGCCATAGAATCCCATAAACTAGAGTATGCTCTAGCTTTGGTACCCTTTTATCATGGATTTCCTCCTCAATTACCCATTACACCAACACCTACTACATAAGAAGTTATTGGTGTGGATCTTTAAACTACCATACCTATAGAAAATAATGACCTCCTATATTTTATTTAAGAATAACTTGGTGATAATGAAGCTCACTACAAGAAGTTAGTCCAAAGATTTCAAGTATATGTTGAATCTAGAGAACAATAAGTGGACTTAGAAGAAAAACTAGAAATAACTGAAGCCAATCTCAAGTATTTGAAAGAAAAGGTTAACATAATGCATGAAATCACTGAAATTATAATGAAGTATAGACCACATTCTAGGGTTTATGTTTTATACTTAGAAGAAAAATAGTTGAAATTTAGGTATGATAGGATTTATAATGATCAATCTTATATAGTTTATGACCCAAGATCTTTCTTTAATGAGTATAGACATTTTGATCCTAATCTGCAAGCCCAACTAAGTGAATTCTACATTCACCAATATATTGTTCTTAGTGATATATAATGGAATCCCAACATATATTTGGGGGATGTCCTATTAAATGCATTTTCTTCATATGTTTTTAATGAAATTAGAAGAAGAAAATAGATGGAATAATATGAATAAAAGGATAAAGAAGCCACCCTAATGATCAGGGGTGAATCTAAAGATTTATATGCTATAGTGAAAGAATGGATCTCATTTATGAACACAAATGCTCCATAGGAATGGGTTGTTAGAAAGTAGGTAGAAGTCGAGAACCACTATTTGAGTCTCATGGAAGGAGATGGAAGGTAACTTCTTGTTGCTTGCTCTCACAGATGGGTAAAACTCTTGGATACATTGAAAAGAAAGGAACCATACTCTCCTCAAAACCTTAGGGAGGTCATCCATAGAGTAAAATTATATATTTAACTTGTTATAAAATGGAGGATATAATGTCTAGGGTTGATGTTTTAACCCCCTATACTTTGGTTCCCAATTCTTGACTAAGAGGGAAATGTTCTAGTTGACAGAGAGAAAGAAAATAAAAGATGGGAAGATATTGATAATGTTAAGGGTTTTTACATATTTTAAGGAACATGATACTTTGAACCCCTAGAATTTAGGAAATTCTATTATTTGAGTGAAACCAAGGATTTCTCAAGGTTGAGTAAGAGGTTAAGTATGGGGGAGTGATGAGGTGACCAATTATTTACTTCTACAGCCTCATCAATGCTTAGTATATGTCTTTTCTTATGTAATTTCCATAGCTTTCCATGGCTTATGCAAATGAATGAATGAAGTTGTGATTTTTTATGTTCATTGATGTGTGTGTGTGTGTGTGTTATGTTATGAATTATTGATGTTTTTCATTGATTGAATTATATTGGTGTGACTTTATCCAACAAACATTTGAAGGGTCATAAAATGTTTCTAGATCTTGCTAAGCCAGACTACTATAGGATGCATGTAGTAACTATAGGCTTTACCTACAAATTACTCATAGCCACTACAAAGTGCCCATAATAATTGTAGGCTTCACCTAAAAGTTGCCTAAAGCCACTATAAAATACTTGAAAAAAATTTAGGCTTCATCTATAGGTTATCTACAACCACTACAGAGTACCCAAAACAACTTAAGGTTTCACCTATAGGTTATCTATAGCTATTGTAGAGTGCCTGCAGCCACTATGTAAAATAGAATCATTATTGAGGAGATCTTGTAGACACATACAACTATCTTGGGGAACCAAATGGATGATTGGGAAGAATCATAGTTGTTGTATGAATTCCCTACATGCAAGGAGACATTGGATGTGTTCCCAAAGATGAGAAAAGATAAGGATAATGAGAAGAGACAAAAGAGATAAAATAGTAAAATAGTCTACCTTGTCTTTAACCTAGTCAATCCTAAAAAAAGTAACTATGGTTACCAACCACTTGAAGGTTTATTGGGGTATTTTCTAAAGTATTTTAATTTTTTTATAATTTGGTGTCTTTGGTTAAGAGTCAATAAACTACCTTCTGTATTTAAAAGTAGAACTTAGATCAGACTAGGAGTTAGTTAATTTGAATAGATAATAGTAGAAGTATTGGAATTATAGCATTGGACTCTGAATATTGTAAATTCATGTAGAAATTTTTAATTACTACATATTTGAGTTATGAGGAGATTGATTTTTTGAGAAGTTTGTGAATTCACTCGAAGAAGGATTGGAACTAAATTCTGAATGAGGAAGGGCCCCCTCAAAAAGAGTCGTAGTGAAGATCCTAACTCTCTTTAGCTTTAAGTGTGTTGTGTAAGTTTATTTTAATTATTTTGATTGTATAGGTGTGATGCATGTGTGATTCATAAGTGTGAATTAATTATGTTGTTTTGTCATAATAATTTCATAGTATATCTATCTAGTGAATTCTACATAAATTCATTGTACTACAACTAGAAAAGTAAGATGATTTCTAAATTAATAAATTATATATAGTGCTGACATCCTTGAAAAGTGTATGCACCCTAGGTTGATAATTAATTTTAATCAAACTTAAGAATCTAGCATCTATTAGGTAATTAGTTTGCACAATAAAAGACTTATATCATGTAGTTTATTCATATGGTAAGGTGATAGGTCCTTTGACTCTATTACAATTATGGTGTTAAAATCACATTATGATGGAGTGGCTCATAAGACACATGAGTATGAGATGAATGGATGATCCCATCACATATGAATGACATGTGATAATTATTACATATAAACCACACTTAGGAGATTTGGAATGGTATAGGAGACCATTGGATGAGCTTGGGAATGATAAAATTATATCGAAATCATGCATGGAGCTAAAATTTAAATGGGTGAAGGATGTACTATACATGGACTATATGATGAATCAATGTTATATTATGGGTCTACATTACTACATGATTGATATATATAGGTTGGATAGAGTCTTGCGATAATTTACCTTAAGACAACACATACCAAAGGGCTCATATGTGTTTTCAGTATTTGTTAGAGATATATCATAGTAAGGACTAGGTATTGGTCCTTAGATTACCAAGAATAGTTGGATGCATGTGCAAAAAGTGACTAGGTAGATATGAGAGATGTTATTGATTTGGGTACAATAGATGGATATGCTAAGTGGTGGGATAGATAGTAACTAATGAGATTAACTATGCCATATTATCCTCCATATACTTAGAGATAGATACTAGTATATATATTAGTTAGGCATCCATAGAGTAAATGCCTTAGTGTGAGGATTAAGAGAGTAATTATAAGATAGAGAGGAGGGAGATAGGGATGAGCTAGAGGGATATAAGGATGAGATAGAGGGATATAGGGATGAGCTAGAGGCTATGTAAGGGATGGTCATAGGATACCTATAAGAGATAACACAACTTGGGGATGTAGAGGAGAGATATGATATAAGTGATGATATAGTGAACATAGTTACTACAAATGATCCAGTTAGAGGAGGAGAGATGCCTTTGGTAGTTATTGATAGTGATGAGGAGAGGGATAAAGGGGATATAGAGATGCATCTAGTGGCATACACACATGTAGAGGATGGAGGTATAATAGGTCCATTAGGGACATCTAGATATTTATAGGATCATAAACTATTGTACAAGTTACATTAGTATATTATTATGCAAGATTATGAAATTATAGGTTTACAAAGACATGTTGCTAGATTATAGGTAGAGGTGGATTGTAGAGATTTGAGTTTGGGCTTGAGAGTGGAAGATATTATATGACTATAGGGAAAGGTTAATGGTTTATATGTTGAGGTAGATATGTTAGAAGGTGAGGAATTTGATACATTAGTTAAGTGATGCACATAGGATGAGGTTACATAGATGTTAGATAATATAGGGTTGACATAAAGGTATAAGAAGGAGAGGGATACATTACGAGTGGATTCGGTTGAGGTGAGGGAGCTTCTTATAATTCTTGGACAACTATCATCCCTAGACAAGTTCATGTAAATGATAGAGTGGGTGACATACTACAAGAGTCTATATGAGGATGTTTTTCCATGAACTCAAAGAGCACCATCCTTTAGAGAGTACTCTACTAGGAGATATGTGTTAGGGAGATTAGTATATCCAATGGAATCAGAGAGATTTTTAGTTTAGGGTTCACATCATGTTATGGATCCTCTAAAGAACACACCATGACATTAAGATCCTAGTCTTACTATAGATGCCCCATTTGAGGGCCAAGGAGATACTTGAGATGGCCTTAATTATGATGTATCGATGCATATATATTTTTAGATGTATCATTTTATAGACATATTCAATTTTATATATGTATATATGATTAATTTTGGATACGTGATAGACATTATGGACTATTTATTATTATTTTTTCATGCATGGTATATGACTTAGATGGATAATGTATGGTAATTTATTTTATTATTTTTATTTTATAATATCACACATTAATCCTTTTCAAATTTTTATTATGGTACAAAATGTATGGATAGATGGTTAGTTAGATATATACATTATGTTTATTTTTGTCTTGCATTAGAATTCCAACATGAATAAGATTTGAGAAACCTAATTTTTAATTTAGCATAAAATAATAATCACCAATGATATGAAAAAATAATGAGGATTAATTATTTTGTATGCATAAGGACTTGAAATATTTATTTGTGAAAAATAACGTGAGTCATGATATGGAAAACATAATCACACTATAATGTAATACACAAAATAATCTTGACTTAATAAACACATAATCAATTGAAAATAGGACAAAGTTTTAAGTTGTGTCATATAATGCATCATGATATGTGAAATAATAATAACACTATATTGTAATACAAAAAATAAATTTGGCCAAAAATAAACACATAATTATTAAAAAAGACAATAAATAATTGAAAATAAGACAAACACAAACTAAAATAAAAAGATTGAACGAATAAATAAGTAAAAGAGAAAATAAAACAATTAAATTATAATACACAAAGATTTAATTAAATGATGATAACACAAGAAAAAACTAAAAGTTAAATAAAATAACACCAAAAATAAATCAAATGATTGTGCAAACATCCTAGGCTAGGGTTAATACCTTTTGTAGCCAATATCCATGAAAATGTTGAATAACTAATGAGGAATCCCTAAATAGGTTTATAAGTGAATGTGAAAAAGACTATTCACATGTTGAATGTGAAAAAATGAAACCATGCTTGGGAGAATTTGATGATGGAGTTGATGGTGGCCAAGCTGACCCTAGAGACCCCATGTCTCTAATAATTACCTACATAATCCACCTTGGACAAAGTTTGTGTGGGGATATTAGGCTAGATGTAGTTCTCCTAATATAGTAAGTCATGAGAAAATGGGTCGATTGATGATTATTTTGTGTAGATGGATAGATGCATGATTTACATCCTAATAAAATGAGTGAGTGAATGATGACACTTGGTTTGAAAGCTAGCTAAATTGTAGACATGGATAAGTTGAGTGCTTGTGTGTATTTGGAATGTTGTTTTAAAAGTGTTTTTCAAAATAGATGTGATAAAATTGGTCATATATAAGACATTTGTCTGACACGAGTAAGGACATAGTTATGCAAATACAAGAAGAAAACCTTAATCTAAAATGCTATGAAATAGACGGTGAGACAAGTTAAGATGTGGGAACATACAAGTGATAATTACAATGGGATGCCCCCAATTAACTAGGGTGAATATAGATTATGGATTACTCATGACATCATAAACCCATTTTTCACCATGGCACTTCCCCAAAGTGTTAGTAAACTAGTTTTCACTTTTGGACATACTATTTTTACCTTTTTCTCATTTTTATAATTTTATAATTTTTTACATTGTTTTGATTTTTTTTTTGACACTTAAGTTATAAACATCATTGGACTAAGTTAGGCATAGAATAGTTTAATTTGTATGATGTTCGTAGGTTCATCAAAATCCTTCCCATCTTCAATATCCAACCTATAAGTTCTAGATCCATACTTGGAAATAATGACATATGAGCCCAAAACATTGGGTTCAAATTTTACTTTTTTCCACTTGGAATTAGTATTCTATTGGTTTTCCTTTATAATAATATCTCCAATGTTAAATTTCTTGGCTTTTATTCATTTATTACAAATACAACTAATGCAATTTTGGTAATCTTGTACATGTTTAAGGCATTTAGACATTTCTAATTTAGAAGGTTAAGTTCAGTAAGGCATAAAATGTAGTAGGAATCATCATCAATAATGCTTTGTAGGGATATGTGAAAATATGGAATCTCAAACTCTATAGGTAGAATAGACTTGCTACCATAGACAAGTGGATATGAGTTTGCCCCTATGGGTGTGTTTATACTACTATGATAGGCCTAGAGGGTAGGATAATGTTATATATGCCAATCACTACCAACTTTATTAACCAACTTAGTTACTTCAGCTTGGCCATTTCATTGTGAGTAATATGGTGTGGACCATTTGTGTTTGATATGGTAGGTAGTGCAAAGGCCTTGAGTTATTTGTTCATGAAAGACTTTTCATTATTAGAGATAATAGAAGATGGGATACATAAGTAGAAAATAATATGGTTTAATATAAACTTAGAAATATATTTATTAGTGACATATATTAATGGCATTACTTCAACCCACTTAGTAAAATATGCCATAATGTGTTTCTAGCCATCAAATGAATTAGGATTTATTTTTCCAATGAGTTATAACTGCCATGTGAAGAATGGCCAAGGTGTGCCAATGGGCTACAAATCTTGTGAAGGTTTGTGTATGAGGTCACAATGATTTTAACAAGGTATTTATTTTTTAACATAAGAATATGAATTGAATTCTGTTATAGACCAATAATAACCTACACATAAAATATTTTTATCAAGGACTATACCACTAGAGTGTGCACCACAAATTCCTTCATGAACTTCTCTAATAGTTGAGCTGGATTATTCAAAATTTAAATAGGGTAAAAGGGTTCCACCATATCCTCTTTGATACAAAGTTTGGAAAGTATTTTTTAACAAAATGTGTGTTGGATAGAGGATTTACATTGATTATCAGTTAAGTTCGATGGAAGGGTTTTATTATGGAGATATGCATAAATATTGGTATGCCTTGGAGAAGTGGGACTAACTACCTCATAGACCATCTTATAATCAGGAGTGTCATATGGTAGTATCACAAAGTAATCTATAAGTAATTTACCATGCTTTGTTTTAATATCAAGTAATGAACCAATAGTGGCCATGGCATCAATTATATAGGTATTAATCCATGGCACTTATTTAAGTTATAAACATATAAAACATGAATTAAGACTCTCCACCATCCCCTTGTATGGGATTAACTTGTCATCACAAGTTTTAAATTCATAAATGACTTGGTTTATGATAAGTTTAAGATGTTGGATAAACTACTGTATAATAAGTTTGAGACTAGATATGAGGGCTTCATATTCTATAATGTTTTTGGTAAAAGGAAACTCGATTCATACTGCTCTTAGAATACAATCCTCATCTAGTGTGACTAGTATAATACCTATCCCTAAACCATTATTTTTGAAAGAATCATAAAAATACAGATGCCAAACCATGGTTTCATCAATTGACATTATTACTACATCTAGGAAATCTATAACAAGAGGTGTATTATCTTTAAGAGGATCTTATGCTAGTGATTTTTATAGTACTTGTCCCTTTATTTATTTTTGATTAATATACTCAAGATCAAAATCACTAATAATCATGACCCACTTAGCTATTTTACTTGATAAAGTTATTTTGGATAAGATGTACTTAACAAGGTCAATTATTTCAATGATTTTAGTTTGATTATTGATGTAATGGTGAAGGTTTTTGGAATCAAAAAAAAATGTGATACATGAATTTTACATTAGGGAGTAGTTAAATACATATGAAACCAATGTTATACTTAGGTAATATACTTTCCATTCTGATCCACTATCATCATAGTGTGCCAAATATTCCCCCATTTCATACTAAGTAACTAATATGTACAAAATTAAAGACTTACTAGTAGTAGGTAGTATTAAAATTGGTGGATTGGAAATATATTTCTTAAGATGTTCAAATTCCTTATTAATATTTTCATTCCAAGTGAAATGAGTTTCTTTCTTAATTAGGAATGTGAATGGATGACAAATGTATGAAAGTTGAGATACGAATCCTCTGATTGCTTAGATTTTTTTCTTGAAAACTATGAAGTTGTTTGATATTTTTGGGATGAGGCATATTCATGATAGCTAATATTTTATAAGGATTATATTTTATTCCATAATTTGAAACAATAAACCCTAAAAATTTTCTTGATGTCACCCCCAAAAAAACATTTCTTTGGATTCAAATGAAGCTTATATTCTCTCATTCTCTCAAAGATGTGATGAAGTAATTTTTGATAATCTACTATATATTTGTATTTTGAAAGTATGTCCTAAACATAATCCTCTATGATATCATGAAGCATATCATGAAAAATGATAGTTATTAATCTTTGGTATGTAGCTTTGGTGTTATTTAAACCAAAGGCATTTCTTGCTAGCAAAAGGTAACCCAAAGTATTGTAAATGTTGTTTTATGTTGGTATTCAGGATCTATTCTAATTTGATTCTATCCTAGAAAAATATCCATTAAAGACAAAATTTCGTGAATTTTGGTAGATTCCACAATCATATCTATATTTGGAAATGCAAATTCATCCTTTGGAAATGCTTTATTGATATTTTTGAAGTCTGTAAAACCCTGATTCCTTCTAGATTATTTAAAACTTATACAATTTGGATATCTAATCTAAAGAGTCAATGAAGTGAATGAAACAAATCTATAATTGATTTTTTAACTCTTTTTTTACTAATGGTGCAACCTTAAGATGCATTTTTTTCAAAATTTTTATTTTATGGGTTTTGCATTGGGATGGACCACAAGGTGATGCACAACTATTAAAGGATCAAACCCCAACATATCTACATACAACCATGAAAACACATTAGAGAATTATATAAGTAAAATATTGAGTATTTATCATTATTCTTGATTCAAGGAAGTTTTAAGCTTGACTATTTTTGGATTTTATCTTGTTCCAATGTTGACAGAAATAGTGTCCTCAACTAGGAGACTTGACTATTCTTGATACTTTGGGGGTAGTGGAGGAAGATTTATTTCCTTATCTAGGTATTATTCATGTGATGTTGAT
This sequence comes from Torreya grandis, assembly GCA_037957365.1. Taxonomy (NCBI): domain Eukaryota; kingdom Viridiplantae; phylum Streptophyta; class Pinopsida; order Cupressales; family Taxaceae; genus Torreya; species Torreya grandis. Next base: position 662,064 of record JARHVA010004974.1, read on the forward strand.
GATGAAATAATTTGGTTAAGTCATAATTGTTCCAAAAAATATGCAGAATCATCTAATTGAATGGAAAATCCCTTCTTATGGTTGCCTGTTAGAATGTGTTCTCTTGTTCCCAAAAAATATAAAAAAAATTCATCATTTTGAAAATGATCAAGCATAGACATTCCATGTTGGTCCCATTGGATTAAATATGGATATATGATTTCAAGTTTCAAAATATAATTTGCATGGAAAAGGTTGGTTAAAGATAGGTCTTCAAAGCAACTACAAATGAAATCCATTTCACTGTCCAAAGAATATTCCTTTGAATCCCTAAAAGAGTCACTTTGGAAAATAATATTATTTATATTTAGTGGATTAAACCATATGCTAGGGGAGTCTTCATTAGTTTTTAATGTGATAGGCTCTATTAATCCTTGTTTATGAAGACCAAGGCCCTTGCATATATAGTTCCTTATTTTTCAAATAGTGAATTTAGCTATGGGGTATTTATTATTAGTGAAACAAGTAACTAGTTCATTATATTAAATCCAAGATGGATTTAAATCTTTAATGTGTTCATCATAAATAAGACCACATTATACAAATTTTATTTTATTAAATTTGTGAACTACTTGAGTGTACCTTCGATAGTGAGCCCTACCATGATTATGTGGAGATATATGAATTGTTATTATATAATTAGAATCTTATATCTCATACTCACCCATACCTTTATAAATTATTTTAAATTAGGATGGAGATAATGGAGTATCTTTAGAATTTAATGGTTGATTGGAATCTTGACTAGTAAATGACATTTTTGTGAAAGTGAAGGTGGATGACATATTTAACCAACCACTAAGGGGATGTGTTTGAAATAAAGTATTAGCATGGACATAATTTTCAATCATAAGTGGATCTTCAACAAGAGTAAATTTGACTTCAGTAATAGGGAGATAGTTAGGTTTTGTATAACTCCCTTCCAATAGTTTGAGATATTAAAAGGGTTGAGGATCACCTAGAATGGTTACTTCCATAACATCATGCGATAATTTCAAACATTGGTGTAAATTGGAAGGTACAACATTCATTGAATATATCCATGGATGACCAAAGAGTAAATTTTAGGTAAAATCAAGATCAATCACATGGACTAATGTTTATTTTATGACAGGCCCCACAATCAAGGGAAGATAAATGGTAGCCATATACTATCACTCATTATTATCATATGCATTGATTATGATTATGTTGGATTGTAGATTTATTGTTGAATATCCTAAATTCTTAATTAAACTCAATGTACATAAGTTTCAAAATGAGACATTGTTTATAGACACCCTCTTTACCTTATGTCATGAGATAATAACTTTTATACACAATGGGAGATTATGGATAGATCCCAAAGGGAGGGCACAAGATTAGTCAAATGTGACTTGATTGTTAGTGGATATATTTCCAAAAAACACTTTAAATCTAGATGGATTGATGTTTTTCAAGACACTAAAATCTTGGATTACTTTATATAAAATGCCTTTATATATGGATGAAGTGTTAAGAAGTTATAAGATGTAAATGTTGGCATGTGTCTTCTCAAGGTGATCTATAATGTTATAACTATGCTTAACATTAGATGATAATGTACTAAAAATGGTAATTTTTTCATGCCTTGTGGTAACTTTGTAATCTTTTGATTTTACAGTAATGATTGAAACATGGTTGTGCATGTAATCAACACAATTGACTATGGAGTTAAAAGGATGATTAGATTAGTTTACATGACTTACTTGGGTGGACTCTTGATTTTTCTTACCATTACCTTTCTCATGTTTGGGGAATGGGTATTTATATATCCATATTATTTTGTTTTTAAACTTTATGGATTGGTGTTTTTAGATGGATATGTCCCCATGATCCATAATATATTATACATAGTGCTTGAGGTGTATACACCTTTTTTTAGAGTGTCCATTTATCTTATGATACTCAAAATATTCATCTTCCTTATACCAGTTGGGTTAAGGAACATTATGTTCAAAGGGATTAGTGGTAGGCCAAATGATCATGTTAACTTGGGTAAAATTTTGAAAAACCAATTTGTAAGAGTCACCTAATTTGGTGAACTTACATTTTTGGTTTTATCATCTTCATTGACCATCAGATATAGTAATGTTTCTAATGGGTTGGGTATAAAATTATTATTATCTACGTAGGTTTTGTATTTGTTTGACATCAGTCACACCATAACCTACAAAATTATTGTTTTTTGGAAAATAAATTAAGTTTTTAGGTTGTTTGGAGGAATTAGTCTTAGTTTTAAATATCTTAATAAAACATTTATTGATTAAATTTATTTCAATATGAACCCCATTTTCAATCATTTTAACAAAGGAACTTAGATAGAGTAATTGCAAGTGATGTCCCAAGTTTGAGTTAAGGTTATTTATACATATTAAAACAAGTTTGGTTTTATGATAAGACCACAAAAAATGGATTACCAATACCTTCCATATTTTTAAGGATGCAAAAGGTTCACCATTTCATTGCTTAGTGTTATGTAGGTCAAGTGTAGTCAAGTCCTTTTCGACACTATATGAAAAGTGAAGAACAAACTTCTTAGAGAGGTCCTCAAAAGTGAAAATTGATCCTTTGGGTAGGAATGAAAACCATTCAATGGATTTACCCCTAAGACTTCATGTAAATAATTTCAACATGTACTCATTCCCATAATCAACATCTACACATGCACAACAAAATTCCTTAAGGTGTTCCCTAGGATTGCCTTTTCCTTTGTATTTTTAAAGTTTATTAAGTTAAAAATGTTTCGGGAAAGGTTTTTTAATGGTAATTAAATTATATTAGTAAGAACACATTTATTTAATTTTATGTTGTTTTTATTGTGAAAAAGTTCCATCTTACAAGCCTTGAATTCTATCTTTCATGTTTTGAAACTCTTGAATAAAGTATGGTGATAGTTAGTTAATTTCACTTGAAGAAGAACAAAAATTATAAATTTACCCCATGAATTGGTTTGTTTTGGTGTTAGTTTATGTAACTTATTTAAGGGGTGTATTACCAATGAAGTGATTAATAAGTGGGTTGTAAAAATTAGAATGTTACAGATGTGCAAAGTTATTTTGTTTATTTGGATTTGTGTCAAAGTAAAGGTTTGTTTGGGTTAGATTATTCTTAAAAATACAACTTGTTTAGTTTCGATTATTTAAGTTTAAATTTGTATTATATTGATTTGTATTTGTGTTAAAATTAGTGTTGGTTTGGTTTGGGTTAGTTTTAAAGTTACGGTTGTGTTGGTTATGTGTTGTGTTAAAACTAAGGTTATATTGGTTTTAGTTTGTGTTAAAAATAAGTTTATTTTGGTTTAAAAAAATAGGTTTGGTTGGATTAGGTTGATTTGTGTTAGCTTGGTTTAGATTTTGATTTTGGTGTGAACCAATCATGTGGTTAGAATGGGTGTTAGGGTTGAATACTTGGTTGGAAGTTACATTATTGTTAAATGCATTAGTTTTGGTTGGTGCCTGATTTAATTTAGATGGAAAAAATAATAAAAGATAATGTGAATTAAAAAGCTGATTTTGTACATTTCCTAAGCTAACATTTGGATTTGGATTGATGTGTGTACTTGAAGCAATACCCAAATTTTGATGTGATGATGATTGGTTGATTATTGAGTTATAAAGTCTTGGGTTGGGATTTATTTTTGACCCTCAATGGTTATTCAAGCATGGATGATGGATTGGTAAACTTTAATTAAAAATCAATTTTGTATCATTTGATTTTACAAATGATAAACTTGAATGAACCTTCAAGTTTGGATTGGTTGGATTTGTGATGGGTAAAATTGAATGAGCATTCAAGTTTGGGTTGATTGAATATGTGATAAGTAAACATTAATGAACATTAAAGTTTGAATTTATTAGATTTGTGATGAGTAAAATTTAATTAACATTCATTTTAGATTGGTTATATTTATGACTAGTGAACTTGAATGAACATTCATGTTCAGAGTGGGCTGATTAATATTCAATAAACTTGAATGAATATTCAAATTTCAATTGTAGGGAGGAATAAATGAGGGTGAATTAGAATTCACACTCAGATTTGGATGGGTGTTATAATTTATATTAACCAAAATATTATTTTCTTTATTGGGTTTGAGATGTGCAATCTCTTTGGTTGATATGATGAGCATGGGTTTCCATTGAAAACCCATGACTCACTTTGGAGGATTTATCATGAAGGATAAAATTTCATTTATCTTGGGATACTTAGGGATTGGTATTGGAGGAACCTATCAGATAATTAAAACCCTCTAAATATCTTTGTGATATGGATGGGTTGTGAATAGATGACAAAGAATCCATTTTAGTAATCAAATATTGGAAGTTGTAGACATCAAAATTGGGTGGAAATTTAGCCCCTAAGCTCAAATATTGAATAAAATTTTCATTTTTTTTTTTTCATAATTTAATTGTTTAATGGAGGAAAAATGTCTTGGGGATACCCTCATATTGGTATGCTTCTCCTTCCCCATGGTCACAGATTTCATGTATTTCTACATGATGACTTTGGTGGTCTTGCCTACCAAATTAAAAGGGATCATTTCCAAAAGGATTCACCCTTTCCCTAGGATTTTTAAGCATATCCATGTGCCCTTTTATGTGCAAAATTTTCTAAGGGAATGACCTAAATCAATAAATACTTGACAAAGGACTACAAAAGGACCCAAGTGACTAAAAAGTTTGATTAACAACTAAATTCTTTTGAGTTTTGATTTGAATGTTTGATTTTAAATTTTTATGGATAAAAGATTCAAAATTCCATTTTTTTTTCACTCAAGGATTTTCAACACATGGTAGAACATAAGAAAACAAACAAATAATATTTATGTTAAACACTCATGCAGTCACAAGGTGAAAAATCTAGGAAATAGTGACTTGATTAACCCATAGGCTTCCCATGTCACTGAATTTCCATTGCATTGGCTATGGTCTAATATTTCAATGCACTAACCATGGAATATCCTATCATCCCCATGGTCCACTAATCCTATTTTCAAGGGTGTGGGGGAAGTAACTTTTTAGTGCTAATTAATAACTAATTCATTATGAATTAAATGGATGGAATGGATTGCCTAGGCTTAATATATAAACAATTTCAACTATGTGAGTCATCAATATAGATTTTAGTATAATAAGTCCAAACCCATAGAATAAATTGATTTAACAAACACACACTATTGGGTTTAGTCCCAATGTGCCTAAAATAGTCATATGGGTCTCAATATATTGACACCAACAAAATTGAAATTTGAGTCATGTTATCTAGGGCCTATGTATTAAAGTATGGAATCCCCTCACTTCACAACATGCTTAAAACACACAACTACTTAGATAATTTGACAGATCTAACTCAAATTTTATACCTCATTGGTACACTTGGTTTGACCTACCACATAGTGATGAAATCCATGGTCGATAGAGCCCTTAAGAAAAGAAAAAAATATATAAATACTTGATTATGATTCTCAAGTATCACCACCAATGTGGTTCTAAGAGAAGATCATACGCACAAGTATCATCTTGGGTAACACAACTTACAACTATTATTTCTAATTCTCAAGTATCACCACTAATGTGATGTTAAGAGAATAACATAAACAACACAAATAAGACACACACAATGATGTTGTAAATAAGAAGGTTAACTAACTCCAAGAAAAACAAATGTTTTTTAATTACTAAATTAACTAAAACTTTGAAATTATATTGTTAGAAAGCTTGAACAAAGAAAGCATTACAAATAAAACAAAAAAAAGTTTTGTTTATCTCTTTATAGGCTTTTCTTTCACTTTCAACGTGCAATTAAACTTTTAGAAGTTTGGTGTTTGGATAAAAATAGAGGAAACTTGAAAAAAGTTATAAAAACACAATGGAAAACACATAAAAAAATAAGTCTCTAGAATGATTTTGTAGATACATAGAGAAAAGTGTGAGATTATTAGATTTCAGAAACCATAAAAATAAATGAGAAATATTAAAAGAAACAAAATGATTTCACAAAAATCTTCTTCTATTTCGTAGTTACCTTTGATTGTTTCACTACCCTGTTGAACAATTTTTTTGATAATTATTAAAATTTCACTAATGAAAGAACTTATTTCACCAATTATGTCTATAATTTCATATAATTTGCACTCAATTTCATTGTTTTAAAAAATACAAAACATAGTGAAACAAAAATCAAATGATTATGTGATTAGGTTAAGTGATTTTGATAGTAGATAACACAATTTCATTGATAAGGTAGAAGATGAAAAATAAATAAGCATGAAAAAATAGAGTTAGAAAACCAAAACAAAAGGTGGTTTACAAAAGGAAACTAGCATAGGGAACTCCGAAAAAGATAAATATATAGAACTACAAACATAAAGATCTCAATAATGATTTCACAATTAGGATACATTATTTTTATATTGGTTTCCATGATTTCAGTCCAAACTAAAAAACAACATAGAACAAAAAAAAATAGAACAATTTCATAGTTAGGTTTGATGATTTCTCTACTAGTTACTATAATTTTTCTACTGTCTACTACAATTTCATTAGAAAATCTACAAATTTAACATTCAAATGAAACACATAAAAAAACTAAAATTAAAAATATAATATAAACCAAAACTAAAACAAAAAGGCATTAGAAGTGATAAATCTACTAAAAGATGCCTATAATAAAAAAATAATGATTGCAGTGTTCTCTTCTATATTTTTTTGCTAGAATCTACAAATTTGTTGTTATGTAGAAAATACATACAACAAACTTGAAAATATTAGAAATGGACCTATATCTACAAATAAAAACTTCTAAGATCAAGTTTAAATTCAAGTGCATAAAAAAACCATAAAAATAGCTTAAATAAGCTCCTAAATACACCTAAGATGCTTAAGATATGCAAAGATTAGGGAAGTCCCACTAAGTGTGCCAAAAAGTGTGAATGAAATCTAGAAATGAAAGCTAAGATAAGATAAAAATTATAAAATGAAATATAGTCTAAAATTAAACAACCTAAATATAGAGATACGAATGCAAGGAAACTAAAACACAAAATTACATAATCAGAGTACTATGAGCTTCCTCCATTATGATTTAAAGTGGTTTTGATCTCTAAATGTGGTTGATCAATCTTCTCCAATGTAAGTAAAATTTTGGAAGTTTTTTACTATGTAAATGATCACTATATGGATTGGATTCACTTTAAGTTCACTTGAGAATTTGATATCACTTCATTAGCATAAGTATGGATGAAAGTGATGGCTTGCATGTTAATTTATAAGTTTTTTAGAGGTCTACTGAATAGTGGGGGGTTATCTTAATATTTATAATTATTCAAATAGCCAACGATGGAGAATTAATCCTTAATGAAGATGATGACCAATTCCATAGGATAACAAAAAATGGGATTTGGTTGAATGAGTCATCAACAAAGGGTCTATTGGTAAAAAAATTTCCAAGGTGACTCACAAGGTGATTAAAGAAGTTGAGGAAGTGGTTGGATGAGTCAACACGTGGTTGAAATAATTTTGGAGGATGTTTGGGTGAGGTGAAAAAAATTTATTTATTAAATAAATTTGGATAAAAGGTGTGCATAATTGATTAATTAAGAATTATTCAATATTTAAATTTTGAAGGGAAATGATGTTAGTTTGAATTTGAATTTGAGGTAGAATAAGAGTGCATTTCGACACCAAATTAAATTTAGGTGTCTACACTATTCATGTTTAGATTAATGATCTTCATATAGGACTTAAGATGAAATTTTTTAATTCAATTGAATAGGAATGCATGCAAAGATTATCTTACCAATTCAAAGTAGATTTTTAGATTTGAAAAATACTTTGATGTCAAATTATACATTCATATATTTTTGGAATAATTATCAATCAAAGTAGAAAGTCCAATTTTAAGCTTATCAAAGTAGAAGATCAAATTAAAATAATTTTTTATATGAATTACTTTCCAAAAGTTGTAGTGAAATACTTGAAATGTCAAAGATAATATGTGAATGTGTCTTAATAAAAATTGATCTCACAATCTAGAAAAAACATTAGATTTTGACTCAAATTTTGATCTTTAATATAATTTTAACTTTAAAATTTGTAATTGAATTTAGGTAACTTTTAAAATTTGACATTATTAAACTTTTAAAATTCAACTTCATTTGAACTTGAAACTTTGACTTCGTCAGACTTCTAAAGGTTGACATTGGTTGACCTTAAAGTTTGGACTTAATTTGGATTTTGAAATTTGTCTTCTTTGAATTTTTAAAGTTGAATTCATTTGATCTTGAAAATTAGACTTCATTTTACTTTTTAAAGTTGACTTATTTTGATTTTTTAAAGTTAACTTTGACTTTTTGGATTGGAACTCGAGTGTTTGGCTCAATAATGAACATGACTTGGAGTTGAAGGAGAATTTAATTTTAGTTCAAACAACCTAATTTAGACTTGATTTTAAATTAATAGTGTAATGTATAATTAGGAAAAGGAACAGTACCAAATGGTTAGTGTGACGCTTAAATGGAAGAAATATTACCCAAAAATTGGGTAGAGTAGCTCATAATTTTGTGAGTTGAAAGTGAAAATGTTTTAGACTTAAGATAATTATAAATTATTTTATGAATAATATATTTCACACAAAATAAGGACAAGATTAAAAAAAATAGAAACACACATTCAAAATAAGCCCTAACTTTAGTAGAAGAATGGGTGTGTAACCAAAATGTAGTCCATTAAACTACTTGAGTTGAAATGGTGAAAAAATAGTTTCACCTAACCCTTACTTCAATCTATACATCATAAAATCATAGGGGAGGTTGGTTTCCCTCACATTACAAACCATTTATGATTGAATGTCATAATTTAAATTTTTGACATGGATTATCTAAATGGACCCCAATATACCTTATGGTACATGGGGCTCAAAATCCATCAAAGAAAAACAAATAATGGGAAATTCACAAGAGGTTTTATCCCCTCCATGACCACTTTATCTATAAAGGTATTAGTGAAGTTCTCCCAAAAATTTAGACTCTAAGGGTGATGTCTAATAGTGTAGCATTAGGGATAAATCCCTTGTTTTCATGAAACCCTTTATGTAAAAAATTTATATTCTATTAGTGAAAACTTTTCCTCAATTTATATCCCCCAATAGATATATGGGGTTGATATGTATGCTATGAGATGAAAATGTAAACACGATGCCCTAATAACTTGTAGTAAGGACATGGAATCTGCCTCATGCAGTTAACAAATAATAAAATAGGACAACAATAATCTATGTGTTTTTGGTCACCCAAGATCCCTCGAGGGGGAAAGCTGATAGCATACACATGATAGATTATTCATAAGCAAAAAAAATCAAAAATGAAAGAAATTAAAGAAAGAAAAAAAGTATTTTAAAACACCAAATAAAAGTGCTTAATTATTTTTAGTTGCACTAAAAGATAGTGTTTAAAGTCCTTATTTATGTATAAACCATGTCATTATCAAAAGGAACTACAATAAACAAGTTAATATTTTAAATTGTGGTCATTGGAAAGTATGACAAGTTGAATATATAAAATTTTAGCTCATGAAAAAATCACATAGAGTGATCCTACCATTTAGTAGGATGATTCCACCGTTCTTTATATACAAGAAATAGTAGATAGGAAACTAATGATTTCATTGATTAACATGGTGATATCACCAATTTTTAGGGTGATATCACCAATTTTTATGGTGATTCCATCATTAAATAGGGATTTCCTATCAATTTTTAAACTGGTAGAAGGAAAAAATAAAAATTTTTACCTTTGTGGTGTCATCATTTTACAGGTCGATCTCACCAATACACATGATTATATTGTCAATTTATAGGGATTTCCCCACCATTAGGGTATTTTATATCATAATTTATAACTTAAATGGAGATGAAAACATTCCCACCAATTCATAGAGTGTTCTCACCATGATCGAGATAATCCCATCATTTTCCTAAAAAACACAAAAAGACAAAAAATAATAGAAAAGTGATATCATCATTAAACATATTGATACCGTTGATTACAAGAAGTGAATCCATTGACATGAAAATCATTCATATCGATATGAAAATAATGGTAAAATAGGAAATTTGGGAGAAAATAAGCATAATTAAATTAAAAAATGATCTAATTTCAAATTTAGAGGATGATGTAACGTTCTCAAGAAAATTGTGGAGTGCATCATCCAAAAAGGCATCCCATATGTAAACACATGATTATAAATCAGGTTAGTTCTTTTTAGTCATGAAATTAAACATGAAAAAATAATAAACATAAAATCTTAGGCATGGTCATCAGATCGGGTAAGGTCTAAGAAGTAACAAACTAGTAAATGGAAGACAAATCAAATATGATTATATCTTTCACATGGATGCTACCTTCTAATTTAGATGTATATGTGTTCATCCCAAATTGTAGTGCATGAGATATTTTTCAATTTTGTAACATCATGTAGATGACATCTCCCCTTGACTACTTTTGATTTGGATGAATAATGGAAAAAATGTGTAAGTTCTGCTATAAGTTTTGGGAAAGTATGTTTGCACAAAAAAACTTATCTATAATGAAAAATGAGCCTTATATTTATATAATTTTAAAACTAATTTTGACCCTCAATTTATTATCAATATGTGGTTTAAAATAATTCTAATTGGGATAATTAATGACATTAATATTTGGGGTTGATTTTACATTAATTAGGCATGAGTTTACATTTTATGATATCTATTTGTATTTATGTTAATGCTTGACAATTTTTCATGCAATGTCATGATGAAGTCATGAATCTACTTGTCATGTGAATAGAGGAATAATTAAATTGATGAATTAAGAAAATAGGTATTTCCAAAAAGCTATGGAATTTCTAATTAGAGGAATATTAGGTTAACTAAGTTAATGTAAAGTGATATGACTTTTGAAAATTGAATAAGGGTTCCATCTATTTGATCCAAAATATCACTTACAAAGACACAATTTGACTTGGGATAAATTATATGAAGTTTATGATTGGAAATGGTGTATTACACTAATAAGGGATGCACCAACATGTTTGATAATATGCATGCAATGTGTGAAAAATAATTTAGATGTTTTCATGATTTCTAATCTTATTTGTACTTTATTGCTAGAAATCATTTTGATTGTAATTTTGACATAGAAGTGATGGAAGTGGAGTGTCTACATTTTCACTTATTTGAAAAGGTATTTTCAAGGTGTAGATGAAATAACAACTTTTCAATAAATAAAAAGTCATTAGAATGACTTTATAATGAATGAAAAATGTTGTGTTCACATTTTAGTGACTTTTGTTTAGTTTTCTAAAAAATGAGTCCACAATGATGCCCCAAATGATGTTTGGGACATTTGGGATGCCCCCTCTAGGGAGCGACCAAATAATATTTTTTATGGATGACACTTTTCATGGTACACGAGGATGATAAATAGACAAACTAGAAGAAAATGGGAAGAAAATGGACCATGAAGCCAAAAATAGGCCTCTATGGAAGAAAAATGATTTAATGGAAGGATGGGAGTTAAAATTTCAAATTTGGAGCTATAATTTACCCTTGGGGTAAAAATGATTCATTTTTACCTTCCTCTATTGAAATATTGTGCTCAATATTATTACATGAGAGCATCAAGTGAAATGGCATCCATTCCATGATAGATATATCTTGGGGAACAATTTCGTGAAAAAAATGACCAATCAAGAGTAGGCATTTGATATGTATACCATTTTTTTGAGATTTTTTGTATTTATTACATTTAATGATAGGTAGAAGTATGATATTTAATGAAATAACCTTTTTTGAAAACTCTTTAAAATGATGATATCATGTGCGTAAATGGCAATATCACATGTGCAAACAAATATATCACATCTGTAAATTGTGATATCACTAATAAAATGGTGATATCACGATCAAATCAATGATAATTCCAAAATGGGTGGGAAACACTAAAATTAAAAAAAATACATAATTGGGTAGAAAATGTCCAAACATCAGGAAAGTGATGAAAATGGTGATATCTCACTGTCAAACAATGATATCAACCTAATAAATGATGATAATGCCAAAACAACCAAAGAGCCAAGAAAATGGTGATAAAACTCTATAGAATGGTGAGATCATCCTTAAAAAAGTGATAATTGCCTATTAAACGGTGATATCACCAAAATTGATAGAAATTCCCAAGTGTCAAATGGATTAAATTATAATAAGTGTTCATTGATGTGAATGTTGAATTTTATGTGTTTTATATTAGAATAATTATTGTGTTGATGTTTTTTTTTTGAGATTGTTGTCAATTGTCTAGATATATATTTTTTCCATGATAGGATGCCTTGCATATGATTGGTAGGATTGAGTTGTAGTATAGATCACCCATGAGTAGCACTCATATGTTTTATGATAGTTGAGACTATGGATGAATGATAATTTGATGTTCTTAGAGACAATGAGATTATATCACATTACATAAATGCTCATGATTCAAAAAGATAGAGCTACCTCTTAGTGTTATTCAAGTGTTGTAGCTTGAAGATGAGTAATTTCCACCTACCTACTAGAGATGTGACCATTACATTAGAGAATGTGTGGTAGATCTATTCATTCTTATTTAGGGATCCATGATTCACTAGATGTAGAAGTGATAATTAATAGTACTAGAGGACCTAATTGGCATGATTGACATCATTACTAAGGGTGTAGTTATTTATCTATGTACTAGAGGACCTAAATTTACCTATAGTTGGAGCTCAAGCATTGATATACATGAAGTTTTTTATTTTTATGAAGATTGTTAGTATTATATTATTTCCTAACAAAAGTGATCGATTCTTTCACATATCCTTGATAGGAGTGATCTAGTACATGATTGATTTGACCATTTTTATTTTTTGGAGCCCAGTAGTGTTAGCTTATATATATATATATATATATATATATATATATATATATATATATATATATATATATATATATATATATATATATATATATATATATATATATATATACACCCATGATGGCATATCATTAAGGTAGGAGCATTGAACCATACACACTAATCCATATATCATCTTATGAACACATAGTGATTAAGTGACTAGTGGGGAAGAGGTGACAACATTATCTAGATGATCCATTGGTTTATAGCTAGTACTTAATAAGAGAGGACTGATAGGGTCACCAAGGAGATGTGTACTTCTACCAATGTGTGATCAATGAGATGGTTAATGGAAATTTTATATGTCACCCATACATGCATATTCATTTGGACTGGTGAGAGGACAGTCATGTAACACATTACATGACCACTCCTTATTAGATTATAGGTCACCACAAATTTATAGTTAATATATATCAACATGATCATGTACAAAGGTCATTTAGGTGGTAAAATGATGTACCTAATAGGCCATAATATTTTTCACATGTGACAAAAGATAATAATGATTGGTGCCCTCCCATACCTAGAGCAATAGAAGTTGGGATATTTATAAAATTATAACTTGTGACAAGGGCATATAAGGTATGGATGGTAGATACAAGGGTAATAGGTACTTATGTAGCTTGGTGTAAATAATTTAGACCAGTGCAACTGACTAGTCCTAGACCTCTAGGGTGAGTAGGTGAGACCACATCAGTAAAGAAGGGATAAGAAAGAACATAGATAGGGAAAAGTACAAGGGCTAGCTCAAGTAGCCATATAGATACATACACCATTAAAATAAGTAAATTTATAGTAGGTTATGCCCATGGTTATATGTTTTAAGTTAGGGAGTACTAAAAACAACATCAACAATAATATTAATATTAGTAGAAGTAGTGGGGGAGTCCTTAAATTAGATATTGATATGGGGGAAGGGCTTAGTCTAGATCTAAAAGAGGGGAACATAGACATGTAGGAAATGTAGGTGACCCTTACTATTGTAGGAGGTTAAGATATGATAGGGGGAAGACTTTAGGCTAAGTAAGGCCATCTAAGTTAGGTAGATCATAGGCTAACCAAACCACTATATATAAGTTAGAGATGGAGATAGAATTCAGGACCACAAAGATCTCAAGCCTAGAGGAGGAGGAAATTGAGCTATAAATATAGTTATCATGATCTAAAATAGATACCACTAGATTTTAGGGTCTCACTTCAGAGAGGGATACCAATATTTCTATACTAAGGGGGTAGGTTACCTAGATGATAGTGATATAGGGCTAGCTCACCCTAAGGGATATAGATTTGGTGATAGCCATTAATGATTAGGATAGGGACAAGGTGGATGTATAGAGGCTTTATAGGGATCAATGTGTATCTAGGTAGAAAATTTTAGACCAGAGATTGTCTAGAGTACTAGCTAACATGATGTATTCCAAGGATGATGTGATATGGGCCAAGGATGAGGATAGATATAATTAGAGCCTAATGATCCAACACTACTAACAAAGATGAGAACATCAAGTTTATGTAATCACACTCAGATCCAGAGGTCTAGCCTCACTTACAAATCATGCCATATTATGGCATTAAAGAGATCAATAGACTAACCTTATCCACATTTGAGATTGATTGGTCCACCATAGTAGCCACTGGCTCATGGTATAAGCTAGATCTTCTAAAGTAAGAGTTCACATAAGATACCTCCTATGGATGATCAAATTTAGAGCTGATTTTTTTATTTATAACTCTGAATTTTGTATTTTGTGATATATATCTTGATGTATAGACATTGTTGTAACATGTACATATATACTTCGCTTTTATCATATGATGTATATGGACTATGTTTATATATATATATATATATATATATATATATGATGTTTTTTATTTCATTGATTTTGGCTCATGTTGTAGATTACATATCTGATATGAATGTGGATGTATACTTATTTTATATGATTAAATTGTTTTAATTTTCATGTTAATGTTGCATTAGATCTAGATAGCAAATGTGATTGATTTTGATGATGTTTTAACATTTTATCATGATGTTAAATGTTTATTACTATTACTAATATTCTTAGTGGTAGATATGTATCATGATTAGCATATATTTATCCATGTTGTTCACTCACTATGTTTTGATGATGGGGAATGTGATGATGTTCCAATTTATTTTCATAGGAAAACATGTAGCCATTATGCATGAATATTTTTTATTTTCATGTAAAATTGTATATAAGTCTCTCATACACTTGCTTTTTTAATTTTTCACATGGAAGTATGCATCGTAATTATAAAATGAATCATGATAATGTTATTTCCACTTGTGTAGGGACTAGTTCAAATACAAATATTAATAAATCAAGGACAAAATATGAAAAATTAATACCTAAGTGTAAAAAATAATGTACTAAACAAATACAACAAAAAATTAATTTAGATACATAAGTTAACAACTTGATATAAAGATATGAGTAATCAAGACCCAATTGTGAAAACAAAATGTACCAAAAACAAATATGAGATAAAATAAACATACAAGCAATCGAACAATCAAATTAAAAACAAAAAACAAAACTAAAAAGAAATAATCATCAAGGAATATGTTTTTTATCTCATAGCATGCCCTCATTTCTACCAAAATTAGTGTACATCATTTTGCTTCAATGTTGGTCTCACTTGTTGCAATTTAGTTGGGTCCCAACTTTTATTTGTGTGGCTAGATATTTTATCATATGTGTAGTAGTGATTTTTACATATCTTTATTTTCATGTAATTTAAAGTATTTAAATATATCCCATTACTTCAACCACAACCATGCCATAAAATTTTGTGTATAACACATAGGCAAAAAATTAGTTCTAACCTCCATTTTAAAGGTGTGAAAGTTTGGCATGAAAGTGGGGCATGACATGAAATTTTGCCATGAAATTTTGGAATGGAATGAAATTTTGGAACAAAATTTTGGCACATCATGAAATTATAGCATGAAATTTGAGTGTGTCACAAAATTTTGATAAAAAAGTTTGGTGTGGCATGAAAGTTTGGCACAAAAGTTGGTCATCAAAGTTGGGCATAAAATTTGGGCACAACATGAAATTTTGGCATGAAATTTCAAAATGACATAAAATTTGGGTATGAAATTTGGGAATGAAAATTAGGAACAAAATTTGGGCATAAAAGGGAGGCACAAAAGTCATAGTGCATGATTTTTAGCTTGAAAGCACCATGAACCTTGTGTTAAGAATGCATATTGAGCATGGAGGTACATAATGATTTAATATATTATTTTTTATTAAATTTCTAAGAAAATTAATATTTATTATAAATTAACCATTAAAAGTGATAAACTACATGAAATCATGTTTTTAATAATAACTCTCATACTAGGGTTCTATTTTATGATCCATCAGTAGTGTCAAGAATTTGATGTCAGTGACCTCATAGTGGATTAGATTGTAAATGAGAATAGACACCCACTTAGAGAGGAGTAATTTTATGAAATACAAAACCCACTATCCCCACTTAATGAATGATGAAACAAGCACAAAAATAAATGGAATAATTACACACATAAAGTGGTTCACATAGAAGCATAATGTTGATTGGTTTTTTATCCATAAATTTTAAACTACTACTTTATTTTCATGCCATTCATAGTGAAATCTAATTTTACCCTCTTCAGAATTATATAAGGATTGACTAGAATAAGTGTAAGATATTAAACCTATTCACATTTTTTGGCATGGTTTTGTTGCTACTAGCTCAAACAAGAAGGGAGGACACTATTTAATAATGTGTCTCTAATAAATGTCTTTTGTATTTAATATTTTCAACCTATAGTTCTGGGAGATACCTCTCTTTATTAAAATTCCCTTCCCTTGCTGGGTGAACCACATTGAATACATTCAACCAATTTTGGAGGGATCCCCCTTTTGGTCAACAAATCTGAAATGTTATATATATCCAACTGAGTGGATTTATAAATGACTGGTCCATTTAGAATTAGAAGATATAGTACATGGATAGACATATTTTTTTACATTTTCCTACTTCATTGGTTATATTTTCCCCTTTTCATGAGATGAGGATATTTTTTCACATTACTATAATTCTCCTGAGTATTTGATGAATACTAAATTTATGCTTGGTGATTATCTTCTATTTGAAAACTTTTTGAATTGATATTCATTTCCTACTCATGTATGCAATGGCCCTATTTCCCTCTCCTTACATAGATAACTTTGTCCTTGGACTCATGCAACCTTTTTATCCCTGGTTATGATATGTTGGCCACATAGATATTTTTTTCTCAAAGGGACTCATCTACTCAATAGAATCATATTTATTTCCACTTCAAATTAGGCTAAATTTTATTTCTCATTAACCCTCCATTTTTACCTATTTTATAAATTATTAGAGTAGGTAGGTTAAATCTGAATGCAATATGTATTTATGATTTTCATTTTAATCTCAAACCCTTTTTTATCTTTTTTTATGCATTTTTAAATATATAACTATGATAGACATATTTTAAATTAGCTTTGTTTCCATGCTAAATTCATTTACATTGATTTACTAGGCAACAAACCACAAGACCTACATCATCTATCATTTATCTAAAACTATTATAGAACAATAAAAGTCCCCTATAATTTAATAGTAAACATAATGGCCATTGAGGTATCTAGTATGCCATGACCTGGTGAAAGAGACCTCGGGGAAATTATTTTGTGTGTCCTCTTTGGGAGTGGTTGGCCATGCACATGCCTTGCCTAGAGTTGGTTAGCCATGCTAAATGACATGTAAACATATATTAGTGTTACAAGGAAAGGAAAATTATAATATCTTAGATTATTATTGTATTTTAACTTGACACTCTCTCTTTTACACTTTTTCCAACCCATTACATGCTTAAAATGCATGTCAATGGATTGGCACTAAAAGAAGGGCATAACATTTTGAAACTAGATTTTAAAAATGGAAAATTTAGACTTTGACACTTTAGAGTCTTTCCCTAAAATTTCATTATAGGATCTAAAAGAAAACTAAAATTTTATACTCACCTATGGATTTTGCCTATCTAGGAAAAGGTGGTTACCTTATGAACATTTCATGGCTCGTTCATGATTTGCTTAAATTTTTTATTGAATTATATTTGAAATACACACATGTTGGGATTCAAACCATAGAAGAGCATATTAAAGCATTCAAAGATGCCTTTATCAAGACTCAAATCAAACATGAAGATATTGCATGTCATGCATTTCCTTAATCTTTAGATGAGCTCACTCATGGATTTCAGCTTGACCTATCAAATGGGTGCATCACCTTATGGGTAGATTTCTAAAATGTGTTTGTCAACCAGTTTAGCAAGCCTACTAACCATATTTCCCTATACTACCAATTTTATACATCCTATAGTGAACCTAATGAACTTATTAGTGAATTTATTATTTAATTTCACCAGTTATAAAGGAGTTTAAGAGACTCATTACTAAAAATAGAAGTTTTTTATATTGATATTTATCTTAAAACATTATATCCCTTAACTACCATGCTTATTCAGAGGACTTCATCTACTCTCACACATTGGCATTGATATATCAAGAAGACTTCACTATTTAACAATAAAAAATACCACACAATTATGGCATTGACCCATTTTATCCACTAAGATAGTTAGGTGTTTTAACCTAAAATAATTCATTTTTCTTGCTTATAAGTCAACCCATAAACTAATTTACTCTTTATAAAAAGCACTACATCAAACTTATAATTAATCAATCCTCCATGTGATAAATGAGAACATGATTTTTCATTTAACACATGTAATAATGTCAATTTAGTAACTAATTATCATGTTGTTTTACCTTTTTGTAGTGGTCATTTATCTTTTAGTGTTTTTTATAATTGAGTGTCATTTGTTGTAGGAAATTATCAACAAGCAATACCTGAACCAACTTATGGGACCGTGCCCCAAAATTCATAATTTAGGGTATATGGACATGGAAATGAGACAAGTGTTAAAGTGGTCATATTGATTGAGATTATTCCATTCAATATGAAATAGATGGTCTAAAAGAGTAGTGATGAGGATGATTCTGATGATAAAATTTTAGTAGTCATCCCAGATGAATTCACGGCTGAAATTTAGAGTAGCAAGAAGATTTTTATACATGAAGACAAATTAGAAACCCCTTAAAATCATCTATAAATTTAAATAGAATAATTGGATTAATTAGATGATTAATATGCAAGTTAAGCATCTGAGACATTTTTTCATATGATGTTGTCCCTATATTTATCAATTTGATTCCAAATAATCAATAACTCATTTGTAGTAATTTAACACCCATCCCATCATTGGAGATGGTATAAATAGAATAGAATAATGATGAAATAGGTTGTGCACTTGAATAAGGTGGATTAAATGAGCTTAAAATTAAATATATCTCACCTTAGGACAACCTTACCTTTAAGTTGATTACCCTAAACCTAAAAGATGAAGTCATGAGAGTCCTCACCCCTAAAGAGCAACCCTTGTATGTTATTTATGATAGTTAGAAAGAAGAATAAAATCAACTTATTGTTATTGATTCATAATATTTAACTCCTTTAAAATAACCTAAATAATTTTATTATGGCACTCATCTGCTCCTAATAGTAGTAAAGGTAGCCTAGATGGAAATGAGCAATCATAAATGAAGTTTCCCAAGTAACAAATAGGCAAATCTAATGGAAGTTGGAATTAAAAACACCTTAATCCAATGTAGCTCCAAACATACTTTTGACACTAATGACAAAGCTATAAGGTCCTTTACATGGGAAGAACCAATCTTATGCCTTCTAAGGGATGAAGATAATAAGGAGGATGTTACCACAACATTCATATTAGTCAAGGAGAAACCAACAATGGATTCACCAATTGGTTTCCACAAAGGACCTATCTATACTAGGTTGGGTACACATATCTCTCTGGTATGTGTTAATACGCACCCCTATCCCCCACTAAAAGCTAATGCTAGGTAGAATTATTTCTCTAGACTGATCCCACATACCTTTTATAATTAAATGTAAAAACATTACTAAATTTTATAGTTTAAATTTGGTCAATATGTTTTAAAACACCATATATAGAACTTCTTGGGATAGTGTTCATGAGCATAGAGGTAAACATAGGTGTAGATATATGTTCCCCCTTAGTATAATCTCTACCAATCTTATTTAAATCCTAAACATGAATGTGTTTCATCTTAGGCATTTAATTAATTAGGATGTCTTATTGCTTGTAAATGGGCATTTCCCCAAATTATTATTTCCATGCATACATTTTCCTAGAAAGTTATAGTAAATAATTTATCATCCCCTTTCCTAATTTTGTTCCTTGTTTTCTTTCCTATTTTTATTATCTAGTTTGATTTTTCTACTTTTAGCTATTAGTTTGGCCTCATTAATTTTATCTTTTTGGTCTAGCCCATTTACTTTGCCTTTTAAATTCCCCTATTTAGCAAATAATAGAAGGCTTATAAGTATATAACATGGGTGACAATCTAGTGTTTAAGTAATTTAAGTGATTTGTAGCATTAGATTTTGTTTTTGAGTTCATTTTGAAGGTATAGCTATCATGTCCATTCTATTTTTTGTTTAGGGTTAAATTTGGGTAAACTATTCGGTCAATGAAGACAATATTTCAAAACCAAGCACAAAAAATCACATATTAATGGTTTTTAGATTCACCTAGGTGAACCTATTGTGGTGAAAATCTAGGGTGAAAATATATAATTCTACCTTTCACTTGTTTCATTGAAAATATAAAGTTTTACCTTTCAAGATGCTAAGAAAAGAAAAGAAACATCAATTTATGACAAAATATAATTTTAGGTGATTTAAACAACCTCTATCAGAGATATGTATGCCTAGGTGGTAGTAGAACAAGGCCTTGAGTGGGATTAGAGATAACTTCATCTATGATATAGTTGCCTACTAACAATGAAGTGATGTCTAGGTGAGCATTCTCATTGTAAGATTCACTAGATTGATGATTAGGTCCATGGTAGTTAGTCCTTAAAGGTTATAAAAAGTTATAATTTACTATTTTCACACACCAGGTCAATAAGAATGTCCTATTTGGTGTTTTATATGCCCCCATATCCTCCCTTTTTAATTCATTCATGTTCCATGCATAGTCTTGGATAGAGATTTTGGATTCATAGACAAATTTCTATCATTCCAAAATACTTAGGAGTATTTTACAATAGAGTCACCATTTTTTTTGTTCACACAACACTCCTTATTTTATAGTAAAATTAGTGTACCTTTTTTTATTTTAATCTTAGTCTCACTTATTTTGGTCTAGTTAGGTTCCAACTTGTGTTTGTGTGACTGGTTATTTTGTCATTTGTGTGGTCATGATTTTTCCATATATTGATCTTCATGATTTTTCAAGTCTTTAAACCCATCCCATTGTGTCAACCATATTTATGCCATCAAATTTAATATATAACCTTAGCTCGTAAATGAGGTTTTGATATCTATTTTGAAGACCTGAAAGTCTATCATGAAAGTGGGGTATGACATGAAAATTAGGCATGAAAGTTGGGTGCGACATAAAATTATGACATCAAAATTGGGTCTGACATAAAAGTTTAACACAAAATTTGGGTGTACCATAATATTTTTGCATGAAATTTGGGCACAACATGAAATTTTGTCATGAAATTTGGGTTTGGCGTGAAAGTCTAACATAAAAATTGGGTGCAAAATAAAATTTGGGTACAAAAGTGAGACACAAAATTTGGGCTCAAAAGTGAGGGAAAAAATCCCTAACACATAAGTTTTAGTGAAAAATCCCCATGAACCTTGTGTTGAGCATGCATATTGAGCACAAAGGCACATAATGATTTAATATATTAATTTTTATTAATTTAATAAGAAAATTAATATTTATTTGAAAATTCTTACTCATAACACTAAATAGTGTGAAATCATGCATTTTCTCACATTGGGGCTTCATTTTTTGAGTCATCAGTAGTGTCAGGAAGATGACATTAATGACATTATAGTGGATTGGATGGGAAATGAGAGACACCCACTTAGAAAGGAGTAATTCATTAAAAGACAAAATCCACCATCCCCACTTAAATCATGCTGAAATGGGTGCCAAAATACATGGAAGAATTACACACACATAGTGGTTCTTGCAAAAGCAAAGTGTTGGTTGGTTTTTCAGCCATAAATTTTGAACCACTATTCCATTTTTCATGTCATTTACAACATTGTAAATCTGATTCTTCCCTCTTTGCAATTATATATGGATTGAATAGAATAAGTTTAATACTTAAAACATGTTCATGTTTTTTTAGCACATTTATATTGTTTATATATCAAACAAGAGGGGAGGGCATTCTTCAATAATGTGTCTGCAAAAACTAGTCACCATAATTAATATTTTTAACCTATAGTGTTGTGATATGCCTATATTCCTCTAAATTTCTCCCTTGGTTGGTGAATCACATTTAATAAATTCAAAAAAATTTGGATGGAACTCCTTTCTACTCAATAGATTTGAAATGATATATATATATATATATATATATATATATATATATATATATACATCCAATTGAGTGGCTTTGTAAAGGGTTGGTCCATTTCTAATTAGATGATAGAGTAGAGAGCCAGACATATTTTTTTATGTATTTTATTATTTCCTTAGTTATATTTTTCTCCTTTACATGAGTTGAGGTTGTTTAGACAAATTTATTTAATTCACCTAAGTATTTGATGAATCTTAAATTTATTCTTCATGAATTATCTTCTATTTGAAATATTTTTAAATTGATAACCATTGCCTATTCATGTATACAGTGGATTTATTTCATTCTCTATGCATAGTTAACATTATCCTCAAACTCCTACACCCTCCTTATCCATGGTTATGTTATGTTAGCCAAATAGAGATTTATTTATCAATGCTCATCTACTCAATATAATTGGATCTATTTCTTATACAAACTAGGCTCATTTTTCTTTCTCCTTAAACCTCTCTTTTGATTTTTTAATAATCTATTAGAGTAGGTAGGTAGGTAAAATATAAATGTAGTGTTGGATAGTTAACTTTAATTTGGGTCCTTCTTATAGGTTTCTAGGTTTATATTAAGTTTAGTTTATGTGTGTATTTATTATATTTATAAATGTATTTAACCTAGATTTATGAAGTGGCACTTACCTATCTTTTCCACTTGTAGAATTTAGGATTTACTACCATGTAACTCTTATCACCCCACATAGAAAACACATCCTCCTCACTTGTAAGAGGTTTAGGGATAAATGACATACATGTTAGAGCTTGCACTTTTAACTCCTTTTCTCTCTTAGTTATTTATAAATATATCTCCTCTCCCTTTCTTCAATACTTGATACTACACTCTCAAAACACTTTTGATCTAGTCTTGCTATTGCATCCTTAATGCTCTCTTGGATGAAGGTCATTATTCTCCTATCTTATTTGTGTTATTTTATTGGATATTCTTATTGCAAAATTTCAATACTATTATGTGGGTTTTATCCGTATGATGGTTTCCCCACTTTTCACATTCACCTCAACTTTATGGTTTTTGTTCACTATAAAGTAACATTGCTCCTCAATTTTTATTGTTTATTTAATGTCTAACTAAATCTTAGGAAACATTTCTACCATGCAGTTTATGCTTATGAGTTTAATTTTGATTATAAACCATTGTTTATCATTTTTTTATGTATTTTTGAATTTATAACTATGATGGAATGTTTTAAGTTAACTATGTTTTCATACTAAATCCATCTGTTCTAATTTCCTAGGAAACAAATTAAAAGACCTATATCATATGTAATTTATAAAAAAATATTATAGAAATATTAAAGGACCTTTGACTAAAAAAATAAACATAATGGCTACTAAGGTATCTAATATGTCATGACCTAGTGAAAAATACCTTGAGGGAAGCATTTCATATTTCCTTTTCAAGGGAAGTTGGGTATGCACATGCTTCACCTAGAGTTGATAAGTCATGCTAGATGACACATCAACATAATAATTATTATGTGAATATGATAATAATACATTACTATTTTATTTTCCCCTATGTTTAGGGATATTAGATATGATGATGTGACAAACTAGACTTGAGGGGAATGGGAGAAGAATGAGGAAGTGATTGAGCTGGCCCTAAATGCCCCATGTAAATAGACTTTGCCTAAATAGTTTGTGTGGACCTTAGTAAAATTTAGTTATACTATAAATGGGAATGAATAAAAATTACAACAATGAGTAGAATGAAACTACTAGAGAATCAAGATAAGGGAATGACTCATAAAATAATGAGAGCATGCATAAGAATAACTAAAAAAATGAGGAGACCATAAATTAAAAAAACCTTTTAAAATGGTGAGAGCATAAGATAAGTGGCTATAAAATGGATATATCATATAATTTAATGAAGGGGGAAATTAAAAATTGGAATGATAGTGGCCAAACTGGCCCAAGCTACCCCATGTAGCCAAGCATTGCCTACATAGTCTATGTGGGCCATAGGACAATGTATTTATCATATAAATGGGAGTGTAATGAATGAAAATGATGATGCAAAATAATAATGTCAAAATTAAATATACCCACCCTAGGTATAGGCAAACACCTATGGGAATGGGATAATCAAAATGTAATTGAATGATCAAATGTGGTTGAATGAAAATAGAGAAGTCATGATTTGGATAATATTTTTTTCACCCATTAAATTTTCAACACCAAGAAGAGGCTTATATACATGACACTCATATAGTGTCACTTAGAACATAATAAATAATAAGAGCCACTAGTAAACAATATTATAAATTATGCAAATATTTTGTGGCTTTATATCTCTTTCAAAGATGTGAGTCCATTTCTAACTATTTTTATTTTGAGGATTTGTGAATTATCTTAATGTTTTTAGGTTATTTGGAATAAGATATAAAATATTAATCTAAAAGTATAATGTATAATGTAATATTAACAAATGAACAAAGAATTGTCTAACAAAGGAAAAATGACCTTGGTTAGGGGCTCAAATAATAGTTAAAATGGTTGCAATGGTGTGTGGAACCAACAAAAAAGCAAGATTTGAAGATACTAGGATTCAAAAATAAATTAGGATGTAAAAAAAGTTATATGGAATGGGGAGATGGGTCATCAAATAGTTAAAATAATTTGTGACCAGGGATACCAAGTAGGGAAACCATGTTGAAGCATTCTGATGTTATGAATTTTCACTTGTAATGATGTGCTAATGATGGCCAAGTCAAAACCACATACTAAAATTCCTTATAAATATACCTATAACACATGTAGGTTGTAATCAAAATCAAGATGGTAATAGGATATATCATAAGGACAAGGCTAGATCTAGGAATGGAAAAATTAAATGAAGGGAAAATAATACAAAGGGAATGCCCCCAAGTATGGGATCTCATAAATGATGTTAAAAAAACAAGAATAAAAATGTTTTTGATGTATAATTATCATAAGTTCATCAAGCTTGTACCCTCTAATGTATCCAACCTGTACACCCTATAATCATAGTTTCTTATAATGAAAGGACCTAGCTAATTCAGCTCAAATTTACCTTTTTTATCATGCTCTATATTAGTTATTTTTATTCTCTTTCAATAAAATATCACACACTTCAAATTATATTGGGATGATGTGCTTATTATAACTACAGTGTAATAAATTCTTATATGCTTTGAAATGATTCAATGCATCTATCCATTTTTCATCCAATATTTCTATCTCTTTTAGCTTGAAAAATCTATACTCTTCATCATCAATGATATCCTATAATGAAATACACATGGAGGATAACTAAATCTCAACATGAAGGATAGATTTAGAGCCAAAAGTAGGGAGTAATGTGTTGCACCTATAGGTGTGAAGATATTGGTATGATAATCCTCTAAGATATGGAATAATTGTAATTACAAGTCACATTTATATTTTTTGACAATCTTCGTAAGGATTTTGATAATTATTTTATTATATGCCCAAACTTGGTCATTACCTCAAAGGTAATAGGGTGTTGACTACCTATGTTTAGTATGGAAGTGTATTTAGAGGGTTTTCACATCCTTATTATTGAAGGACTTTCTATTATCATATATAATGGACAATAGAATTCCATAATGGTAGATAAGGTGATTTAAAATGAATTTGGAGATATACTTATTAGTTACATATGTAAGAGGAATTACCTCAACCCACTTAGTGAAATACTTAGTGGTGGTTAAAATATGTTTGTGGCCATCTGAAGAAGTGTGTTTTATCTTACCTATGATATGGAGTCACCATGTAGAAAATATCCAAAGAGTGATGATAGTATAAATTAATCATGAAGGAGCATAAAGTAAATCCCCATTATTTTTTCAAGTAAGTTATTTCTTGACTTGAGAAATGCATCTAATTCCATTATGGGCTAGTAGTATCTGGTCCTAAGGAGTTTCTTAGCAAGGACCATTCCACTTATATGGGCCCCACAAATCCCTCTATGCATCAGTTTATATGTCAATTCAAATTCACTTGAGTTTAAACATTAAAATAACATCCCATCATATCCTAAATGATAGACCTTATAGCTAAGTAAAGTGTAAATAGATGTATAATGAATAAAGAACTTTTATTGGTTACATGATAGGTCAATAGGAATAATGTGGTATTGAAGTTAGTTGTATATATATTGGTACCAAAAAAGAATCATGACCATCAATATCACATATTTTTCAATGTCAAGATGATTTTAAGGTAGCATAATAATGTTTTCAATAATAAATTCATATTCACAGACTTTGGAATATATTATTATTATTATTAGTGATTCAATGTTTACCATGACATTAGATGATCTATTGTTGGCTCTTAATATTTTTAAAAACTAAACAAATTTAATTTTTTGCTTAAGACTCTGAAACATGCCTTTATAGGACATAAAAGTCTTGTCCTTTATTTGATATTAATTTATAATTTGATTGATTATAAATTATGAATATCCATATATAACCAATTTTTGAATGTTCCATAATATCACAGGGTGAAGCCCTGAAGCAAGTGCCTCATATTCTATAATATTATTGGTGCATACAAAATCAATTTGAAATTCCTTGGGAATGAAATCCCATTGCATCATAATGAAAATTATACATACTCCTAAACCATGGGTTTTGAATGAACCATAAAAGTATATCCTCCATTTACATGACTTTTTAAGAATGAAGATGGATTCATCCAGTAATAAATGTCCAAAGTATGAGTATCTGACAAAGGTGCCTCAACAAGTTGATCTATAAATACTTAAACTTTAATGGCCATATAATTAATTTATTCAATTTCTAACTCAATAAAAATCATAATAAATTTATCCATATGACCTATCAATTCTACTTTAGAAAGAAGATATTTGAAAGGATCAAATTTTATAGTTATGAGGGTCTTGTTGTTTAGAGTATAGCAATGCAAATTTTGTGATGCAAAGACTAAGACTAAACATGTTTTTTCAATAAGTGTATAATTCTATTCATAAATGAATAGTGTCTATTTTAGATAATATACTACACTTTATTTTCCTTGGTTATCATTTTGGGATAAAAGTACTACCAATGCATGTTTAGTTGCTAAAATATAAAGCAATATGGATTTTCCCAACATTGGCAGGACAACCACTAGTGGGTTTCCCAAATAGGTTTTTAATTTATCAAATGCTTCTTGATAGTCAAAATTATATTGAAAGGTTATTCCCTTATTCAAGAGATGAGTGAAAGGATGGAAACAATGAACAAGCTATGAAATAAAATAACAAATATATTGGATTTTGCTCTATAAACTATAGATCTATTTCAAATTATAAGGGGAAGGAATTTATGTGATGGACTTCACCTTAGTTATATTAACTTAAAATCTTATGTGTAAAATAATTAATCCTATTAATTTGTCTAATGTGACTCTAAAGACACATTTATTAGGGTTAAGGTGCACCTTATATTCATGATGTCTCTCAATGATCCTTCATAGAAATTTTAGATGTACCTATTTTCTTGATTTTACTAAAATGTCATTAACATATTCTTCAACAATATAGTAAATCATGTCATCAAAGATGATAATCATTACACACTAAAATGTAGTGACTACATTATTTAAACCAAATAGAATGACTTGATAATATAATTTCCCCTATGGAGTGGAGAATGTCGTTTTATGTTGGTCTTCTAAAACAATTTTGATCTAATTCTATCCTTGAAACAAACCCCCCTCAAAAAAATTGAATTTAATGAAAAAGTACACAATGAAACATCAAAATACCCCACTGCATAAACCCATGTGACGCAAAAAGACTCAGTAACTCTATAGGAAGTATATGTAATTCACAACTAGCATCCCCATGAGTAAGTAAATAATTAGCATTGAAAAATAGTTACTCCTATAGCTATAGGATCACTTGACATGATATAGGATCACCATCCCATAAGACAACCATAGGTGTTTATGCCATTTAATGGCATGAACATGACCACACAAGTTCATTATTTAATCAGACTTAGGCAATGACTTTTGTGGTTGCTAAAGGGAATTTAGGGTTAAAAACTCATTACCAAGGTGGCCTATCCAAAAATATACACAAAGTAAATCATTTAGGTTTTCATTACTTATTACATCCTCATCCCCATTCTAGTATCCTTTATTTCTTTAATGAACACATACATGGTGTTTTAAGAGTTTAATGTCAAGGGTGACCTTAAATTATAAGCACACACATAAATAGTATAGCCAATGATTATCTAATCTCATAAAATCATTAATGACAATATAATTATCTTGCCTAAATCATGATTTTCATAATAACATCTAAATTATTAGACCTTTTAATAAACGTGACATATGTCCAAAACACTATCAAAGCATGAATGGTAAAATCCATATTATGAAATGTGAGTCCATGTAAAAAAATTATTAGCATAACTTACTTCATTTCCTATGCAATGGAATTAATCTCATGTGAAGTGGCATTATGACTAATAATAATTCATTATTATAATACAATAATGACAACATATTACTTCAACCATCAAGAAACTATTCCATATAACCCATTTGCAACATATTAATTCCAATCAAGATTATAGAAGGTTAAGGCTACGAGTTTAATGACCATGCTACAATTAAGATATGTCATACAACATAATTTTAATGGCATAACTCAAGATAGTCGATAGGCTAAATAGGTATAAGAAGTATAAGGCATGTAGTTCAAGAATCATTAGGTAAGTCCCCATTCTATTCATTATCAAGTAGAGAGGAATATTCTAGAATAACCAAGAATTTATTTTTCTTTTAATGGTCCATAAATTTTACATCCATATAGTTGAACTAATAAAACCCTTAGTCATCAATTCTTTATGGATTCCTTATATGTTATAAATAAGATAAAGCAATAAGAGACAATATGACTTGATACCACTTTCATCAAGGTACTATCCACATGTATAAAAACTATCTCTAATAGTAATTAATTATGGCATAACTATCAATATTGATGAGAGATATAATTTTCCACTTGATTAATTTCAACATAGTGTTATAACATGAAACCAAACTAAGACCATGTGTCCAGTATAATTCTTCAACTAAGGGTATCCTATATAATCTTATAATGACATAATAAATTAGAATTTCACATGATAGATAACATACCAAAATAATGGAATATCAAAAATATATAGGCTCATCACAAAACCCAAGTATATCATATTACCATTCATGTTCAAACTAACATCTCATATTACATTTTAGCTATCATCATACAATGTCATAAAAGAGATAGGTATAAAAGTTAAAATGATAATCTATGCCATCCATGAGTCCTCAAGAATATTAGTCATGAAATTTAATAGGTAAACACAAATCCATTAATAAAATTCAACCCTCTATTATTTAAGCATACTTTAAAGTAACACTATCTTATTTATCATATAATTCAAGTTTATAGGCATAATAATTTCAACTATTTCATTAATAACATTTTTTACAATTTCATGACTACCTATATTCCACAAGTATGTCACTAAAATAGGTTTATACAATAATACAACATAAGCATTATAATTACACTACTGCTCATATGTTAAGTAAAATCAAAAAATAAATGCATAACAAAGAACTAAATACAAATGGTTAGATATATAGGAATCAAAAACTATCCTCAAGATGCCTTCAATGACCACATCAAAATTGATAATTTCCTTTTTGAAACATAATCATAATACAAAATTACATAATACAATAAAAAGGAATCATAACATAAATATATATCCAATCCTGATCCATCACATCAACATCATATGCTAATAGGTACATACAAGAGTAATTTGTCATATACCATCCCAATTTAACAATGAAGAGGAATAAGCACTACTTAGAGGACACCCATCAAAACCAACCCTATGATCCCAACCATTGGTGTCCCTTACCATCCCAACCATTATCTTGGTGGAGGTTTTTTGCAACCAACTACTCAGATGTGGTAATAAATGTACACATAATAATGAACCACTAGTATAAACTTACAAAAACACCAACAAGATAAAAGATAAATAAGAGACATAATCCATAATACTCAACCAAACCATGGCTTGAGTAACACCCAAGGCATACATCGATTTAGATATTGGATGAATCACATCACAATTTTGAGTATAATATACTCAAACCATGAAACGAGTTAACACATGACTCCCAAGTATACGCCAATTTTTTTCATAATCATGATTAATGATTTCATCAATTATTAAGGTATGAAAATCAATTAAAGGATGTAAAATCAATAAAACATGGTTTTTATGATCATCATGAGGTCTCATGACCTCATATGATCCCTAATTATAAAATTTGGGTTAAAATGATTTCAACACGAATGCAACTTACACAATGCTAAAATTTCGGTCAACCCTGACCGAAAGATGATAAGTCTTAACAGGCTTTGTTAATGAACCAACACATCATAATATATATATATATATATATATATATATATATATATATATATATATATATATATATAATCAGTTAAAATTATTAGGGCCACAATTTCTTAAATGATTCAGTAAAATTATTGAATAAAATAGAAAAGAAATCCCTTCTATAAAATTACTGATAACACCCCCAAATCCACCTATATTATAATGGGGAAATAAAAATAAAAATAGATAAAAGTAAGGACTTTTCCTTATAGGATTCTATATAGTCTAAATTGATAATAAATCAATTTAAAGGTTATATTGTTAAAAGGACATCATGTCCATATAATTAACTGAATCCCCAAATCATCTTATAATTTAACTAGAAAATGTGTATATATATAATTTATAGCTGATCAAAATTTGCCTTAGAGATTTCCAATGGAATTAAAGCATTTTATAAGTTTTATAACGTGAATCAAAACCTTAGAATGTGTAGCCAAGAGGTTAGGGCATCATAACCCATCAACATGGATCTGGATTACATAAATCAAGAGTTATGATAGATTGAATGCATTAATTAAAAATAAACCAAAAAAAAGATGGTAAGATAGCCATAAAAATGCCATGATATTCCACAAAGGGAGAATTTGGAGAGATTACCACACACACAGTTTAGTAAACCTATCGAGATGTGTAGTCTTTGCTAGATCATGTAATTAAAAACTAATAAGGAAAAAAGGGAAAATGATGAATATCTCTACCCAAAGCCCACATTCACCCATTTGATAATGCAACAAAAATATATTATAATTTCCAAAATTATAAATTTTATCTCTAAAACATTCTTTATTATTTCTAAGGAGAGTGACTAGCTTAAGAATAGACTTGGCTTATCAGCTGAGATGTAACCTAAATTAATTTCCATAGAGTATGGAAAATATCTATAAAAAAATTCCTCCTTTCTCCCTTAGCTGGTCGACACCCCTATCATAATAGAAAAGGAAACAAAAATAATAAAATCTCCTACAATTAGATGCCCCTATCTATTTCCAATAGTGAAGGAAAATCTCCCCTCTAGCTTTATCCCCCACCAAATGATATGCCCCCTATCTTTTCTGGTTGAGCCCCCATATGAATGTCATGCCTCTCTTAGAATCCTTCACCTTGCATCCTACCCAAACATCCTATTTCCCATACTTCTCATCATGTTCTTCATGCTTCCCACCTCCTATGCAATGCTTAGCCTACCTTTTCCCTACCTTCTGCCATCCTACACCCTATCTTGTCAACACCAAGATTCCCTTTGCATGGCTAACAAGGGAGAAAGATAAAACAATATATAAAATAATATAATATTATTGTATAATATAATATTAAGAATAAAATAAGATATATATATATATATAATATTATGAAATAAGAAATAATAATAAATGAGAAGGAGATCATGATAAAATAATAAAATCATTAAAATAATTGATTAATAAAATCACAAGTGATGATGATGATGATGATGATGATGATGATGATGATGATGATGATGATGATGATGATGATGATGATGATGATGATGATGATGATGATGATGATTATGATGATCATGATGATCATGATGATGATGATGATGATAATAATAATATGTTAACAAGGTTATAGGATAACCTAAGAAACAAAATCCATAATCATTAAAATAATAATAACCATAAAAAAAATGAAAATGACCCAAAAAATAAAAACTAATGAATGACAACAATTAACAAATTCCTCCAGCTAATTAAAGTTATTGGCAGTTAATCAACTATGGAGGAGGTGTTCAAGATGTTTTCTAAGGTCAAGAGACTGCTAAAATTTAAATGACATGTGCTCACAACACCTATGGAGGTTAACTAGGCACAAAGATAAAACCTCAAGAACACAAGGACATGCACAAGGAAAGATGATGCCAAAACATGGTAATCTTACTTAAGAAACATGAACATAACACTCATGCTCAAAAAGGGAAAGACCAATAATAGTGAGAACCAATAACACAATAGGATATACATGATGGTGGCTCAGTACTATAAAATACATGATATACCTATCAGAGTGACATTTTGACCACTCAATCACCTGTGATATACCTAAGATGTCTAAACCCAATGTTGAGCCTAGCTCATAACCTAGTGTCTCCATCCACCAAATAATACATCAGTAGTAACTAAACAATGTTTATTTAATGATAACAATAATGAATTTAAAACAATCATTAATCATGAACACTAAATCAATATAACATCTATAGCTAAAAAGGGGCAAGAGTTAGTCCTAATAACCATGACCCCGAGTATGTCCTATGAACATAATCAATAAATGAAAAAGTCACCAGGTCAATCTAACTCAAAGACACATTCTCCTCTATCTAACTCAAAGACACCAAGTAAATAATTAAGATCAAGCTCTTAGTACAACTCAAGATACTCCCTCATAAGCAGAGGTTTGAAGCCTCACTGATTTATCCAAGTAAATCTAAACCCTTACCCTACATAGTTTTCTAGGTTTTAGCTCAACCCTTGGTTTTCTCAAGGTCAGGATGTTCTAAGAATCTACTAATGACTTTCCCATACAAGTCAATAATAGATATAGAACATCATTTCCTCAACTCTAAGGTGAAGTGTTGATAATCAATCTTCCATTGACTTACCCATATAAGTCAATGGTTGGCTAATGATTATTTCCCCAATGTATCTAATGTGGGAAGGGTTTACCCAACCAAAACTATAGGTGTGAATCATAATATCACTCGTATAAATTTATTTATCTCCACATACAAATGAATACACATTCCATAATATAGGAATTTCTAGTACTTTAGGCTTGCATAAGTAAAAAAGTAATTAAAGTACTATTTAATTCATCTAAGAGGCTAAGTGACTCTATAAGGGTCATTACATAATATCTTGAATCACATAATACATATGGCCATCTATACTAGACATACAACTCTAGCCATTGTCTAGTATGCACACTAGCATCCAAAGTTTTTAACTTAGTCCTAATGAGACAACATAAGCATACATGTGACATTCAAGAATTACAAAGCATACACATACATGTTGGTAATATAAACCTTCCATAAATATTGGTTCATCTATGCTACATGACTTTATAATCACCCGAGTACATTACGTACACACAATCCCTTGCAAGGGTATGCACAACTACATAAAAGCTCAACTAGTTTTTCAAGCACATGTCAAAATTAGTGTAATGTGTCCAAACTCATCTAAAACCTTTAAATAATAGGCTCTGATACTATATGAAATAAACCCATTTTTTTTAATTTAATTACAAAGTACACAATGAAACATCAAAATATCCCATTACATAAACCCATGTAGTACAAAAAGACTCAATAACTCTATAAGAAGTATAGGAAATTCACAACAAACATCCCCATAACTAAGCAAACAATTTACATTGGAAAATAGTTACTCCTCCAATATAAGATCACTTGACATGCTATAGGATCACCATCTTGTAAGCTAACTATAGGTATTTATGCCATTTAATGGCATGTGCATGACCATGTAAGTTCATTATTTAATCAAACCCATGTAATGACTTATGTGGTTCATAAAGGAAAATTAGTGTTTATCAATTCATTTCGAAGGTGGGATATCCAATAATATATCAAAATAAAATCATTAAGGTTTTCATTTCTTATTAAACCCTCATCCCCATTTTGGGATCCTTTATTTCTTTGATGAACACATACATGGTGTTCTAAGAGTTCAATCTCAAGGGTAAGCTTAAATTCTAAGCATGAACATAAATAATATAACCAATAATTATCAACTCTCATTAAATCATTAATGAAAATATAACCATCTTGCCTAAATCATGAGTTGCATAATAACATCCTAATTATTAGACCTTTTAGGTAATATGGCATATGTCCAAAACACTATCACATAATTAATGGTAGAATTGATATTACAAAATGTGAGTCCATATACAAAAATCATTAGCCTAACCTATTTCATTACTTATTCAATGGAAGTAAGCTCACATTAAGTGACATTATGACCAATAATCATTCAATAATGAGAACATACTAATTAAACCATGAAGAGATTATTTTGTATAACCCATTTACAACATATTAATTCCAATCAAGATTATATAAGGTTAAGGATATGAGTTTAATTACCATTCTATAATTAAGATATGTCATACAACATCATTCTAATGTCATAACTCAAGACAGTCTATAGGCTAAATAGGTATAAGAAGTATAAGGCACATAGTTCAAGAATTACTAGGCAAGTCCCCATTCTATTCATTATCAAGTCGAGAAGAATATTATTGAATAACCAAGAATTTATTGTTCTTTTAATGGTCCATAAATTTTACATCCATATAATTGAACCAATAAATCCCTTAGTCATCAATTCCTCATGGAGTCCTTATATGTTATAAGTAAGATAAATAAAAAAGAGCCAATATGACTTGATCCCACTTGCATCAAGATATTATTCATAGGTGTAACAACCATCTCTATCAATAATTAATTATAACATAACTATCAATCTTGATGAGAGATATAATT
Organism: Torreya grandis; assembly: GCA_037957365.1. NCBI lineage: Eukaryota > Viridiplantae > Streptophyta > Pinopsida > Cupressales > Taxaceae > Torreya > Torreya grandis. The sequence goes on from JARHVA010004974.1 coordinate 697,703, forward strand.
TTCCACTTGATTAATTTTAGCATAGTGTTATAACATGAAACCCTACTAAGACCATGTGTTCAGTATAATGCTACAACTAAGGGTATCTTCTATCATATTATATTGACACAAGAAATTAGAATTTCACATGCTAGATAACATATCAAAATAAGGGAATATCACCAATATATAGGTTCATCACAAAACCCAAGTCTATCATATTACCATTCATGTTCAAAATAACATCTCATATTACATTTAAGCTATCATCATACAATGTCATAACAAGAGACATGTACATAGGTTAAAATTAAAATCCATGTCATGCACAAGTCCTCAAGAATATTCATCATGAAATTTAATAAGTAAACACAACTCCATTAAGGGATTATAACCCTCTATTATTTTAGCTTACTTTAAAGCAACACTATCTTATTTATCATATAATTCGAGTTCATAGGCATAATAGTTTCAATTGTTTCATTAATTAAAAAAATTACAATTTCATGCCTATCTATATTCCACAAGTATGTCACTAAAATAGGTGTATAAAACAATAAAACATAAGCATTATAATTACACTACCACTCATATGGTAAGTAGAGTCCAAAAATAAATGCACCCCAAAGAACTAAATATAGATGGTTAGATATATAGAAATCAACAACTATCCTCAAGATGCCTTCAATGACCACATCAAAATTGATAATTTCATTTGCAAAACATAATCGAAATACATAATTACATAATACAATAAGAATAAATTATAACATAAATAGATATCTAATCTTGATCTATCATATCAACATCATATGTTAATAGGCATGAACAAGAGTAAGTTGTCATATACCATCCCGGTGCAATAATGAAGAGGAATAAGCACTACAAAGAGGACACCCCTCAAAACTAACCCTATGAACCCAACCATCGGTGGTCCTTACCATCCCAACCATTAGCTTGTTGGAGGGTTTCAACAACTAGGTACTCAGGTGAGGTCATAAATGTACACATAATATTGAGCCACTAGTATAGACTTACAAAAATGCCAATAAGATAAAAGATAAATAGGAGACATATACCATAAAACTTAACCAAACCATGGATTGATTAATTCCCAAGGCATACATTAGTTTTGATAGTGAATGATTCACATCGCAAGTCAAATTATCATATACCTAAATCATGAAATCAATCAACACATGACTCCTAGGTATATACCAATTTTTTTTGTAATGGTGATTAATGATTTCAACAATCATCAAGGTATGAAAATTGATTACAGGATCAAAAATTGATAAATCATGGTTTGTCGGATCATCATGAATTCTCATGACCTCATATGATCCCTAATTATAAAATTTGGATTAAAATGACATCCACACGAACACAACCTACACAATACTAAAATGTGGGTCAACCCTAATCAGAAGATGATAAATCTTAACAGGCTTTGTTTATTAACCAACACATCATAATTTATATATATATATATATATATATATATATATATATATCTGTGTGTGTATAATCAATTTAAATTCTTAGGGCCATAAACTCTTAAATGACTTAGATAAATTACTAAATAAAATAGAAAAGAAATCCCTTCTATGTAATTAATGATAACACCCCCAAATCTACCTAGACCATAATGAGGAAAGATAAATAAAAATAGATAAAATCAGGGGGTTCACCCTATAGGATTTTATATGGTCTAAATTGATTGTAAATCAATTTGAAGGTTATATTGTTAAAAGGACATTCTATCCATATAATTATCTAAAACCCCAAATCATCTTATAATTCAATTGGGAAATATGTATATATATATAATTTACAGCTGATCAAAATTTTCCTTAGAGATTTCTAGTGGAACTAAATCAATTTATAAGTTCTATAACCAAAATCAAAACCCCAAAATGTGCATCCAAGAGGTTAGGGTGTGATAACCCATCAGCATGGATTCAGATTACATAAATTAGAAGTTATGATAGATAAAATGAATTAATTAAAAATCAACCGAAATAAAGATGGCAAGACAACCATCAAAATGCCACGACATTCCACAGAGGGGGAATTTGGAGATATTACCACACATAAATAGCTTATTAAACTTGTAGTGGTTTTTAGTCTTTATCAGATCATAGCATTAGCAAGTAATAAGGAAAAAGGGGAAAATGATGAATATCTCTACCTGTAGCACACATTCACCCAGCCAAGAATGCAACAAAAATATATTGTAACTGTCAAAATTGTAAATTTTATCTCCAGAACATTCTTTATTATTTCCAAGGAGAGTGAACAATTTAAGAACAGACTTGGCTTACCGGTTTGGATGCAACTTGGAATAATTTCCATGAAATATGGGAAAGATCCACAAAAATAATTCCTCCTTTCTCCCTTAGTTGGTATATTCCCTTGCCATAATATAAAATGAAACAAAAATAATAAAAATCTCCTACAATCAAACACCCCCGTCTATTTCCAATAGTGAAGGAAACTCTCCCCTCTTGTTTTCTCCCCCAACAAATGCCATGTTCCCTATCTCTTCTAGTTGAGCCACCATACCAATGCCATGCCTCTCTTGGCATCCTTCACCTTTCATCCTACCTAAACATCCTACTACCCATACTTCTTGCCATTTTCTCCATGCTTCCCACCTTCTACGCCATGCTTGGCCTACCTTTTCCCTACCCTCCACCATCCTTCACCCTATCTTGTCAATGTCAAGCTACACTTTGTGTGTCTAGTAAGGGAGAAAGATAAAACAATATATAAAATAATATAATAATATTATTATATAATATAATAATATTATTATATAATATAATAATAAGAATATATATAATAAGAATAAAATAAGATTATATATATATATATATATATAATTTGAATTAAATATATAAACACAATAGTATAAACAGATAATATATGAGTATATATATAGAATATTATCTAATAACAAATAATAATAATAAATAAATAGGAGATCATGATAAAATAATAAAATCATGAAAATAATTAGTTGATAAAGTCACAAGTGAATAATAATAATAATAATAATAATAATAATAATAATAATAATAATAATAATAATAATAATAATAATAATAATAATAATAATAATAATAATAATAATAATATGTTAACAAGGTTATAGGATAACCTAAGTAACAAAATCCATAATCATTAAAATAATAATAACCACTGAAAAATGTGCAAACGACCCAAAAAATAAAAACTGATGAATGATAACAATCGATAAATTCCTCAATTCAATTAAATCTATCAGTGGTCAATCAATTGTGAAAGAGGTATTAAATACATTTTTTAAGGTCAAAAGACCCCTATGGTTTAAATTACATGTTCTCACAACACCTAGGGAGGTTAACCAGGCACGAAGATAAAGCCTCAAGCACACAAGGATACGCACAAAGAAAGACAATGCCAAAACTTGATAATCTTACTCAAGGAACATGAATATAACACTCATGATCAAAAAGGGAGAGACCAATAATGGTGAGAACCAAAAACACAATAGGATATACATGAATATGGCTCAGTTTTATAAAATATAGGCTATACCTATCAAAGTGACTTTTTGACCACTCGATCGCATGTGATATACTCAGGATGTCCAAAATCAACACTAAGCCTATCTCATGATCTAGTGCTTGCATCCACCAAATAAGACATCAGTAGTACCTAAATGATGTCTATGTAATGATAACAATAATGAATTCAAAACAATCATTAATTAGGAGCACTAAATCAATATAAGATCTATATCTAAAAGGGGGCAAGAGTTAGTCTTGATAACCATGACCCTGAGTATGCCTTATGAACATAATCAATAACTAAAAAAATCACCAAGTCAATATGTATTAGTGATACATGCTAAATCAATATCATACAATAAATTAGCTTAGCTCAAGCTATATATACATAAAGTAGGATAAACTGAATCTAGTATAAGTAGTACACATATTGGGATATCTTAAATCTAATGTGAGTATCAACTATGACATGACATCTTGCATCAGCTATCCAAAGAACCTACATCACAACCATATGAAAAATAAACCAACATCGTCCATCATCAATCCATGTGTTATTGAAAACATGCTAAAGTAAGCCACAGTGCAGTATCCATAAGGGGCCACAAATTCAGTTCATGATAATCCTTAAAAACCATCCATAAGGGATATCATCTTTTATCCCATTTTTAAATTCATAATCATATCTATGTTGGGAAATGTAAAGTCATACTTAAGGAATGATTTGTTAATATCCTTAAATTATATACATATATGAATACCTTATAGATTCTTATTGATCGAAACAATGTAGGATATTAAGTTTGAGTAATATATTGGCTAAATGAATTTGACCCCCAATAAATTTTTCAATCCTTTATTGACTAGAATAAAAAAAATGTGGATTCATCTTATGTAACTTTTATTTAATTGTCTTAGCATCCAGGTGTTCAAAAATATGGTGTATGAGTAGATATAAATATAGCCCCAACATATTATCATAAGGCCATGGAAATATGTCATTAAATTATTGGATAATAGTAATTATACATTTATTCCTTTTTAGTGAGGGACACCAATATTAACAATTTTAGGTTCATCTATTATGCCAATGTTGACGTCAATGATGTCTTCCACCAGAATTATAGAACTAAATTAGAATAAAGTCAAAATTAAAGGAAATTAATCTTCTCCCTTTGATTGTGGGCCCTGAGGTCTAGCCATGTAATAAAAATCTAGATCACCCATGTCAGGTAATGGCCATTCAATAAATGTTTCTATGAAATCTTAAACCAACTGAGCAAACACTTATTGTTATTTTTAAATAATACTTGATCCAAATTTAAGGTGTGAATTTTTAGGAATCTAAGCTTCATGAGGAGGAAAGTTAACTTCCACATCCATTAACACCTAAAATTAGTTTTCACCAAAGGACTTGTCTTTTTCATTATATTTTACCTCACATAAAAGTGCATCAGAGAGTTTTTCACTAATGGAGATCAATGTTTGATTTTATTTTTTTATTTTGACAAAGGAAGTTAACCTACTCTCCAAAGTAGGCAGTAGGGTCCAATATGATCTCAAATCCTTATTTTTGTTATCCCATAAACAAACCTTATCTAAATTCCAAGAACTTTGAATGTGTTTCTTCATTTTGAAAAATCTTCCAATGGTATAATATGATCTTGATAGTTCCAATTGATTAATTCAATGTAATGAAGGGAAAGGATAAAACTAGAAGAAGATGTGATAGTGATAACAACATTGATATTGAATAGATTTGTGTCAAAGAGTTCATCATAGTTATAATAAGACTCCACATCACTGTCAGGATCATCTTCATTATATGTTAAAGTAGTGTCACTCTTGAAATAAGAGGGGTCACACCCAAGTAGTTTATATCTAATGCTTCGAGTACATTTGTAGTGGTAGACATTGGCTCAATAATACCTTATTATTTTGGCCCCAGTGTCTTTCCCTTATAGCCATGGTGTTACATAGTCTTATTAGGGATAAGATACTTAACACTCTGATAACAAGTGGAAAATCATCATCATTATGTAATGAATAATATTTTAAGCTACTAGTTTGTTTAAGAGTCACAAAAAATTATTTTAAAATAGTGGAGGTCCCTTCGGATGGGAATTTATCTTTCTAATCCAATCCATATTGGTCTTAAAAAGGGATTTTTGATATTTTGTACATTTCGAAATGTGTAAATCATCTTTAATACTATAGGTGTTAATACCTTTATATTAAATAATAAAGTGGGTAGAAATCTAGGAAGTTGGAATGGTAGAAGTGGAGGGAAGGTCACTTGGGTAAATGTAATTAGATTTGAATACTTTTAATATCTTTACTCTTATAATTTTTTAGGTGCATTCCATGTGTTAAGACAATAATTATGTTGATCATACTCAGTTTCCAAGTGTTTTAAATATTGGTATATATAGTAACCTCCATTTCATAATGAGGGATTTTAAAACATTGGTGTAATGTGGAAGGGACTACACATACTTCATGGATATAAGGATAACCAAAAAGCATTTTTTAAGGAATTTCCGTGTCTATGACATGGTAGAGGGTATCATGGGTGATAGTACCAATAAATAAAAGTAAGAAAATAGTGTCTTATGAGTCTCTTTCTACATTATCATATGCCTTAATAGTAATGGTGGTTGGATACAAATCCACTATAGTCTACCCTAAATTTTTTATCAATTTCAATGAGGATATATTTAATCCTAAACTATTTTCTATGAGAACCTAGTTAAATTTGTGGTGGGAAATGATGGCTTCAATGTGAAGAAGGTTGTTTTGTATAGGACCAAGGGATGACATGTTACTTTAATAAAATGCAAGTGAACTTTGGGATAATTCCCCATAAGTGCTTGGAATTTTTAGGCTCAATTTATTTTGTTACTTTATATTTTTGAATAATATCATATAATATAGCCTTGTGAACTTTTGACGTCGACAAGAGATATAAAATATAAAACTATGCGGGTGTTTTTTTCAATTATTCATCAAGATCATACTACTTCTAAATGGAAGGATGTGATAGTTTGGATTTAGAATTAAAATAGCCTTGAATAGGATTATTATTGGAGGAAGGTGAAGGAGCTTGAATCATAAACTTTAGGTGTTGAGATTTAATAACATAATTTCAAGTTGGTCAAGGATTAATTGAATTAGAATATAGAGGAATATGACTTGGAATAATGACTCAAGGGTAGAGAGGCACAAAAATTATATTATGTGTATAAAATGGGCACTAGGATATGAAGTAAGAGGTAAAAAAATAGATAAGGTAACACTATAAGTTGTGTTAGAAGGTTGATCGAGGTTAATTTTAATATTAGATACATGGTTTTTAGTAATAGGCCCTGTTAGCCAAAATTGGCCACCATTTGAAAACTTTATGTAATTGATCTCAAATTTGTTGATATTCATTATGAATTTATTTTATTGATAATTAATGATATAATATGACAGGTGTAGTGTATTCCCTAGTAGCTTATGAGGTCTTCTAAGATGGTCTAGTGAGTAGTAGGGTTAAGACATTTTATCTTGTCCTTATATGGTCATTCTTTATATCCCATTCATGTGTTTAGAATCATTTAACACAAGTTTATCAATGTTTAAGGTAAGGTTTAAAATTTTAAGGTTAAGTGTGAAGTCAAGTCAATGAGGAATCATGTTGGATGAGGAAAGGTGGTGACCCTTCTAAGATCAACCATGATCTAAGGATGACGAAATCAACCATGGATTAGAACTATTAATTTGATCACATTGTATTTTAAAATAATTTTGAGAGATTAATATGGTTTTGATAAGATTAAGGTATTTAATCTAATTTAGTCTCATTATACATTCCAATGTTGATATGATACTTTCTATTAAATAACAAATGTGAAAGTTATATCATATAATATGGGTATATTTAAGTCATCTAACATATTTCTAATGACATCATGTTGTACTTTTCTATACCTATCCTCAAAATGTCTTAAGAAAATATTTTCCAATTATAGAATCCCCTTTGTAACTACTTATTCATAATTTTATAATGTCCAAATGAAGATATATTGAAATAGCTATAGGGAAATATAATTTGGAATAATTTTGGCATACTCCTCCACCTTTGGTCAAGTTATGGGAAATTTGATAATCACCTGGTTTACCATCTCCATCAATTTAAAAAGGTAGAATAGGTATAATCTTGAAAAAATAATGTTTTTCGAGGTATTTTTTAGAGGTTTCTATTTATGGTCAATGTAAAAACTCCTCCAAGGGTCCCCATAGTATTATTATACCTAAACATACAAAATTTGGAGTTATCAAGCCAACAAAAATGCATAAAACTTCTTCATTTCTCCATTGAGCTTCTTGGTAGCCTCAAAATTCTAACCATTTTATGGATAGTACTCTTAGGAGAGAGAAATATGGATCCAAATATATTGGGTAGAGGACATTACCCTAATTCCCTTCCATTTTTTTATCATTGTTTGTCTATTTAGGCTTCTTAACTTTATGAACAATCGTTAAGAAGTTAAATGTGTGAAAAAAGGACTCAAAACCCCATCAAGGTTAGTTTTATCCTAATAAAGAGTTATAAAGTTTAAATAATGAATAAATATGATTATTTAAGGTATTTTTAACACTATTTTACTCATTTAATATCATTTTCTCTCAAGGTTATTCATGTCTATTTGTGGATTAGTATTAAATAGCCTTGATTTGCTAGTTTGAATATGATAGTCATAGTTTGAAGGAGTTGTGAGGTGTCCTCATGCATATAATGAATGAATCATGTGGTTTTTATTTTATTAAACCTCATAAATATCCATCAAACCTCTTTATACATAATTTAATTAGTATACTTCAATCAAAACAGATAACTATGCATGTATAGTTGAGCTAGTTAGAACTAGTAGCCATGGTGGAAATACCCCTAGTCAAATGTGGATATGTATTATTGTTAAATATAATTGAATTAATTTAAAATATTAATATATAATTAAATAAAATAAATTTAATGTATTCCATGTGTAAATTCATGGGATTTAGATATCCTAGGGTCTTTCTTCAAGCCAAGTCCAAAGAGAATATTGTGAACCTATAGGACTGCAAACTTGGAGGTAGATATTGCCACTAAATGGTATAAATAGTGAGTGTATGTGGTATATTTAATTAATTATATAGTTTAATTTTTTATATTACAAAATATCTAAACCACTTGAATCCCAAACTATTCAAGCAAATAATGAGAGAAGGAGGTCTAAGTACATTCAAAGCAATACAATACATGAAGTAAGCATAATGGTTCTTATAAAGGAAATAAATGTTAATAAAAAAAATTTGGAATTAAAATTTAATATATAAATCCTATATAAGTGTTTTAAAAATATAATAAACATCTATTATGTCTCAAACTTCAACTCACTTAGACTTCAAATGGACTTTATAAGCTAGGATGGATTGTATGAACCTGAATGAAGAATGTGAAGCTCCCAAATACACACCCAATGTGGTTTGATTATATTATAGTAATTTGAAATATATATATATATATATATATATATATATATTTAAACTTACTATAATATAATCAAACCACCTTGGGTGTGTATTTGGGAGCTTCACATTCTTCATCCAGGTTCATACAATCCATCCTAGCTTATACAGTCCATTTGAAGTCTAAGTGAGTTGAATTTTGAGACATCATAGATGTTTATTATATTTTTAAAACACTTATATAGGATTTAAATATTAAATTTTAATTCCAAAATTTTTTTATTAACATTTATTTCCTTTATAAGAACCATTATGATATAACTTTGAATAAATATTCATTATTTGACCAATTGGGCTCAAAAATGGTAAAATAAGAGAAAAGAAGGTTTTTTGGCCTAATAACCACATTCAAGCCTATAAAGGTAGTAGGAACAAAAAACATATTGATGATGGTGGTTTTAGTAAATAATAGGTTATAGGGGTAAAAAATGTGATTAATATTTTCAAGAGGAAAAAATCACATCAATAAGGTTAGAATAGTTGATTTGTTCAACCTTGTAAGCCTAACAATCAAGAAGACTTAATGATCATCTACAGGTTGTTTGTAAGCAAAATATTTAATAAGATATGTGGGATGTGAAATAAGATGTTAGGAGGTTTTATATAGTTAAATATTATAATTAATAGAACTTAAAATATTTTTAAATATCACTAAATTTACAAATCTGTCGCATAAGGACTCACTATCAAAGTGTTGTAGTGAGAAGTCTAAAATGGTCACCTACAACCCTATCATAAGTAGAATTGGGAAAATCACACTTGATGTGAAAATTGAAATGATAATAGGGTTTTTATGGTTTATATAAGTTATTAAGCAAGTATATATCCTCAAAAAAATCATATAGAAGGCCAAAACTAGGTGGAGAGGAGATCCATTCTCAAAATTGCAGTCAACAAACTTAATGCATACTAAGAGGCTTATGTGCAAAGAAGTGAAGAAAAGTTGAATGTTTTGGATGATATTTAATAATAAATAATTTTAATACATGAATAATATCCTAATTTAATATCTTATGAATGTTTATCTCCTTCCAAGATGAATAAAGTGGCAAAAATAGGTTGTTAGGGTCACAAGCACAATATCTACTCTCAAAACCTCATTAGGAGATCGATCAGGATTTAAGACATTTGAGAGGTAAAAATAATTGGATAAGTTTTTTATAAATTCATAATATGTGTTTTATAAATATTATAAACATTATAAATCATAAAATTAATAGTTTAATGACATTTTGGATCAAAATACTCTCTCAACCTATTGGAATAAGCTAACAAAGTCAAGAATGGTCAATTTCCTCATTGTGGAAGTTAAATGAGTAGGTGCATGGGAGAAAATGATACTATTAGGTTTTTATGTACCCTATTAAATTCTAATTTTTGTTATTATTCAAGATATTGGGGTCCTGATATTTATGAATCAACCTTAAGAAGGTTAAAAGTTTAAAACCCTCTAAGTGACTTAATGATTGTGTTTCCCTTCTAAGTTAATTCAAATTCATTTATTTGGTTTTAAAATGATTAGTTTGACCTATATAGGTATCATTTAATCTTAATATGTATTTTATTGACACATTTGGGTTAAGAAGGTATGAAAATTGGCCTAAAATTGAATGTTACAGGCGTAGAAATGTAGGTTTTTATGGTTTTTCATGAAATTTGACTAGGTGAAACATAATGAAATACCTTGAAATCACCTATAACCTAGAAAATATAGTGTAATATGCTTATAAAGACCCAAATAATTTTTAAAATTATTATTACACCATTAATTGGTTTCAATACACCTAGTGGTAAGCAAGTATGCCATTAAGAGCTCCTAATAGACCTAATGCACTTATGTACCAGTCTTGGAGATGGTTTTAAGCTTGAATATGGGTGTAATGGTACCCTATACGGTGTTTAATAGGAATTAAATATGTGATAACATTCCTACATTAAATAATCTATCCTAAGATAGAAATATATTCATGTCATTATGTTCTTCATTTGAATAAAATAAGCCTTTCAATGAAATGCAAGTTCTTATTAATTTGAATGAGATTGAGTCTAGACAATCATCCTCACCAAGATGAGAGATATATTTAATTATCCTAGGATGGTTTGGTAATACTCCAAGAATCATAATCAAGAGTTCCACATGTTAAGTAATATATTTGTAAATCCTTCCAAACCAATAATGGATAGTTTCATGAATAAGGTTGATGAGTCATCCAAGAAGGTCAAGAGTCACTCTATGTCACCATTGATGAAGAATAATATCATATAAATTTGAAAAACATTGAGTATATTTTCATGAATATCCTTTGTAATTTTTATCACTTGTAACTTTCATCTTCATGAGGTGACACTTTTCATTTGCCTATCGTATTCCCATCTTCTCTCTCCTTCTCATTCTCTTATATATGTATGCCTAATTTTGGAATTTTAATGATCTTCCAATTGAGTATGGTGAATCCATAACACTTTTGTAATCCATTTAATAAATAAACAAGATGGTTTTACCTTATTTTATGACTATATTTTAATGTTTATTCATGAAGGATTGATATTTTCTATTGTTTATTTAGTTCTCCTTGACATGTTGTCTCATTATCTCACCTATATGAAGTTTTAACTCAATATTTTAGGTCATATGAAGTGTTTAAGTAGTATTTTAAAGTTTAAGTGAGGGAATATTCCATTAGTGTCTTCTAGACCTATTTAAAATCATCCTTCCTTGCCTAATTATCATCTACCACCTTCATATTGAAATATTATTGTAAGAGTAGATTAGGAGTAGTATATGAATAGGTAAACTTCATTCTCATTATTAACCTAAAAAATGTGTGGTATTGGTTTAAAAATTTGGTGCATATCCTCCTTATTTTAATTTGTTTTCAATTCTATCTCCATTTTCCCTTGAAATTAGTAGTCTAGTTTGTAGTTCTTAAGTGATCAATTAATGAAGATAACATTATCAAGATGATATCTTCATCTATAAGGTCACCTACAACCTTTAAAGATTTCCCATGTTATCACTTAAGTGATGAGTCTTGAGTAATATCATTAAGGGTGCAAATTTTGATGATAATAGTTTTTAAATGCCCTACAGGACAAGATATTCCATCCATTGAAGATTTATTCATTTTTTTCTTCAATGCACTATCCTTTGGAGTCATGAACATAGCACCAAAGATGAATTCGAGTTTTTTTAGTTGGTTTTAGAAGGCAGGTATTGTTTCAACCAAGTACTCTTTCTATTTTTCCTTTCTCATGAGGTTTGATGGCTAGGTTTGGAGTATATTTTTATTTTACTCAATTTTGTGATCCATATCAATCCTATGTTGATCCTTACCAACAACATGTTGAATTATATCAGTATCATAATGAGTCATATCATCCCCATGTTGAGACATACTAGCCTTGATATTAAGATCACTATTCTTCTTCCCTTCTTCAAAAACCTTAGCAAGTTTTCAATTAGTACTCTATGATACCTTCCACCCTAATTAAACCTCCTTGGTAGCCTATTAATTCATCTAAGAAGCCTTGTCAAGACCATGATGTCCCTAGTCAACATAGTTACATTTCCACTTAGTCTATCTCAAGATTGAAATAAACTTTTTTAGGATATGAAAGGCATATGATAGATATTGATAGACAAAAGGAGTATGGTCTAAGTGTCGATAGACAAAAGGATTATGGTTTAAGTGTCCCTATTAAACTCATTTAGAATATTATGGACTCATTTTATCTGGTTAAGGGAAAATGGGCACCTTTTGAGAGAGAGAATCAATAAAAACTCACTAATGACATGTTGGATATAGATGGCCTAGTCCAATGTATAGAGGATAGTTTAGTGGTTCATGAGAGGTAAAAACTTTAGCACCAGTAGCCTCATGTTCCTTCTCCTACTCCATATCATCCCTCTTTTTCTCCACCCATTCTTCCTTAAAATATCAAATCAAGATATTTCAAGGTATCCCAAATTCTTCTCCCATTCATCAAAATGAATTTATACATAAAGACTAAGATAAATCAGAATTAAAGTGTTTTATAATTGCTTGGAGGGAAAAAAATGAGGATATATTGGCAAAAAACTCTCTTTCCCTTTCCCAAGATCTCCCCAAAATGTCCTTTAATGTTCTAAGTTGGATGCAAGTGGTGGAGTTATGGGATAAACAAAATGGAAAAAATTTAGATTGGGAAATGACATCTAAAGAGGATCATTTTCCTATTAAATCACCACCCATTCCTCCTCAATAACCTCAAGCCTTCTCATAATGTATTTCAATCCAATAAGGTATCAAAATCAAGAAATAAGACCTTGTTGAGAAGGTTGAAAAACCTAATTTTTTCCCATCATGGAGTTCAATCTAATAAAGCATTCAAATGAAGAAGGAAGTCCCTATTGAGAAGGTAAGACTAAATCATATCAAGGTTTGAGGTGTTGATTAGTGCATAGAATGAAAATAATTATAATCTCATTGATCTCAAACATTCAAAGCTTTTTCATGAATTTAAGTAGCCCATCCTTGAAGAAGAACATGTTTTATGGGATGCAAATGAAGAAGGTCAAGTTGAAGTTGTAAGTGAGCCCTAATAAATTTATGAGGATGATAATCTAAGTTAATATTATTAAGAGTTCATCATTGTAACACATCTTGATGAGGAAAGAGGCAAATCTGCCTTTAAAGTTGAAGAGAAAGGTGACCTTGATGGATTACAAGTTGATCAAGTGATAATAGTCCTTGAAAGAGATAATCTTCCTCAATGTGAATAATATTTTGATTAGTTTTTTGTCATATAAGAAGTTGATAGAGATTATTTTTACCCCAAATAACATGATCAAAGATTTATAAGCTTTAATTGCTTCTTAAATTTTGTTTTAACTAACTCTATATCAGCTCTTATCAAGCTAGAAGAAGGTCTAAATGAGTTGGAATCAAGTGAAGTTCAGTTAGAGGACCTTTTTGAATACCTAAGTGTAGGTTACACTCTTATAAATGGAGGTTATGTTCTGATCCATATTAAGGAAGGAAACTTGTCAAGTAAACTAACAAGCAAGAAGAAGACAACTCTCCAAGATTGTCATTTTAAGAAGCTACTTTAGCTAAATTTGACTTGTTTAAAGTTTTCAAGGAATGATATAAAATTATTGATCCATGTTAATAAATTTTTTCACTCTTGGAAGATAATACAAACCTCTATTTACCTCAACCTCTAAAACAGCAAGAAGATTCACCTCTTGAAACCATTTCTACATGCATATTGAAAGAAACATGAATATCCATTCAGTTTGATTCACCAAACCTTGAAGATGTAAAAATTTGTCATGAGGTAAATAATGATCAAGAATACATCACTAAAATATCATGTCCTATCAGCTACTTATATTAATTAGAAACCAATAAGGAGACATTACCTATCATGTTTATTTTAGAACATGAAGATGAGCCTAAACATGTCTAAGATCAGTCCAAGCATACACCCCTAATCACTCATGATTCAATAAATATGGAGGAGGTGTAAAAGGTTTATTTTTAAGGATAAGAGGTTGTCAAAACTATCATATATTTTTCTCTCTTCTATTTTCTCATTACTACCATCAAAATTGCTAGTCACATGAGTTTGGTGATAAAAGGTAGCTAATTTTCTCTACCAGTTAATGGTTATATTTAAGGATATCTCAATTTTTTAGAGTAGGTTAGTATAGTGTATATTAGTTTCTTATATTATTTTGTTTCCTCTAAGTGCTTTGTAGTATAGTGTTTTATATTATTATTTTGTTGTGTGTGTGTTCTCCTTATTTCTTGTTGTTATGTGTTAGTGGAGGTGTCATCAATTATCTTTCCTTATTTCAAGGCATTTTCAATCAAGTTAAAGGTATAATCAGGTTTATGGTTGAGTGATAGATGACTCCATATCATAATGGAGGTATAAGTCCATTATTCTAGATGCATAACATGCATGAAATCCTAGGAGGTTGTCAAAAATGTTAGACAAAATCAGCCACCATGAATGAGAATCATTAAAAACTTTGATGTACTTGATCTTAATTTTTTTGATAACCATTTTATAAAGTTATTTTATTGGTCATTAATGATATAATATGATAAGTAGTGTGTTCTCCTTTGCAGCTTACAAGGTACCCTAGGATGGTCTAGTGAGTAGTAGGGTTAAGTCATTTTATCTTGTCATTAAATGGTCATTATTTATATCCCTTTCATGTGTTTAGCATTGTTTAATACAAGTTTATCTTTGTTTAAGGGAATATTAATAAATTTTAAGTGTGAATTCAATTCAATGAGGTATCATGTTTAAGGAGGCAAGGTGGTAACCTTTCCAAGAACAATCATGATCTAAGGTTGACCAAATTGACCGTGGAACAGAACTAGTAAGTTGATCAAATTGTATTTTTAAGCAATTTGGATAGATTAAGGTAGTTTTGATAATATTAAGGTGTTTCATATACTTTAGTCTCACTATAAATTCTAATGTTGAGATGATAATTTTTAGGAAAGAGCAAATGTGAAAGTTATATCATGGAATAGGGGTCTCTTTAAGTCATCTAAAACCTTTGTAATTACATCATGTTGTACTTATCTTTACATATCCTCAAAATGTCTTAAGAAACTATTTTCCAACATTTCAATCTCCTTTATAACTACTTATTCATCATTTTATAATGTCTAAATGAAAATTTATTGAAATATATATAGTGAAAGAGAAGTGGGAAGAATTTTGGCATACACCTCCACCTCTATAAAAGTCAGGGGAAACTAGATAATCACTTGGTTCACCATGTCCAATAGTTTTAAAAAGTATAAAAGATAGAATGTTGAAAAAATAATGATTTTGGAGGTCTCTTGTAGAGGTTTATATTGATGGGAAATGTAAAAAATCCTTAAACAGTCCACAACATCTTCTCAGACCCAAATCCATGTAAACAGTGTAGTTATAGATCCAAATAAGGCACAAAGCTTCTTTATTTCTCCATCAAGCTTATTAGTAGCCTCAAAAGGCAAACTAGTTTGTGGATGTTAATCTAAAAAGAGAGAAATATGGATCCAAAGATCTTGGGAAGAGTATGCGACCATAATTTGCTTCCACTTTATATCATTGTTTATCCGGTAGGCTTATTAACTTTATGAATAATTGTTAAGAAGTTAAGGGTGCAAAAAGGACTCAAAACCCCATCAGGGTCAATTTTCTAATATAGAGTTATAATATTGAATGAATTAATGAATATGATTTTTTAAGGTCTATTTAACACTATTTTACCCCTATAATATCATGTTATCTCAATGTTATTCATGTCTATGTTTGGAGTAGTATCAAATAACCTTGATTTGATAGTTTGAATATGACAGTCAAAGTTTAAAGGAGTTGTGAGGTGTTATAGTGAATAAAATTAATTAATGATGTGTTTTTAATTTTATTAAACCTATTAAATATCCATCACACCTATTAATACATCATTTAATTTATAGGCTTCAAGTGAAACACATAACTATGCATGTATAATTGAGCTAGTTAGAACTAACAACCATGGTGGAGATAACCCTAGTCGAATGTGGATATGTGTCATTGTCAAATATTATTGAAGTAAATTAACATATTAATATATCATTATATATATTTATTATAATTTTAAAGTCATGGGAGTAAATATCCTATGGTATTTCTTCAATCCAAGTCCAAAAAGAAGATTAAGAACCTACATGTTTGTAGACTTATAGGTTAATATTGGCACTAAATGGTATCAATGGGGAGTGTATATTGTATCTTTAAGTAATTATATAATTTAATTTATTATTTTAAAATAAAATTATAAAACACTTGAATACTAAAATGATCAAGCCAATAGTGAGAGAAGGAGGTCCAAGTACATTCAAAGTAATACAATGCATGTAATAGGCATAATGGTGCTTTTACATAAAATTAATGTCCATATCACTTTGGTGGAATTAAAATTTACTATTTAAAGTCTCTATAATAATTATCCAAACATATGAAATAAATATGAGGGCTCAAACTTCAACTCACTTAGACTTCAAATGGACTGTGTAAGCTAGGATGGATTGTGTGAACCTGAAGGAAGACTATGAAGGTTCCAAATACACACCCAAGGTGTTTTGATTATATTAGAGTAATGGAAAATATATAAAATAATATTTAAATTTTAATATATTTCCATAAATTTACCAAATAGGATCAAAAGGGAGAAAATAAGAGAAAATAAGGTTTATTGGCCTATTAACCACTTACATGCTTGTAATAGGTAGTAAGAACAAAAAATCATGTTGATGATGGTTGTTTCAGGAAATAAGATGTTTTAGGGGTAAAAATAAAATGTGATTAATATTTTACATAGTAAAAAATAATATCAATAAGGTTATATTAGTTTAGACCTCAACTTGGCAAGCCTAATAGTCAAGAAGACTTAATGATCATCTACATGCTATTTGTAAGTAGAGGTTATAAAAGCATATGTGGGATGTGAAATGAGGTGTGTGTGTGTGTGTGTGTGTGTGTGTGTGTGTGTGTGTGTGTGTGTGTGTGTGTGTGTGTGTGTGTGTGTGTGTGTGTGTGTGTGTGTGTGTGTGTGTGTGTGTGTGTGTGTGTGTGTGTGTGTGTGTGTGTGTGTGTGTGTGTGTGTGTGTGTGTGTGTGTGTGTGTCTATATATATATATATATATATATATATATATATATATATATATATAGGTAAATAGGATAATTAATAAACCATAAAATATTTTTAAATATCACTAAAGTTACAAATCCATCTCATAAGGACTCACTCTTAAATTAGGGTATTATTAACTTATTAAAGTTTTTAATTCTTCAAAATCATCCAGAACATGCAACTTTTCTTCACTTCTTTACACACAGGCTTGTAGGTATGCATTAGGTTTCTTGACTACAATTTTGAGAATGGATATCCTCTCCACCTAGTTTGGGACTTCAATTTTAATTTGGAAACGTTTTATAATTGGTTCATAATTTCTCTCCACCATAAAAACCCTCTTAGAATTTCAATTTCCATCTCATGTGTGTTTTTCCAAATTTTGCCTGTGATAGGCTTGTAGATGACCATTTTAGACATCTCACTAAAACACTTTGAGAGTGAGTCATTATGAGATGGATTTGTAACTTTAGTGACATTTAAAAATATTTTATGGTTTATTAATTATCCTATTTACCTATATATATATATATAATATATTATATATATATAGGTAAATAGGATAATTAATAAACCATAAAATATTTTTAAATGTCACTAAAGTTACAAATCCATCTCATAATGACTCACTCTCAAAGTGTTTTAGTGAGATGTCTAAAATGGTCATCTACAAGCCTATCACAGGCAAAACTGGGAAAAACACACATGAGATGGAAATTGAAATGCTAAGAGGGTTTTTATGGTGGAGAGAAATTATGAACCAATTATAAAACGTTTCCAAATTAAAATTGAAGTCCCAAACTAGGTGGAGAGGATATCCATTCTCAAAATTGTAGTCAAGAAACCTAATGCATACCTACAAGCCTGTGTGTAATGAAGTGAAGAAAAGTTGCATGTTCTAGATGATTTTAAAGAATTAAAAACCTTAATAAGTTAATAATACCCTAATTTAATATAATATGAATTTTCATCTCCTTCCAATATGAATAAATTGGTAAAATTAGTTGTCAGGGTCACTAGCACAATATTTGCTCTCAAACCCTCATTAGGAGATAAATCAGGCTTTAAGACTTTTGAGAGCTATAACTACATGGATAAATATCTAATAAATTCATATGATGTGTTTTATACTTATTATAACCATTAAAAATCATAAAATTAATAGTTTTATGACCTTTTGGATCAAAACACTCTCTCAAACTATTGGAACAAGCTAACAAAGTCAAGAATGGTCAATTTACTCACATTGGAAGTTAAATGAGCAGGTGTGTGGGTGAGAATGGTGTTATGAGGTGTTTATGGACCCTATTCCCTCAAAAAAATTTGTATTATTCAATATATTAGGGTCTTGATGTTTTTCAATCAACCTTAATAATGTTACAAGCTTAAAACCCTCATAAAACCCTCTCAGTGACCTGATGACTGTGTTTGCCTTCTAAATGACTTCAAATGCATTTGTTCTATTAATGATTAGGTTGATATATATATAGGTATTATGGGAACCTTAATGGGTCATTTTTTTCCACGTGTGGGATGATAAGGTATAGAAATTGGCCTAGAATCAACTATTGTGAGCTTATAAATGCAAGTTTTGGTGACTTTTCATGAAATTTGACTAGGTGAGACCTGATGAAATATATTGAAATCAATTATGACATAGATAATATAGTTTAATATGATTCTAAAGACCCAAAATAATGTTTATAATTATTGAAACACTATTAATTAGTTTCAATACATCTAGTGATAAGCCAGTATGCGATCAAGAGCTCCTAACAGACCTAATGCACTTGTGTATCAATATTGGAGATGATTTTGAGATCAAATATGGGTTTAATGATCCTATAAATGGTTATTAATAGGTATTAAAGTTGTGATAATATTAAAAAAATCAAATTATTAAGCCTATAATATAAATATAGACTTTTCATTATGGTTTCCATTTGAATCAAATAAGCTTTTCAATGAAATGCAAGTTCTTATCAATTTGAAGGAGATTGAGTCTAGATCCTTAGCCTCACCAAGATGAGATATATATTTGAGTATCCTAGGATGGAATGGGAAGAATCCAAGAAGCATGATCAAGAGTGCTAGATGTCAAGACATAGACTTGTAACTCCTAAACCAAGAATGGAAAATTTAATGAATGGCGTTGATGAGTCATTCAAGAAGGTCAAGAGTCACTCTATGCCACCATTGATGAAGAATAAGATCATATTAAGTTGAAACCTACGGAGGAGAGTTTCATGACTATCCTTTAGCATTTTTCTCACTTTTAACTTGATTATTTATGTTGTGACACTTGTCATATGCCTCTCATATGCCCCTGTTCTATCTCTTTCTCATTCTCTTCTATATGTATGCCTAACTTTGGCATTGTAATTATCCTCCATTTAAGTATGGAGAAGACCTTATCCTTTTTCATTCCATTAAAGTAAGAAAAAATAAATTTAACCTTCTCTTATGACTATATTTTAGTTTTTAGGCATGAATGATTGATCTTGTCTAGTGTTGATTTAGTTCTCCTTGAAATGTTGTCTCATTATCTCCCTACATGTAGCTTGAACTCACTATTGAAGATCATGTGAATTATTTAAGTAGTATTTTTTAGTTTAAGTGAGGAAATATTCCATTAATTTCTTTTATACCTCTTGAAAATCATCCCTCCTTGCCTAATAATCATTTACCAGCTTCATATTGAAATATTGATATAAGAGGAGTATATTAGGAGTAGTGCATGAATAGGTCAGCTTCATGATTACTATGTACCTAAAAATGTGTGGTAGTGGTAAAAAAAATTAGTGAATCACCTCCCTAGTTTGGTTTTCTTTTATTTCTCTCTCCATTTTCCCTTGAAATTGGTAGTTTAGTTTTTAGTTCTTAAGTGATGCATCAAGGGAATTATCCCTATCTAGAGGTTATCTTCAGCTATAAGGTCACCCACAACCTTTGAAGAGTTACCATGCTATCACTTAAGTGAGGAGGATTGTAAAACATCCCCAAGGGTTCAATTTTTGATGATAATAGGACCTATAACATTGTTATATTTATACAGGACATAATGGTAGATAATTTGACTAGATTGGGAATATTGACCTTGATTACAATTTCCCTGATTTTAATTTTGATTCTTATTCAACCTTTGATTATGATTATAGGTTTATCATTTATTATTATAATTATGTTATGAAAATGGGTCATTATAAATTCCCAAATTTTTATTAGAATTAGAGGCAACATTATCCAACTTAATGTCACCACATTCCAAATAAAATTGAATTAAGTACCTTAATTTCATGCACTAATGCATGTCATTCCCTTTAATGATGGTAATAACAATATTCATTATATCTATACCATTAAGATTTTCGTTGGTATTATGGAAAAGGTCTTATGTTCAACCAAATGACCATGTTAGTCATAACTAATTTTTGTAACACTACCTCAATAAGTTCACCAAGGTCATTGAAAAATCTATTTTTATATTAAGTATTTCTTAGAGGTGGTCATTTTAATGTAATAGATGGATCAGGTTGAATATTTTTGATAGGTGATGGTTTCACCATTTTTACTTGTCATGATTATATTACTCCATTACCCATTACATTCTTGTTTCTATTAAACAATTCAAGATTCTCAGATGTACCTACTTATGGTTGCAATGGAATGTGATCTTACACTTGATTCTAAGAATATATTTTAACTATGCCTTTTTCTATAAGTCCCTTTTTTATTTTCATGTAAATAAATTTGTTGGGAATTATTGGAAACTTTTTATTTCAAATTAGAAGAAGGGAATTTTTGGTAAAAAGGAGGAAGTTTTTGAGAGTTAAAAGGAAATTATTGTGAACTAGAAGCAAGTGGATTAGAACTAGAAGATGTGTGATATGAACCAGGAAGAACATGATGTAGATTATGGAATAATTTTGATGGAATTATAGTGGATTGTATCAATGTCTCCATGGGAGAGGTTGATTAAAGAGCTATGAGTGGAACCACATTGGATAAAGTATTAACTAGTGAATTTTTTTGTTGTTGCTCAATGGACAGATTTTCCTCCACAGGTGGGGAATTTCTTAAAGAATTAGTAGTTAGGGTAGTGGACAAAGAGGCTAGGAGATGAATAGTCTACTTCAATTGTATGATAATAAGCTAGCTATTTTTTATAGGTCTATAAGTTTCCCTTTTCCTTTGTTTGAAAATTTTGTAATTTGACTAGAAGTTCAAACAAGATTATATTCATGAGTAGAAGTGGAATTTGGAGGTATATCATTTATTATAACATGGATATACACTTATTATATAGTGGTTTGAATATCATCATATAAAAGATGATGTACCTCATCTTCTTGGTTGTCATTATATTAGAAAGACTCAAATGGATCATAAAACCATTCCTCATCAAAATTAGGGTTATTTATAGTCCTACTTCTTAAATATCTAGGCATGTTTGGATTTTTAAAGATATTTGTATTGGAATTAAGATGAAACTTTTAAATATAATTGAATAGGAATATGTGAAAAAATTATCTTAACAATTCAAAGTAGGTTTTTGGATTTGAGAAATGCTTTGAAGTCAAATTGTATCTTGATAGATTTTTGGAATATTCCTTGGTCAAAGTGGAAAATCCAATTTTAAGCTTGTCAAAGTAGAAGATCAAATTAAAATAATATTGATTTTAATTTTTTTTCCAAAATTTATAGTGACATACTTGAAGGTTCATATAAGATTTAATAACTAGAGAATGATAAGTAGACACAATACATAATTATTAAATTACTATAGATCCATATAAATAACATGGCTGAACTATAATCGTGGAGTAACAAATAATATTGAATAAGCCTATGTCCAAATAACTACAACAAAGGCTTAAAAATAGCCTCTAACAAGACTAACCAAGAATAAATACATAGGTAACCACTAATTCTAACCACCTATTTACCAAAGTAAATACCTTTATGTAACTAAATGTTACATATTACATATTATTGTCTAACTAATCTAATACCCTAGTTTAATGACTAAGTTATATGTTTTAGTCATTTTTTTTAAAAAAAAGGATTAATTTCATACATGAGCTCAACTAGGGTTTAGTATTATTGCCTCTACAGTGAAGTATCCAAATGTTACTATTATTGATAATCCATCTTACTAGAGTACATGGGTAATGATCCATTATAACCACCAAGTAGAGTAGGAAATGGTAATGAATACTGAGCTCATTGGATTATGTTATTCCTTAAATTTTTTTCATGTCTTATATGTTTCATGCTTTACCTATTTTTTAGAGTGATCGAATTTGGAATGAAAGTTTAGAATAGACATTAATTCTAAACAACATATCATATTTCCTAAGAGATATTTCTATGTTGAGTTCTTGCAAACCAACACCTACTACTTTCCATTGTTGAACAACTTTGGGACATTTATTGTTCACAAAACTCTTGTGTTTTTTTTGTATGCCCCTTCCTTTGTCACTAAACTTCATGGAAAACTTTTGTTTTGGTTTGACTTTGGTCTATGAAACTGTGTTAATTATCAATACTTATGAAATAGTAGTAAGAGCAAAATGTACTTACTCTTCACATTACATGTCATGTTTTCCTAACCTTATAGATTTCCCTTCCAAAAAGTAAGCCAATTCATCTTTCCTTACATCTTTCATCATGGTATGGTACCACTTAGGCTTTTTATATTGGTCTTCTTGATATGATTGTGAAGAGTGAGAAACACTCGGTTCACCACTATAAATTCACACTTATGATATTTCCATTTTGAACCCTATTCAAATTTAGTACCATAACTTGTTATAAAAACATCATTAGCATGTAGCAATACATTACTATTAGTAGATTGACCATTATTAAAAAATAATGGTACTTTTTCATCTACATTAACATCTTTACTAAAAGAATTGTATGTAGGGACATAGTAATTTATATGCATCTCTTTACTCAAAATAACCAACAAACATGAATATTTTACCGAATATAGAAGTAGTAGATCCCAAAATATGAAAATTAATTACATTCAGTGTTTTTCCTAACCATGTTTCTTCTGGTGTTACATTTTTTAAGGCTTATGTGGGACTTCTATTAAGAGTGTACACTATTGTATTAACAACTTCTGCCAAGTACTGATATAGTACATTATGGCTATCCACCATACACTATGTCATATCCATCACTATATTTTTCTAACTTTCCATGATGTCATTCTATTGTGTATAATATTGTTTAGTTATACCTTATTTATTAGAAAATTCCAAGAATTTCATAGAGAAAAATTCATGCCCATTAACTAATTTAAGAGATTTTACATGTTTACCTCCTATTTATTTACCATAGATTTCTAAAAAACAAAGTTAGAGAAACATTCAAAGTTTATATGAAAAAACAAACCTATATTTTCCTATTAAAGTCATCTATAAGAATAAATAATACAAATCTCCTGGTATGGAATATGTATACATTAGAACATGCAATCCCACTTGTGCCAAATCTAATGCATGCTTAGGTATCTATTCCTTAACAACATTAAATAAATTTGAAATTGGCATATTTATTTAACATCTTGAACATACATTATAACTTTTTTGAATCAAAGACATTCCATTCACCATGTTAATCTGGCTTAATGTATGTAAATTCTCATAACCGATGTGACCATACCTGTTATGCCATACCTCATTATTAATTTCAACCACTATTAGTGTATATTTTTCTATTATTTTGGGATCAATCAACTTATACAAACTCTTTTTACCAACACTAATATCAATGGCTTTATTTGCATGAAGATTATTGACCATGCATTTGTATCCTTTAAACTCCACACAAAGGTTATGATTCATAGTTGTTTTACTTATGGAAAGAAGCTTTTTATTCTTATTAGGAACAAATTAAATATTCTAAAAAGTATAACTAATAGAATTCAAATAAATATGAAAATCGTCATATCTTTTCACATAGTGAATCCAACCATCACCTAAGGAGATTGATTCATTGCAACTATCATCTTCTACAAAGTTTACATATAAATATTTATGACACATGTATTGTACAAATACACCTCATTTAAAATACCATAATCTTGACTCCATTGACTGATCCCATATCTCAACAAATTCAAACTCACCCACTAAATTCTTTTCATCTTCTTTAGCCACATTTATAGTTTAGGACTTATTTATTTGATTTTCCAAATCATATTGGTGATTAAAACAATAGTTATTCACATGACTAGGTTTATTACAATAAAAACACTTCAGTTTATAATTATAAGTACCTTATTCTTGTGACCATGTCATGAGTGAACTTTCTATAGACTCTAATGTTGAAGTATTGGACTGTTCATATTTCATGTCCTTATAATATGAGAATATTTGACAAATTCTCAAAGTCCAATGTCTATGTCTCTACAATAATGTGTATTGAATCTAAAAAAAAATCATATGGATATATTACATTCTACATAGACAAAATAATGAAGTCTTGCTCATCTACATGTCTTCCCACTGGTTCAAATGATCAAAAGTGTCCTTCAATTACAACAAATATTCAGAAATAGAACCACAATATTGCATCTTAGTGGAAAATAAAAGGTTTTTCAAGTATAATTTTTTTTATATTCACAATCCTGATATTTCGTCCTAAGGTGTTTCCACAATTCTAGTATATTATAAGCATTTTTAACTTCTAGAAACAAACTATCTACTACAAATAGTTTTAGAAGCATGAATGCCTCATGATATGGTTTATCATAGTCATTTGGTTAATCAACTAGTCTAGATTATTTACATAGGAAAAGTTGGTTAATGCTTTGATACTCACTAATTATAAGTATCCTATGAATCCAAATGCTAAAGTTTTTGCCATTCAATTTCTATGAATTTGGAAACAATAAATATTTCAAACGAGCCATTTTTACATATTTTTTCAAAGAACATTTAAATCAAAAAATATATATAATGACTTTTATAATTATTCTTTTTGAAAATTAAATTTAACATAAAATTGGACATAGCTTCCATTTTTTAACAATTTTTTTTTTATAGTTTGTGATATTTTAAAGTTTTTATCTTTTACCAAATTGCTTTAAAAAGACAAAAACAATTAAATTTAAATTTTATAGCTCCATTTTAAGAAATTATTTTTTTGTGTAGAAGAGGATAGAAATCTTTAAATTGTGGCAAATTTTTAAGATTTTATGATTTATGGTTTGCTCTCAACATAATTAACTTTGATTCTTTGGGCAAGGTTTTAGGCAATATCAAAATTTCTAAAGTTTTTAAAGAAAATGATTTTCTTAATTCTAATTTAAATCATCATTACACCTTAAAAAATTATTGGTTGGGTTAAAATTTTGGATTAAAACTTGAATAATACTATAAACCAATAAAATAAATCTCCTCAAAGAAATGGCATAGCCTGTGTACCCTTGCATCCTCCTTCCTTCTTGGTTGTCCAGATGGACCAGTAATGAGTAGATTCTTCATGTCTGACCAATAAATAGTGTTTTTTAGATATGTTGGAATATTTTAAAAGATGAAAATAAAAATATCTATTGGTACGACATCCTAAAATGCTTCCCTCCTATAAAAACATTCAAAACTTCTACTGACACATATTTTTGCAATTGGTATGCCCTTTTATAGATTTAAATTGATGAAAATTCAATAATATTAAGTCTTATATGCTGGTGATATTAAAACACTAAAATATATCAAAATTCCTCTATTTTTTGTTAGGACTTGTTCCAAAGTCTTAAAATTAGGTTGGATTTTTGGTAGGTTAATTAATATTATTGTAAATGGGGCATGCATCTTTTAGTAAAGACACCCCCATAAAATAAACCTACTTAGTTTTAGTTTTTTAGGTAGTTCTATATTTTTGAGTTATTTAATTAAAACTACCTTACGGGTTATTTTCCCATAAATAGTTAGTTATAGGTTAGTTGTTTTTACCGGTCATTGGTAAAAACTATATAAATAAACGTTTGTTATGAAAAAGGGTTAACGAAGTAAAGGCACCCTTATGTACTTGATTTTTTGAATATTAATAAAATACTTGTGCACTCACACTAAGTAGGGACAAAGTTCAACCTATTTGGTTCAAGGAGTTATCAGTGGTATCAGAGCATGGTAATTTTGGGAGCTTGGTGAATTCAAAGGAAGGCAAGGTGAAAAGTCAAATTCACGTGATATCATTTTGGCATGAAATAAGGTATGCCATATAAAGTAAAATTTTTATTGGTTTAAATGTTTGAAAAATTATTAAATTATTTTAATTTTTCAGATTTTTTTACATTTAAACTTGTATATTTTCCATATACCATAATATGGTCATTTTGGCCATTTGATACTCCATTTTCCTATGTTCAAACTCCTAATTTGGCATTAAAAAATGAATTTTTAGAATTTAAATGTTATTATATTCATTATTTTTTGCAAAACCCAGACTTGTAAGACCTATTTACTTGTGAAAAACCTCTGTAATCTTCATTCATGGCTGCCATTGTTGATTCATTTCACTCTCAGTCTTTTTTAATCCAAAACACCTGCCAATCTTGATCAAATGGTATTGAACCCCTATTTTTTGCATCCTCAAGGAAAATCTAGTATTTTTTCTAAGTTGTACAGATCTGTAAGGCCTTTCAAATGCCCTGGCTTTAATTTGAATTTATTCCTTACAAAAAATACCTCAAAAATTTGTTAAAACTCAAGCAAAATCCATATTATCCTACCTGTACGGATTTGTACGGCCTGTAAGAGATAGAACAAGTGCAGAGAAATTTCTAGGAGCAGCCATGGCAACCCAAGGAAGAATGGTGCAAGTTTGAACTCAGGGAAATAATTTTTTTGCTATTTCTAAAGTTTGATTCAGATATTTCTCTTAGTTGGGTCCCACGTGAAAAAGCCTAAGTGAGAAGACTAAAAAAGGGAAAAGTTTTGATTTATTTACACATGTAAATTTTTTTTTATTTTCTCTCATAGAAAAAATCTAGAGTAAGTATAAATTTTTGAGTATCATATCTTGAAAGTGATCTTAGAGTAATTGGTTGAAGTCATTTTGTAAGAAGTTTGCAAAGGAGGAGTCAAGGGTTCAAATCCATTCTTTTGGGAAAAGTTATTTTTACTTTAGAATATACTTTATTTAAAAGTAATATTCCCTTTTAAATCTACTTTTGGTATGCCTTGAAATCTGTGAAATGCATACTTATTGTATTGTGTTGTTTTAAAAATTAAAAAAGGGGGAATTCAATTCTATTTATTTTACATTGTTGTGGTGATATAAGGGTGTAATTGGTGGAATAAGGTTGTAATTTGGAAAAATAAGGGTGTAATCATTGATTTTTGGTGAGGTTAAGTGCAAAGCCCATCAAAAAATCTTATTTTTTTTTCTTTTGCACTCTATGCAGAGGTTAAGTGCAAAACCCCATAGAAGCAGTGTCTTGTGCAGTGAGTGTGATATTTGTTTCATCTCTTTTACATTTTTTTGCATTTTTTATCTACTTTACTTATTTTTATTTCAAAATTCCGAAGATTCAAAATTTGCTTTCAGATGGTGATAGATTAACAATTTCCAATTATTTAGATTGGAAACGATTGATGGAGGCTTCACTAGTTTATAATGAGTTATGGGATATTGTTAAGAATGAAAATCCCACATTTCCAATAGAGTAGGCTAAATTAGATATATTCAATTTGTGTGATTCTAAGGCCTTAGCTCTCATTAAATGTTATTATACTTGTGATACTTATGTTCATATTGAAAATTCTCCTCATAGTTATACTGCATGGAAAACATTGTCAGATTTGTATGATAAGAAACCTAAGCATAAGAAGATAAATATTCATATGCATTTGTTTACTTTGTCATTAGATGAAGATGGGGATATGGAAGAATATATGTCTAAGTTGAAAAATATCACTACTTAGTACAGTAAGGTTGGTTTTAGAAAACTAGATGATGACCTCATAGTTACTGCTACTTTGAAAGGAATACCAGGGTCTTGTAGGAATTTTATTGAAATGTTGCATGTCTCTGTGGTGCGCTAACCATCTTATTTGAACAAATAGGTGAACAGGTGCCTTTTATAAATATAGATTTTGCCAAATAGATGCATTATTTCCAGACTCAGGTTTGCATTTAAAATGATATAATATTAACCCTTTTACCATAGCTTAGTGACCTTATAGAATAGGAAACAAGAAAAGACCACGACTCTATCTATCTTAACACAAACTCTGTCGATCCCATTCATATACTCTTTTAAATATAGGCATACAAGAAAGGAAGGTTTGATATGGCATACAGTAAGTCAAATACCTTTTTGGTGCACTATCACAACTTTTGAGACATTTAAGTGGTCTTGGGTAATTTGAGTGGTAATGCAGATCCATGTGATTCTTTGCAAGCACACTAGGAGGCTTTTACAATGAAGAAGCACTTCCTCTTTCTTGACTACTTCCCTATTAAATATTCAAGACCTGGTCCATTCATTAAGTATTTAGCAGGCCATTTGGATATCTGACACCTATTTCAATGGGTGACACTATTTCTATCTGCTATGCTGGTCGATCTTTGCCACATCACTATAATTCAATGCCTGCGACTTGTTTGCTTGGTGATTCTAGGTGCAACAAAGTTTAGCAAAATACTGGTTAATCTGCACAAATGCAAGAGAATGAAAATGGTCAGATGATCCAAAGAATAGCAGAACTATTGCTAATAGTGCAATTGTTGTTCCCGAAACTCTGTTTCTTAAACAATTGCTTCTTGATATGTACTAGAATAGGTAGAGCAGTTAATGGAGAACTTTGATAAAGGACTTACATTCAAAGCACTAAAAATGAGAGAAGGGTAATTCATCTGCTTCCACAATCCCATAAGAGCAAACCCATTTCATCCATCCATTTGAAATCCAGTCATCTCATCTGCTTCCTCATCAGAGTCAACCATTACTCTTGCCCACTTGATGGACTTCTTTTCTTCTTTGGATGGCTCATTCTTACTGGCTTTTTTTTTTCACTGGATCTTACTTCCAACCGTGGAGATTGTTTTGGATTATCCACCTTGGTGGCTACCTTTGAGGGTATTTTTGATTCAGCCTTTATCAGTTCCTCATTTTTAGTCTCCAGCTTTTTTTTGTTCATCATTTAAACTCTCATTATTTTATATTTCTTCCTTTGCAGTCTCATTCCTTTTTGTTACTTCCTTTGCAGTCTCATTCTTTGATTCCTCCCTTACAATCTCATTTATTTTTAGCTCCTCATTGGGAGTTTTACTCCCTTTCAGTTCTTCCTTTATAGTTTCACTTCCTTTAACTTCCTCATTTACAGTCGTATATTTTTTTTTTGCTTGGACTTTATTAGTCCCATTTACCTGTTGATCAGGTGATGTAATGGTCTTACTAACCCAAGCCTTTTTGTTAAAGGTGATCTTAGATTCAATGCCCTCAATTTTTTTTGAAAAACCATATGCTTATCAACATCAAACGTCTGGTTATAAAAATAATATGTATCCTTCAAGTCTTCTTCTGAAGGCCATGGATTCTGTGGATCCATGGATGTGCAAACTACTTTTTACTTCCCAAAAATCACCTCAAGAATTTTGAACCATTTGTTACTTTCCATGTTTGGTCTCCTTCCTAACCTCTACGCCAAACTTGGGCACTAAGACCAACAAGAAAGATTTATAATTTAACCAATATACTGATTTGGAGAAGATTTATCTCAACTAATATCCTACAGTTGAAAGATTTCAACCACTCCCCTCATTTGCTCTTTAAGCCAAGATTGGCTTCCAACATGGGGATTCTCTCTAATTTTACCTTTTCACTTTTGACAATTACATTTACTCTCAAGGTAAAAGTTTTTGAATTCTAAACACAATATGGAGGGAAAATAGGAATTTGAAGTTGAATTCAACTTCATGCTAGAACATCATTTCAATTTGCATGTTTGATGACCTCAACTAGTCCTCCATGAATTTATCATAGATGCTCCTGCATCATACTCTCCCTCTAGAAACAATTTGAACCTTAGTTCAAATGAAATGCTTTCTCCATGCTTTAGCCTTCACTATATGCCTAGATCTCAAGGTCTTGTTACCAATACCAATGCTTGTCTTTGATAGTCTTTGTCTTTCATCTTCTTGCTTTTCTTCCTTTTCTAGTATGTTCTTCTCCTCATCTCCTTTTAATTTATTATCTCCCGCTTCCATGCTTCTTCATCTTCATACATGTCTTCTAGATCTTCTTGTTGTTCTTCTTGTTTCATGAGCTTCTCCAATGACTCACGTATGTCATTCACTTTAGCAACCTTCATACCTGCATACAAAACATTCAAACCCACCTTAGAATCAAAATCTTTAGGCCATAAAGCCTCTTGACTGCCTTCACATTCTTTCTCCTTGACCAAAAATACCTTGACCTCTTTGATTTGATGTTGTCTTGTTTCACTTTTCCCAATGGTGTCTTCACCATGGCTTGTACCTTCATTCATCTCTCTTGAATGACCAAACAGCTCTTCCAACATCTTCAACTCTTCCTTTAGTGAGATCTCATCTATCTCACCATCTTCATCAAACTTGGATCCTTCATTCACAAGGATTGCTTGTCCTTCACTAGCCGTACTCTTCATCTCATCCTTTCTTGAGTTGTCTTCATACAAACCAACTTCTTCAATATACTCATCAAATACAATTGTAGCACTCTTACCTTGTGTTTCCTTACTCTTTTCAATCATGTGAACTGGTTCCACATCTCCACTTTCATCATCCATCCATTTGGAACTCTCTCCTTGCTGAATATTAGTTTTCATAGACATTTTACATTCCTCATTTTCCATAAAAAGATCATTCAATGATTCAAAAACATCATTATTCCATTCATTGCAAGCAATTGACTTACCTTTCATCTTTGTGTCTTCATGCTCTACCTCATTATTCTTTGAGAAGTTTTCTTTCTCACCTTCATTCTCTTGGTTACTGGAACCACCTTCAATCCTCTTCCATTGACTTCTTGGTTTTGTTGCCTCAACACTCACATCTTCTCTCTTTGCCTTCTTAGCTACCCATATTTGTTTCTTCTTCTCATCATTTGATTTCACAAGCCATTTAGGCATCCTGTAACCATGCTCTTGTGATAATACTGAAAAACCATCCTTGTTTGTCCTTTTATTTTCTTGCACACCTACATTCATATTAGGAATATGAGAAAATCCAATCTTATAAGGTAAACTTGCATGCTTGCTTACTTGTTGCTTTCTTGTGTGCTTCACCATCCATTTTGGCATTATGTACCCATGGTCAACTGCTTTGTGTGAGGACTTCATCTTCCTCTTGTCTCTTTTAACCTATGTATTAACATCTTCATGCTCACAATAATAATCAAAATTAGGTCTTAACACTTCATTTACCTCTTGGATAGCTTGATCCATGGAGCAATCTTTCTCTTCCTTTGTGCTTGGCTATTCTCTTGCCTCTTCTTGGAATTCAATGACATCATGGAATTCATCCTCATCTTCCATCTCTTCTCTTGTTTGTATGGGTTCCTCAACACCTTCCTCATGCATTAACCAATGCATCTCTTCTTCTTTATCAACAACAGCAAACGTTTTATTTTCTCCCACACATTCACTTATATATTTGGTGTCTTCTCTTGCACCAATCTCTTCACTCTCCAAGGTCTTTCTTTTGACCTTTACAAGGCTGCTCATACCTACAATTACCCATGCAAAGACAACATTAGATATAAAAATAAGAGACCACAAGGTCCCTATTAGTTCTCTCCTCACCAACACTCTTATCTTTTCAAGTGCTCTTCCTGGCACTTCATCTTTGCTTTCTTCTCTTCTCTTGTTCTCCTCAATGAGAACCTTCTTCTCCACCTCTTTCTCTTGTTGCTCACTTGGCAACCTTCTTATCTTCTTCAAGCCTCTATGGGCTTCTCTCTTCTTGGCAATCTCATTTTGCCTTCTTCTCCTCTTCATTAGGAGATCAATTAGCCACTTTAACCTTTTCTTTATTGGCCATACCCACACTTTCTCATTTGATTGCATCCCAGACTCAAACATGCTTTTAATCTTAGCTAAATCTTTCCACAAACTAGCAATCTCTTTATCAAAGTCAACATTAATCATACCTTTCTACCTTGGGGTGCTTGTTTTCTTCTTGGTGGCCTCATGTACCTTGCTGCTCTACTCTTTTCTCAGCAATATCTCCATTTCTGAGATCTTCACTCATGTCTTTTCCACCTTGGTCTCTTAATCCCTGTAGGTTCACTTGTCTCACCCAAGCCTTTCTCCTTGACTGGTCTTTGACAATCTCCTTGATCTCACCTAGGCCTTTTGCATCCTAGTATTTTGATCCTTTTCTAAATCTTGCAGCAACTCTTTATACAACACTTCAACAAACACAAATCACAAATCCAAGTTTACTTTAACTTGGTTCACCATTTATTGAGCTTCCATGAGCTCTTCTCACTCGCCAAGCCTCAATGGCTTTAATACTTCTTTTTCACCTATTTGCTTCTCAACACAATAAATTCAAATCAAATATCAAAGTTACTCATACCTTTTCTCAACAAATCCCAAGAGCTTCAAGCTTTGATACCAAAAATGGTGCACTGACCATCTTATTTGAACAAATAGGTGAACAGGTGCCTTTTATAAATATAGATTTTGCCAAATAGATGCATTATTTATGGACTCAGGTTTGCATTTAAAATGAGATAATATTAACCCTTTTAGCATGGCTCAGTGACCTTACAGAATAGGAAACAAGAAAAGACCACGACTCTATCTATCTTAACACAAACTCTGTCGATCCCATTCATATACTCTTTTAACTATAGGCATACAAGAAAGGAAGGTTTTCTATGGCATATAGTAAGTCAAATACCTTTTTGGTGTGTTGTCACAACTTTTGAGACATTTAAGTGGTCTTGGGTAATTTGAGTGGTAATGCAGATCCATGTGATTCTTTGTAAGCACACCATGATGCTTTTACAATGAAGAAACACTTCCTCTTTCTTGACTACTTCCCCATTAAATATGAGACCTAGTCCATTCATTAAGTATTTAGCAGGCCATTTGGATATCTGACACCTATTTCAATGGGTGACACTATTTCTATCTACTATGCTGGTCGATCTTTGCCACATCACTATAATTCAATGCCTGCGACCTATTTGCCTAGTGATTCTGGGTGCAATAAAGTTTAGCAAAATATTGGTTAATCTGCACAAATGCAAGAGAATGACAATGGTTAGATGATCTAAAGAATAGCAAAACTATTACTAACAGCACAATCATTGTTCTTGAAACTCTGTTTCTTAAACAATAGCTTCTTGATATGTACTAGAATCGGCAGAGTAGTCAATGGAGAACTTTGATAAAGGACTTATGTTCAAAGCACTAAAAATGAGAGAAGGGTAATTCATCTACTTCCACAATCCCACAAGCGCAAACCCATTTCATCCATCCATTTGAAATCCAGTCATCTCATCTGCTTCCTCATCAGAGTTAACCATTACTCTTGCTCGCTTGATGGACTTATTTTCTTCTTTGGATGGCTCATTCTTACTGGCTTTTTTTTTCACTAGATCTTACTTCCAACCATGGAGATTGTTTTGGATTATCCACCTTGGTGGATACCTTTGAGGGTATTTTTGATTCAGCCTTTGTCAGTTCCTTGTTTTCAGTCTCCAGCTTTTTTCCATTCATCATTTGAACTCTCATTATTTTTTGTTTCTTCCTTTATAGTCTCATTCCTTTTTGTTCCTTCCTTTGCAGTCTCATTCTTCAATTCCTCCCTTGCAGTCTCATTTCTTTTTACTCCCTTTCAATTCTTCCTTTACAGTTTCACTTCCTTTGACTTCCTCATTTATAATCATATATTTTTTTTTGCCCAGACTTTATTAGTCCCATTTACCTGTTGATTAGGTGATGCAATGGTCTTACTAACCCAAGCCTATTTGTTAAAGGTGATCTTAGATTCAATTCCCTCAAAAAAATTTCAAAAACCATATGCTTATCAACATCAAACATCTGGTTATAAAAATAATCTGTATCCTTCAAGTCTTCTTCTGAAGGCTGTGGATTCCGTGGATTCGTGGATGTGCAAACTAGTTTTTACTTCCCAACAATCACTTCAAGCATTTTGAACCATTTGTTACTTTCCATGTCTGGTCTCCTTCCTAACCTCTACACCAAACTTGGGCACTAAGACCAACAAGAAAGATTTATAATTTAACTAATATACTGATTTGGAGAAGATTTATCTCAACTAATATCCTATGGTTGAAATATTTCAACCACTCCCCTCATTTGCTCTTTAAGCCAAGATTGGCTTCCAACATGGGGATTCTCTCTAATTTTACCTTTTCACTTTTGACAATTACATTTACTCTCAAGGTAAAAGTTTTTGAATTCTAAACACAATATGCAGGGAAAACAAGAATTTGAAGTTGAATTCAACTTCATGCTAGAACATCGTTTGAATTTGCATGTTTGATGACCTCAACTGGTCCTCCATGAAGCTATCATAGATGCTCTTGCATCAGTCTGACAAGATCACAGGCAATGCCTTTGAAAATTTAGCTAAGTTGGTCATCCAACATGACCTCTCTCTACCCAAAAAATCCATGAAAACTAAAGAAGCCCATGTTTTAGAGTCAAAGCCTAGTTCATCTTCATCTGGGAATCAAAACAATAGAGGAAACTATTATAGATGGGGTCAAGGTTATAGAGGAGGAAGATATCAAAATAGAGGTAGGGGTCATTCAAATAATCAACAATATAACCAATCACATTCACATGAAACAAGTGATCAAGGACATGGTCACAACTCATATAGGGGAAGAGGTCGAGGTAGATCAGACATTTAGTGTCATAGATGTGGAAAATTTGGTCACATTACCTCACAATGTAGGATTCCTTTTGATTAAATTTAGAGGCCAAAAAAAGTAACTAAGTCTAACTCTACTCAGTATGTTGATCATGACTATGATGAGTCTAGTAATGTTGCCCATGAATTTGCATTCACTACTTTGGGGCACATTGATTATATTGAATATGAGGCTAGAGATGAGCTCACAGATGTATGGGTTTTAGACACAAGAGAAACCAAACACATGACATTTAGGAGAGATTTCTTTTGGTCTTTTAAGGAAGCTTCTCTCTCTCCAATTACCTTAGTAGATAAGTCTATGCATACACCACTAGGACTTGGATCTATTCAGATTCTTCTTCCTAATGGGTCTATAAAATAATTGAAGGATGTTTGGTATGTTCCCACATTAAAGAAACACTTACTTTCCTTGGTAACTATTCAAAAGAAAGGTTATCAAATTGTGCTTGAAAATGGGCTCATTTACATCAATTCAGTGAATGATGATTATAAAATAATGTATATAGTATATGAAGATGGAAACTTGGTTAGATTGCATTTTAAAGTGCTTCCTCCCACTATAGAACTTGTGGCAGTTGTTGACACAGGTACAAGTACTATGTCTAAATAGTGGTTATGGCATCTCCACTATGGACATTTGAATATACACTCTTTAGTGGATTTGCAGAAATATGGTATGGTGAATGGGTTGCCCACTTTTCACAAAGATAGTATTCTTTGTGAGTCATGTGTTTTGGGCAAACAAAATCAAGAAAAATTTCTTAAACAGTCATCTTGGAGAGCTAAAAAATGTTTACAGTTAGTTCATAGTGATGTATGTGACATGAAAAATTCATCCATTGGTGGGTGTAGATACTTTGTCTTGTTTATTGATGACTTTTCTTGGATGACTTGGGTATTCTTTATGAAAAACAAATCTGAAGTTTTTTCTAAGTTTGTTGATTGGTTACACTTAGTCAAAAATGAAACAGGTTCACATTTGGCCACTCTTCATTCAGATAATGGACATGAGTATACCTCAAATGAATTTTCATATTATTATCGAGAACATGGTATTCATTGAAAATATAGTAATGCTTATAATAAACAGCAAAATGGAGTGTCTGAATAGATGAATATAACTTTAGAGGGCACATCATGTGCCATGTTGCACTATAAACAACTTGATGATAAGTTTTGGGCTGAAGCCATTGGTACTACAATGTATTTGAGAAATAGGTCCCCCATAGTTGCACTTTTGGGACAAACTCCATATGAGGCATGGTATGGATTTAAACCAAAAGTTAAACACTTAAAAGTGTTTGGATGTCTTTGTTTTGCTTTGGTTCCTATTAAACACAGAACTAAGTTGGAACCATGAATTTGAAAATGCATCTTTCTTGGTTATTCTAAATATAAAAAGGGGTTTCATTTGCTTGCACAAGATTCAAGGAAATTCATAATGAATCGAGATGTAATATTTGATAGTTTGGGACTATGAACACTACAGAGAATGATTCTCAACTTCATAGATTAGAGAAGAAAAATATAAAAATAGATAAGGGTTTAAATAATGGGGATAACTCTTTGAAGTTATGGTATGAGACTCAAATTCCTTCACTTTCCTCTCCTTCATCTACAATTTCATAGGTTGATGACTTAGAAATTGTTGAAAATTCTCTAAGTCCCCCTTCGAATAATGCACATAATGAGAATTCTGGAGTCCTTGATTTAAATAGTTTGACTAAGTATCCAAAATGGGATCAAAGTACTTTTTATGACTTGATAGCAGATGAAGTTGGTTTAACAAGGCCCAAGAATTCTCAAAAATAGGTAAACTATGTTATGGTTGTTACCACTTCTTCCACTGATCCATCCACTTTTGAGGAGGCATCTACTGAACATGTTTGGCAATAGGTGATGAAATGTGAGTATGATTCCATACTTAACAATAATACATGCTTTTTAGTTGATCATCCTCCACATGTTAAACCCATCAGATGTAAATGGGTTTATAGGAATAAGTATAAATCAGATGGCTCCATTGATAAACATAAGGCAAGACTTGTTGCAAAAGGATATGTGT
This sequence comes from Torreya grandis, assembly GCA_037957365.1. Classification (NCBI taxonomy): domain Eukaryota; kingdom Viridiplantae; phylum Streptophyta; class Pinopsida; order Cupressales; family Taxaceae; genus Torreya; species Torreya grandis. Next base: position 735,447 of record JARHVA010004974.1, read on the forward strand.
AACAAGAAGGTATTGACTTGTTGCAAAAGGATATGTGTAACAAGAAGGTATTGACTATGAGGAAACATTTGCACCAACTGCCAAATGGCACACTATTTGTATGGTACTTGCCTTAGCCACACAAAATAGTTAGAAAGTACATCAATTAGATGTTAAAAGTGTTTTTTTAAATGGTGATTTATAGGAAGAAGTATATATGAAACAACCCCTGGGTTTTGAACAGGTGGGTGCCGAACACAAAGTATGTAAATTAATAAAAGCTTTGTATGGGCTCAAATAGGCACCCAGGGCTTGGTATGAGAAAATGGATTCATACTTGAAATCCATTGGTTTTCATCATAGTGAATCTGATGATACTCTCTATTTTCAAGTGCAAGGTAAGAAAATGGTGATACTTGTTCTCTATGTCGATGACTTGTTTATTACAGGTAATGATGAAAATCATAACAAGTCTATGAAGAAGGAATTAAAAGATGGGTTTGAGATGACAGATCTTGAACTTCTTCACTACTATCTAGGCATAGAGGTAACTCAGAAAGAGCATAGTATTTTCATTTCACAAACTAAGTATATTTCTGAGTTATTAGATAGGTTTGGCATGGGTGATTTCAAACCTGCCCTCACTCCCATGAAAAGTAACTTGAAATTGTCTAAGGATGATAGCAGTGCCTTTTTTGATGGCACCACATATAGACAATTGGTGGGAGGTTTGATATACTTGATGACTACCAGGCTTGATATTTCATTTTTAGTTGGAATTTTATCTAGGTTTATGCATGATCCTAGAGAAATTCATTGGCATGTAGTAAAATAAGTATTTTGTTACCTTCAAGGAACAAAAACATATGGCCTTGAATACTGCCACAACAAGAACTTCAAACTTGTTGGATATTGTGATGCAAATTTTGGTAGATGTGTGGATGACAGAGTGTCAACCACAAGATACACTATGCATATGGGTTTAGCTACAATTGCTTGGTGTTGTAAGAAGTAGGATATAGTGGCAAATTCATCAGTAGAATCAGAGTATATTGTAGCATGGGATGCTTCCAGAGAAATTGTTTACCTTCATCGTATTCTTGAAAATCTTTAAGTTTCTCAGTTTGCTCCTACACAGTTATATATTGATAATCAAAGTTCAATCAAGATGTCCAAGAATCTAGTGTTCCATGCCAAAACAAAACATATGGATGTCAAATACCATTATCTGCCAATGTTGGTGGTAAAGAAAGCTCTTGATCCAATATATTGCCCAACTACCAATTAGACAGCTGATATCTTCACAAAACCCCTTGACAAAATCAAATTTAAAAAATTTAGAAAAAATCTTTGTATGTGTCCATAGACTTGACTTTGGATCATAGGGGGGCTTTTTAGGACTTGTTCCAAAGTCTTAACATTAGGTTAGATTTTTGGTAGGTTAATTAATATTATTGTAAATGGGGCATGCATCTTTTAGTAAAGACACCCCCATAAAATAAATCTACTTAGTTTTAGTTTTTTAGGTAGTTTTATATTTTTGAGCTATTTAATTAGAACTACCTTATAGGTTGTTTTCCCGTAAATAGTTGGTTATAGGTTAGTTGTTTTTACCGATCATTGGTAAAAACTATATAAATCAATGTTTGCTATGAAAAAGGGTTAATGGAGTAAAGTCACCCTTATGTACTTGATTTTTGAATATTAATAAAATACTTGTGCACTCGCACTAAGCAGGGACAAGGTTCAACCTATTTGGTTCAAGGATTTATCATTTTTGACATGTCACCTCCTCCTTGGAGTGCTTTCATCCAAAATTAAATGACTCTCTTCCAAACTAAAATGCCTAACCTCCAAAACTCCTTCCTTGAGTGACCTTGGATAATTACAAGTACTATTATGTTTTATCTTTGCCAAAAAATTACCTCTTTATTGTTAAAACACCCTTTCATAGGGCCTAAAATAGTAAAATAATTCTTAACCTAAGCACATCCTCACACTACAAAAAATATCCATTGTATGCTCTTCTGACAGGATTTTTCCTTCTCTCACCTCCTCATAGGATCCTCTCCCAAGCTCCCTCAATTGTGATCTCTAAAACCATACAATATTCAATAATAGAGAATGAGAAGAAATCATAGTATATAATTATTACATTATGATACAGCCATATAAATAACATGGATGAGCTATAAAAATGGAGTAATAAATAAGTTTGAATAAGCCTAATTCTAAACAATGGCTTTAAAATATCCTCTAACAAGACTAACCAAGAATAACTACACAAGTAACCACTAATTCTAACCACCTATTTGCTGAAGTAAATGCATTTATGTAACTAAATGTTACATAATATATATTATTATTTAATTAATCTAATAGGTCAAATATAATATGTGAAAATGCCTTAATCAAACTTGATCTCACAATCTAGAAAAAAACATTGGATTTTGACTCAACCTTTGATATATAATCATATTTTAAATTTTAAAGTTGATTTGATGTTTGAATTAACTTTAGTTAAATTTTAAAATTTGATGGTAGTTTAATTTCAAAAGTTGACTTCATTTGACCTTGAAAGTTTGACTTCATTTGAATTTTAAAATTTGACTTCATTTGACCTTGAAAGTTTGACTTCATTTAAATTTTTAAATTTGGATTCATTTGTATTTTGAAATTTGACTTGGTTTGACCTTGAAAGTTTTAATTTATTTTACTTTTGAAAGTTGATTTCATTTGACTTTTAAAGTTACTTTGTTTGACTTTTATTATTATTATTAGAAGTTGGTTCAAGAGTGAATCTAAATTTGAGTTGAAGGAGAATTGAATTTTGGTTCAAAAAACCTAATTTAGATTTTATTTGAAATGGATAATGTAGCAGCCAAGACCTAAAGAGCTCTACTAGGGTTTGGTTTTGCTAATTTGCATGCTTCCCAACTATACAGTTGAAGATTGTGACCACATAATATCTCTCCCCACCATTAATCACACTACCAATCTTTACAAATCAAGGCAGTATTTTTGGTTTAAATATTCATTTATTGCATTGAGTTGACTCTCTCCTCTAGCCTTTGGGAAGATTTTTTCCACATTCTTTATTATAAATGGCCACCACCACTCATTCTACATCATTTGATGCATGAGTTATTGGTGGGATTAAAATCAATAATGGCATCAAAGCAAACATAGAATTTCATTTTGAATGTTTATCATAAGGCAATTCTCTTGAACCAGACACGTTTGTGCCTAATGTAGTTTTAAAATTACCTAATTTTGATAAAGGTTGTATCTATTTTGAAAAATTTACTATTATCAAATATTTTATGGGTCGAGTCCCCCCAGAGAGACTCCTCAAATAGTGGGTTCATAACCACTAATAAAACCACGAGGTTAAATTGGAAGGTGTCCAAAACCTCACCAAGGGCTTTTTTCTATTCTATTTCAATAACCTTGATCATTGTAAGGCCATTGCTAATAATGGGCCCTAGTTTATATGTAACACTTTGGTTGTTTTCTCTAATTGGACTAGGGACTTTCTAGTCTCGAAGTAGGCCAAACTTGAAATCCTAGTTTGGATTGAGTTCCCTAGGTTGCCCTTGCCCTTGTGAAATTCTATAGACTAGCTTATCAAGCCATTAGGGCACTTCATTTTCCATGAACAATCTAAATTTTATGTTACTCACCCCCAATGAAGGGTCTATGTTTAGATCTACTTTTCTAAGGATCTCAAATAATCCATTGATATTCAAGTCGGTGACAACCATTTCATGCAAAGAGTGTTGTATATAAATTTTCCAAATACCTACTTTTGTTATCAATCATCTTCCCACCTGATTATGGAATGTCCTTTCATGGTCCCCATGTCCTCCATTCCCAAAGAACATAATGGTTATGACCTAAAATCTTTACCTAGCACCTCTAAAGAGTAGACCATAGTCACTAATGAAAAAAATGTACTTACTAGAGTGCCAAACAGGAATAATGCTTCATGCCCTCCATCACTACCTCTATTATAGCTAAGTCCCTTCCATCTCTATAACTTCAAATACCTTAACCCATTTCATGCTAGCCATAAGTGGTCATTGCTATATCCCCTCCACCAATCTCTACTACACCTCGTCTTACTTCATAACCCCCTTTGGGGCTGATGTATTAAACACATTGAAGATCTTTTTTGTAAGATATCTTAGGACTAGCTACATTGGAATATTGTGAAAGCTAGGTTTTATCTTATCAAAGAATATAAAGAATATCTTTTTGAAATTCAGAATGTCATACCTAGTGATTATTTGCACAAAATTGGATTGTCTTCTCTCACCCCATGGTGGAAGGATTAGAATTGTCCTACAGCCACTCCTTTTTTTCATTATTCCCTTAATTTGGGATATAATCTTCTTGTGCCCCAACATATAGATACTAAGGTACTCAACAGATGTTGGAGTCTTAACTCCCTTCATTATGTCTAGCTGAGGAGATTTAATAAATGGTTAGCTCTCTTGAAACTGAAAAAAAACTCACTTTCTCTGGTGCATTATCTATCATGGGCTCCTTGTTGGAGACTAGCTCAAACATATGGGTTCTTAATCCCACTTGTCATGCTTGTCACCACCCAAAAACCATTAATCACCTATTTTGGTTTTGTCCCCATGTACAGTCTACCTAAAGATAGATTCACTCTCTTTTAAAACCCTTTAGACCTAAAATGTTCACCTATAAAATGACTCTCTTGGGAGACTTCACCTTGCTTCCCATAAGATACAATAAATTTTGGTATATTTTTCACACTAATATTTTATTTCAAATTTGGAAGTTTAGAAATAAATTTTTTTTTAATCATGAAGCTATAAAAATTGGTTTTTTAATTTCTAATAAAATTAATGTGATTTCCACTATTACCCTATAGATCCAAAACTAGATGAAGAAAGTGTGGCTAGAAATTTACCATTTACAAGAGCTACTAGATCACTGGCATAATGCCCCTTGTGCTAATAGTTTGGAACCACCTGTAAACACTCCTCCTCATAGACGTGATGGTGGAGCCAAGTATTCTCAATCTTGAATCTATTAGTCCTAGAGTCAGAAGAGCTCCTTTCTTTACTCTCACTAGTCATCTCATAGGTATGGGACTACTTATTTTCTAGGTGGATCATCTTGTCATGATAGTGGCAGTGGAGGAGGTTAGGTGGTTCCCTAGTAGGGTAACTTGTTGTGCCTGTAACTTATCATTTATCTACCTCAATAGAATTCTAAGAAGTTGCATCAAATTCCTCGAGAATAATAAAATGATAGGTGGGATCCTCTTACCTTGGATGAGGACCCCTAGTTGATAGGGGGTAGGGAAGGAAGCCTCAAGACCCTTCATCACCTCCACCTCCTACTACCATGTTCACTATTGTTGCTTAAGGACTTGTTTGTTTTTTTGTTTGTGATTTATCCTTTTTTGGTTGTTATTGCACACATGTTATACTTTTTGGCTAGTATGGCCTTCTAGTTACTACTACTACTTTCCCATGGCTTCTATAGCTTGGTGTGTTTTTGGGGTGTGACTTTTCCACCCTTTTTTGTATGACTAACTGTATTTTATTATGTAAAGTTTTTATATAATAAAGTGTGATTTTTAGTTTAAAAAAGGACAATGTAATGATAAAATGGGGAAAAGTGTTGTACCAAATGGCCAGGGTAACACTTAGAATGGAATAAAGATGACCTAAAAACATGGGTAGATTAGTTCCTAATCATATGAGTTAAAAATGATAATGTTTTTGACTTAGATACTTATAACTTGTTTGATGTATAATATGTGTCACATAAAATGAGGATAATTCAACAAACTATAAACAACACACATTTAGAATAAGCCTTGTCTTTAGTGGAAGAATAAGTATATAATTGAAGTGCATTCCATGTAATTACCTAACTTGAAGTAGTGAAATATTAGTTTCACCAAACCCTAAATTCAAGTGGTACATATTTAAATCTTAGGGGAGGTTCATTTCCCTTGTAATATAAGTCATTTATGAGCAAATTTATTAATCTAAAATTTTAACAAGTCTTTTCTAAATAGTCCCCAATATAACTTACGATATGTGGGGATCAAAATTCATAAAATAAGAAAAAATAAAAATAAACTCACAAGAGATTCTATCTCCTCCATAACCAGTTTAGCCATAAATGTCTCAATGAAGTACTACCATAAATTTGGACTCTAAGGGTGATGTCTGACAATGTAGTGTTATGGATAAATCCCTTACTATCATGAAACCCTTCATGGAAAATTTTTCTATGCTCTTACCAAAACTTTCTCTCGATTTATATTCATTTGTAGACACTAGAAAACTACACACTTACAGTTTTTTATGACTAAATACCTCAGGACCCCCTAAACCTTCTTAAACCTTAACAAATCCCTCTCAACCTAACCAAATCACTATTGTTCTAGTCACATAATATTATTCAATATCACTATTTGAAAGTACTATTCACTATCACTATTCACTATGGGACCCAGTGTCACTATTCATGATGACATGGTAAGTGACATGGTAAGGTGATATGGTAAGTGACATGGCTTAGAAGTGATGTGGCTTGATGTGGGACATCATACCCCACCTAGGACCCTTCCCAAAGTACTTGATGACCTCATTTAACCATCATAAGGCCCCCATTGAAATATGGTGAATTTCCCCTTAAGAGACCATCAGTCAACATGTATTTTACCTTCACACATTAAATTAACCTTGAAAATAAGATACCTACCTCTTTGGTACTTTGGAAAAGATAAAGGGCACCCATTTTTGACTTCTTAACCAAAATGGGACACTCACCAACCCAAATGGGAATCCCCACCCACCTCATTTTTGTCAAGATCTTGCTCCCCAATAGAGCACATATGATTACTTCTTGTATTAGCAACTAAACACAAAATTTAACCAAAAGTAACAAGTAACTAGAAATATGAAACAACACAGGAATATGAGAGACAATACACAATTGTATTAATAATCACTCAGAAGAAAATATAATAAATAAGATGCCACTTATTCTTCCACCTCAAAGGCTTGCCACACCACAAGACCTTCTTCCCTCTCTCTCTCGGTCCCAAAAATCAACTCCAATATAGAATTGATGTTCACCTCCACCAGTCAGTAACACGCTGCCAGTGTACCAAGTACACAACCATACTCCAAGTAGATCTCCTACTCTCTACTGCTACCTACAAATCACTAGACCTTACTCACCATTATAGATCTCCAAAAGAAGCCATGCACACCTGCTGACCAAGATCATACATATATGAAGAACCCTTCTGATTCTCCAAACCAGCACCCACACTTGGTATTATGGCACTAGGAGGAACACACCTTTGCTCTCCTCTCTTTGAAGGAGCTTATTTTTCTCTCTTACTCTCTAACACTAATTTACAATACAGCCCATGATTCCATATATAGATCTCATGCTTACAATAATTAGACTATCTTAATTACAATAATTAGATGCACAACTCAAGACTACAACTAGCCTTTAACATGCAAACTAACAGTCTAAAAATAGATTCTCCAAAATCAACATGCAAAATGCATGTTCACGTACAGGCTGCCAATGTTGGCACCTCCCTGACCGATGTCGACCGACTAGTAATCGACATCGGTTGCTTCCTCACTGCTATCTGACCAACGTCGGTTGATCAGACCAACGTCGGTTGCCCTACAACTCATTCTGCAACACTCTACAACCTTTGTAACCTCTATAACTCCTCCTGTTTGCATCCTAGTGAAGCTTTTAGCTCCACAACCTAACAATTTCCCACTTGGAGATAAATAGTTACACCTGTACCTGTACCTATACACTATCTAAATTATTCACTGGCTTGTATCCCTCTTCAAGATCAATCCTGAAGACCAACCACCACACAACCTGTGATACTACACCTGTCATCCAAGTAACCTGCCACATCTGAACCTAAAACTCCATGTAGTGAAGACCTTGACCCTGCATAACAAGAATCCCTACTACTAGTCCCTCTCAGATACCTGAGAATCCACTAAACTACCCTCCAGTACTCCTTCCTCGAATTGGCTCCATACTTTCTGACAACTCCCACTACTTGGGAAAACTTAGGTCTAGACTAGACCTCATGTGATTTCGAACCCTATTCTAAGCTAAGTTTGAACTGTCTAGCCCTTGGTGTGCTTTCTGATTCTGTATCCTACATCATGAACCTTGCCAACACCGTCTTCACACCAGCTCCCACTAGAGACAAAATCTCCATGTCTCTTATGCCAAAGAATTTTGTTGCTCCAAATTCTTCATGACATACCTCTGAACTAACCTTACCTTTAGCTCAACAAAACCCTATATGTACAAACCTGCTAGCAAATCACCCACATACAGTAACTGAATAATGTTGCAATCATTATCCACTTGGTAAGACAAACACAATAGTTACACTGACATTGAATAAAGCCTTGCTTTATCATCCACCTGTCAAAACCTATACCACTATCCTGCAGCTTCCTCAAGACCATATACCTTGGCCTTTCGTCTCACGTATCCATCCACTCTCTTCTTTAGCTTGGGAATCCATCCCTCATTCAGTGCTTTCTTCCAACTGACAACTCCACCAACAAATACCTATTTGGTTCTTCTCCAAGGACTCACACTCCTCATCCATGCCAAGCTCCCATTGTATCTAGATTCTACCTACATTGCCTCTTCACATCTTCCTAGTTCTTGATCATCAGTAAGCAATATAAAGAAGGTGAATAATGAATATGAGGTTCACTTACCCTTTTTGACCTCCATATGGACGTTTGAGACTTATTGACAACTTGTTGTCTGCCCACCATCCATTCTAGTGATCGATCTCAGCCATCTCCCAGTCTGCATCTGACTGATGTCAGTTCCCTACACTGACCCTGACTGTCGATGTCATTTCTCTTACCGACGCCGGTATCCCTTCTACCGACATCGATTCCTTCCTGACCGACGTCGGTCTTCCTATTGCCAACATTGATTACTATCTGACCGATGTCGGTACTTGTGTTTGCCTGTGAGTGATAACTTTTTACCCGTGAGATCTCCATGGATTAAAACCTTGTTCAAATCAACACAGTCCTGCTCAGAATAATTCAATCCCCTCAACTGATCTCTGTCCACCATCTCCTCCATGAACACCAAGGCCTTCCAGTTCTTAAGTTTATCAAAAACATCTATCTTCCGCTTAAGAACATGCATTCCCCCCTACATATGTGACCAGGCCTACAAAGCCACATCTCTACAACAGAAGGTGAATCAGTACTATAGGTAGATAGATAAAGGATACCTATTTTCTTACCACCATCTAATTCAAGTGCATCCACTATGAGAGTTACTGTGCATCTCCCATCACCCAACTTTCCTGAAGAAATTAGACTTATCTCCAAGACTAGGCCCTGCATGACCTCCTTCAACACCTGTGTGTTATCCGTCTGTAATTTCAGCTTCACTTCCCCTTCGTCAATCATCTGACAAGGCTCTCCAACCCTTAAATAAATCTCTCCAAAGTCTCCAAAGACATACCAATGACAAGATGCTCTATTTTGGGCTGCATGGAAAGAGGCAAAATAGTCTATAAACAAAGATTCTACTTTATCCAGAGCAACCTGTGCAACATCACCTGCAACATCTACTTCAACACGCTGATCTTCTACCGACCAACAATATCCTTTTCCCTGCTCTTTCTTTCCATCAATCAGACCATTCATGCTATTTAGTTTCTCCATTCGTAGCTTGCTTTCTTCTGCCATTGCTATACTCCCACTCAATCTAAAACCCCTGAGAGTGACCTGTAATCAAAAACACTACCAAATCTGAACCACCTGTTAGTCAACCCAACCAAAAGCTCTGATACCAGCTTTTTAGGATCTTGCTCCCCAATAGAGGACATATGATTAATTCTTGTATTAGCAACTAAACATAGAATTTAACCAAAAGTAACAAGTAACTAGAAATATGAAACAACACAGGAATATGAGAGACAATACACAATTGTATTAATAATCACTCAGAAGAAAATACAATAAAGAAGATGCCACTTCTTCTTCCACCTCAAAGGCTCATCGCACCTCAAGACCTTCTTCCCTCTCTCTCTCAGCCCCAACAATCAACTCCAATATAGAATTGATGTTCACCTCCACCAGTCAGTAACACGCTGCCAGTGCACCAAGTACACAACCGTACTCCAAGTAGATCTCCTACTCTCTACTACTAATCACTAGACCTTACTCACCATTGTAGATCTCCAAAAGAAGCCATGCACACCTGCTAAGCAAGATCATACATATACGAAGAACCCTTTTGATTCTCCAAACTAGCACCCACACTTGGTACTGTGGCACTAGGAGGAACACACCATTGCTCTCCTCTCTCTGAAAGAGCTTATTTTGCTCTCTTACTCTCTAGCACTAATTTACAATATAGCCCATGAGTCCATATAAAGATCTCATGCTTACAATAATTATACTATCTTAATTACAATAATTAGATGCACAACTCAAGACTACAACTAGCCTTTAACATGCAAACTAACAGTCCAAAAATAGACTCTCCAAAATCAACATGAAAACTGCATGTTCACGTACAGGCTACCAACATCGGCACCTCCCTGACCAATGTCAGCCAACTGGTAATCGACATTGGTTGCTTCCTCACTGCTATCTGACTGACGTCGATTGATTAGACTGATGTTGGTTGCCCTGCAACTCATTCTGCAACACTCTGCAACCTCCGTAACCTCTGTAACTCCTCTTGTTTGCATCCTGGTGAAGCTTTTAGCTCCACAACCTAACAATTTTGACTAATTCATCCACCATATATAAAATGGTGTCATACTTTCACTATTACTTTTTTGGCATGACTCTTCACAACATATGCTATAAATACCCATCTCTCCTTCACCCAAGGTTAAGTTGGAGGTTGGAAGCTAGTTTTTGGTTAAAACACTCTTGTTTCAAGTTTTATACTTTTGGAGGAGGTTATCCACTTGAGAAGGAGGTCATCCTCATCTTAAAGGAGAAAAGATTCAAAGCATCAAATCTCTACCAAAATCACTCCAGGATTTCATCAACAATAACATCATCAACAACCATCTCAAAGGTAACTTTGTTTGTTTACTTCATTTCAACTTATTATCTCTTTTGGCCTCTTCTCTCTTGACCTCCATACCTTTCACCTTTCACCTCTTATTTTTCCCTCTTTTCACTTCATTTATTTCCTTGGTAATATTTACCCACTTGACCCTTTTTACCTCTTTTCCATAATTCACCCACTTGACCCCTTTTGCCTCTTGGCCATATTTACCAAATTGACCATTTATCCCTTTTACCCTTTTCCATTCTATCTTATTGATCATTTTGACCATCACCTTCTTGATCATTTCAATCATTTATCAACCTCAACCAAACCATCTTTCCCTTTTGACCATTTTCCCAACCAAAACCATAACCTTACCTTGACTAGCCTTTTAGCATTCACTTTATTTAGTCATTTTCTTAGCAAGGCATCCATCTTAATTGTATTTAAATTTAGATTTTATATCATTTAATGAAATTATATTTCAGTTTATCATTTCAATTTAATTATCTAAATAAGTTGGATTGATAGCCTCCTAGGAAGCTTTCGCTTCTAGGATCTAGCTCATGCTAGGCAATCCACTTTGATACTTGTCTAACAAACAAGTTTTCTTAGTCTTTCTTATTGAAGGTTATTCCTTTCTAGCCAAAGAGGAGTAGCCACCATTTTCTAGATCACGTGCACATTTTATACTAGGTTCTCATAATCATTACCCTTATTGATAGTTTCTTCTTTTCATACTTAGAAAAACGTAGAAAATAGAGAGAAACATTTTAACACACTCAGTGGGACCCCTTATGGATTCATAGTTTTTTAAGAATATAGCTACATTTAGTGAAATTTCAATGCTCTTGCATTTTTGTTATTTCTAAATTCTGAAAAAGAAAAAATTCTTCCCTTTCTTCTTTTTCAAAAATCTAAAAAAAAGTTTTCATCCTAGGGATAGGTTGCAATTTACATCTTGGATTTAAGTGCATTTTAGCTACTCCTTGTTTGCATGAAAAGACACCAAACTCTTCTTTTAGGTTAAAATTGAGTGCATTCATAGTATTTCTTATTTAATGATTAACTCACCTAGATTAGTTAAATGCATTATGAATTAATTGTAGCACACATATGTTACACTAATAAACCACACACACAAATTAAACATTAAAACTCATTTGAGACAAGGGCCATTTGGATTTCATCATCATTTATATCACCTTACCCTACCTGATGATCCCACTTGAATTTTATCACCAAGGGAAGGACCCACTCCATTCTATGATGGAGTATAAACTCTAGACAAATGGTATGTATTGGCTAAGCACCCACACTATCTATAGGATCATGAAGTGAGGGGAATGAGCCCTCAATACCAAGCCATGTAATCAGTCTAGTGTAAATTATTTGAGCACCAAAATTCAACCTTAAACCATCTTTAAATGGATTTTCTAGTACCTAAATTACAATTCAATTTCCCCTTTCTTACTCTTTAAGGCATAAGCCAAAAGTGATTTAAAATAAATCCTATGATTAATTATTCTTTGTTTGCTTTGGGTTTTTTTGTTTGCTCATTATGTGAGGTGAAAGGTTCTTTATCTATTTATAAATTTATCATATGGTCTAAAATAGAGAACAAGTGAAAAACCAAAATAATCCACCACCATCTTCTTCTTCATCCTCATCCATGAATTATACCTCAGATATTGATAGATTGCCCCATGCTTCACCACACCATTTTCCCCCACCTACGGTGCCTTCAACAATCCCTAAAGGTGATTTATATTTTGCCACCTTTTTGTATAACAATTTAGTTGCTCTAAAATACTATCTTAATACCTTAGCCTACCATACTTTCATGGCTTCAGTTCCTCCTATGGATCCACCCTATGGTATGCCACCCCACCTCATAGTTGGTGTTGCATCATCCCACCCTTTTGTTATCCAAGCTTCATATTCTACTATTGGTTCATCTACCATCACCACCCAAACACCTATTACCCCAACCAATACCTCTAACATTGGCTCAAATTTACCCTTTGTCAGTTCTACCCCTTTTGCTAATGTGGTGTCTTCCATACCTATTTCTACCATTCCCTTAAGCTTAACCAATAGACCAACCTCAACCCCCTTTCAAAACTTGGTACTCTCCATACCACAAACACTTCCCCCTATTAGCACTAGAATCACTATCCCTCAACAACCCAAAAACACTTTAGCATTACCAACCCAAACCATGCCCCTATCAACCAACCCAAATGTACACCTAAACTAACCATTATCAATGCTTCTACAAGACCCCATGGCATCTTATCAATATATCCCTAACCCATAGGGATATATTGCACATTCTACCCAACCCTTAATGCTTATCAATCTTGTGAGGACACTATCCCAACCTCAAATTACCACATACCAATATGTGCCCACTTCTATACCTCCTACCACATACCAATTCATAGCTACAACCCAACCTCAATAAACCTTTCCATCTAATTATGCATCTACCCGACCCCAACTTGACATGATCAAGATGCTTGTAGATAAGATGACCCAACTTAAATCATTTATCTTTGGGTCCCATAATATTTTATCCTATGACCAAATCTACAATGAACCTATCAACCCTTTTATCCTAATTATGTTTATCCTCCTCAATGGGATCTTTCCAAATTCTCTAAGTTTTATGGTAAGAAATATCCTCAACAACATTTGAGGGTGTTTCACCATTATTGTTACTTGATTGCCTATGATGATGCCCTCTTTCTCCTAACCTTCCCTATGTCTTTATCAGAGCCTACCTTAGATTGGTATAGTGCCCTTCCTACACATTATATCTTCTCATTTTCCAAACTTGCCCAAATTTTCTTAGAACATTTTTCTTTTTATATATACAAGAAGGTCTCCATAACCAACCTCTATTTTATAGGTAGTTTGATGATGAATCAATTCCCAACTTCTTTGCACAATGGTGAGGCCTCATTAATAAATTATCTTTTCACTACCCCAAATGGAACTCATTGAAATTCTATCTTGAGAATACACAAAACACATCAGTCCCACCCTTGAGGTGAAAACATTTATAACCTTTGATGAATCATTCAAAATGGTACGCAAACTCGATAACCAAGCCATAGATGAGGGTAAATTTAAATTGTAAAATAAGAATTCCACTTTTAAACCCAATGACCCCTCTTCCTCTAAAATAGCTAGCCAACCCAATTCTGCCAAAACATCTATAAATTTTGGTTGTCTTGAAAACTACCCCACCTCCATCTGTTAACCAGCCATGTCAAAACACACCTTCCAATCTTTCTTACCAACCAAACCAAAATCAAATTTGGGTTCCCCCTAAACAATTCACCCCTATAGGGGAATAATTTGCCTATATGTTAGATAAATTGATAAAATATAATGTTATTCAACTCCCATTGATCAATCCACCTCAACAATTTGACCCCTCTCACCCTGTGCCTAGGTGGTATAATGAAAATTACCATTGTGCTTTCCATCGAGTCATCAAACAAGACATGACATAAACTAGTGTAACACTTTTAAAAGTCTTGTCCAAAACCTAATTGATAATGGAAAATTGACGTTTGAAAACCCTAATTCACCCCTAAACCATTCTCTTGATATTTTTCAAAAACCATTCCTTAACCATCCTCCACCTACCCAAACCCATGGCAATCAATTTGAACCATCTTCATCTCATGAGGCACACATAATCAACTTCATCATAAATGATCCCATGGAGGATGAACCTCATATTCTCATTTCCTCTTCACCAACCTCATCTATGGAAGAAGAAAATTCACCTCTTACCCCTTTGGAGACCTAAGTAGAAGGATCTTTAGCCCCTACTTCTCCATTTGATCAAACCATATCCATGCCCACCTCTCCCTTCATAAAACCAACCATTGGTCCAACTAACCCTTCCTCTACCCCACCAAGTGAAACAATAAAACTCTTATCTTCTACTTTGGATACCCTAGCAAAGGAAGGAGTTAGGACCATACTTACATCCTTGATCAAACAAACATCCCCTCTCTTAATCACCCCACAAACAACTATTGGTTTGGAACCTTCTAGCTCAAGTAGAGATGAAGGAGCCATCCCCTCTTCTTCACCCAAGGGGTTGACATTTGAAATAATAAATCAAGGAACAAAACCCATTTATAAGCCCTTTTCTTGATTAGTGAAAAGTTTGGAATTTGCCTCACAATGCAACTTAGATATAATCACTTCATGTAATCATTTGGGGCTCCCATACCAAAATAGAACCAAACCTTTGACTTCATTAGCATCCACTTTCCAAACTATTACCACCCCATCATCAAACATTTCTTTCCCCCAAGATGTGAAGGATCCATATCACCCACCTCCACCTATATCATCTCATAATCTTCTACCTAAACCAACCAATAATTTGGGTATCCTTCCCACACCTAGCATCACCCATCCCCCCATCAAATTAGGCCTAACCCCCTCTAAGCCACCTAACAAGCCACCAACCAAGATGGACTAAAGGGTATAGTTACTTAAACCTCATCCTCAAGTTAGACATATGCCACCTCCTTCTAATTTTGTATATATTCTGAGACCCCCACCCTTTTACCATCCATGTCACTTATTATGCTTCAATTAAACTCACACCCTTTTCTATGCCTACCCTTCTACCACCTACACCATTAACTTCTTTATCATTCTTAGCTAGTTTATCCCCTTTTACTTTTCCACCTATTATCAACCCACATCCTCTACTTTGAAACCATCTACCGTTAACCTAATCATAGCTAAGCCAACCCAATCTAAACCATCTACCAAAATTACCCAACCACCAACCCTCTCTAAGGTCAATATCATGCCTAAGAAGGTTTTTATTTCCCCAACAAGCATCTAAACACCCTCAACACCTCTAAAGGAATATTACTCTATTATTTTATAAAATCTATTTCAAACCTCCTCCATTAACTTCTACCTATTAAACCATTCACCCCTTTTAACACCAAACCCTCTTGGTTTAATGATACTTAGATTTGTGGATACCATAGGACACTAGGACATAACACATAGAGTTGCAAAGCTCTTTAAGCTCTTGTTCATCACTTATATGAGGATGGTGATCTATCATTAGGTGAACCACTTTCACCTACCTTACTAACCCAACTAATCTAAACACTATCCCAACTTAAGATAACTTCCTCACTCTCATCTACAAGCAAGGGTGAGGCATTGAATCAATCACCTAGTTTAACTGAGCCCATTGTCCTTACCATCTATATGATTACCTGATCTTCAGCATAATAAAGGGGTAAAGGAAGATCCAATGTGTCATTTCCATGGACATATCCTTTAGATTCATAGCCTCCTAACCAAGACCAAACATTAAAAACATCACGCAGGATGTCACCTAGACCTAGAGTATCCATCCTATGTGTATCTCCCACTAATTCCTCCACTTCGATTCATGAAACCATGTTGAAGTAACTTCATCAAGCACTAGTAAATATGAGACTTTATGACTTGATCAACACCTCACCTCATCATCATCAAGAATTAATAGATGCCCTAAAATCCATTAAAGTTCATCTAGATGAACCTCAACCCCTTGCCTCCTTTATTGGGACCCTCCAACATTCTACCATTGTCACCTTCCAAGATTTTGAGATACCTCTAACACACTCTAAGGAATCCAACCCACCTCTATTTATCACTATATATATCAATTACATCTGCATCAAAAGGATAATGATTGATGGAGGAGCCAACATCAACATAATCTCCTCCCATGATTTTTATCAGCTTCATTTACCAAAAAGTATCATGGATGAAAACATAGTAGTTCTTCACTCCTTCAATGACACCATGGACACTACCTTATAGACCATTGTTCTTCAAATATGCTTGGGACCTCACACCATCCTTGAGCTATTTTATGTTGTAGAGGGTGAATTCTAATATAACATTCTACTTGAGCACCCGTGGATCTAGGCTATGAGTTGTGTCCCCTCTAATTTACACCAATGTGTTAAATTTGAACATGAAGGGTAAGTCATAACCATCAAGGTTGATCCCAGTCCTTTTACATGTTGTAACATGACTTATAGGCCTAATGATGTCCTTCATCCACCTTCATCTCCCTCATAGTCAACCAATCCCATTAACGTAATTATGCCATCAAACACTACCCATAGTTTTTATACCCTTAATAATGATGAAGCCTCAACCAATACATATATCCCTTCTTCCCAAATTCCCATTGAGGACTCCTTGACACAAACTTTCCAACACCTTTCTCTTAGGGAGTACTAATTTTTAGCCTTAGATGCCTTTCCCACTCCCTAGAAATATGGGAACCTTCAAAATGACCATAATTATGATCCCAACATAGGTACCATCATCCTGTTTAGACTTCCCAACAATCAAACATACTTTGTCTATGGGGGACTTGATTGACCACTCCTCGCTCCTATCACCACTCCATATATTCAACCTTTCACTTTTGATTTATCCTATCTAAACAAAATAGCCTTTGCAATAACCTATCTTTACCACTTTGCTTGGAAAGGATTTGGTAAGGGCTTATATGAACAAGGACCTCATTAAATTCCCATTATAAAGACTTATAAACTTTGTGAGTTCTTTGGGCTCAAGTTTGAACTACTAGAAGAACCCACCTCACCAAAACCTATTGATATCCCCATGAAAGAGATTCCATCTTCTCCTAATACATCTTCTCAATTTAGAGACTTTGACATCATACCATCAAACTTTTTTTTATCAGTACCATTAGTTTAGGCCCACTGACATATTAGCATGGTGGCCAAACTAAAACCTTTCCTCTCATCCACCCCAAAATGATCAATTGTGATTCACCCACCATCTATACCATTCAACACTAAGACGACAATTCTATCCTCACCTATCTTGGTGCAAGAGACTCTCCCATCTATAAATCCTTCCCTTTGGAAAACTAGACCATGCTCAATGAATCAACTATTGATGTTAACATAGGAACCCAAGAGAATCCTCATATCATTAAGCTGGGCCAATCTTTGGACTTAAATGAGCAATGTGATATCCTACCTCATTTAGGGATCGTATAATTTAATTTACTTAGTCTTATCAAGATATGCCTAAGATTAACCACTCCATCACCCTTCATAACATCGTTACCTATCTAGAGGATAAGTTGGTCCATCAAAAGCTTCACATAATGCACCCTTGTATAGTTATTCTCATCAAGGAAGAACTTCAATGTCTTTTATCTATCAACTTTATTCAATCCATTGACTACCCATAATGGATCTCTAATATTATTCCCATTACCAATCCCACTGGAATGCTCCACCTTTGTGTGGATTTCTAAGACCTTAACCTTGAATGCTCCAAAGATGACTCTCCTTTACCCAACATTGACCAACTAGTTGACCTTATTGTTAATGCTGGAAAGTGCACCCTGCAGCAAGAAAATGGATTCTTGCCCTCTCCCGGCAACATGGAAACCCCTCTCTCACCTATGGGACGGCGAAGCAGGAGAGGAGAGTCTCTAGATATGGGCTAGTTCCCTCTGATGTATCTTGTTTGTTTCAGGCAACACAAAAATATAGATATATAGATATACTGGGGGGATGAAAAGGGAGAGAGAAAAAGCATGAAAACAAACAGCCTACTCTAAAAGAGGTGATACACCAAAAATAGGTTGACCTTCCACATCCACTCTCAGAATCAAGAGAAATGCAGATATACTCTACACATCTGGTAGAAGAACCAAGCTGTTAAAACTAACAGGGAGGCTATAATGGAAAATACATAACA
Source organism: Torreya grandis (assembly GCA_037957365.1). Classification (NCBI taxonomy): domain Eukaryota; kingdom Viridiplantae; phylum Streptophyta; class Pinopsida; order Cupressales; family Taxaceae; genus Torreya; species Torreya grandis. The sequence continues at coordinate 754,341 of JARHVA010004974.1, forward strand.
AAGGTTTACCAAGGTGTTGTGAAATGCACACTTATAAGCAACTTACTCTGTTCTGCCCTTCTCAAGTATTGCTCTTCTCCTTTTAGCTGCAGAACTGGCACCTTGTAGATAGCTGGTCTGTTGGCATTACCTGTGAAAGCATGGAAGATAATGACTAAACACAAACAATACTCATGACATACACAACAAATCTATCGAAAATGGAGGCAAAAACTATATTTTATTGATTAAGGTGGAGAAAATGCAGAGCTGTGCTCTTTACAAAAGTGTGAGAAGATCCTCTAAAATGACCAAGTCTACATATTTATATGGGAAATGGTAGTCTTAGTCTTCATTGGGAAGAGAGAAAACACTATAGATGACATCACAAGTCTGCCAAGACCATGCTTGATGTCTCATTTTGCGTGTAATTGCTCTCCTCATTTTGCGTGATGAGCACTCTCCTCATTTTGCATGCCGAGTGGGTCCTTTTCTGTGTTCTACGGGTCTTTTTTGCCACTGTCTGTTGTGGGTGGCAAATTTGCCGCCTGCTGCATGTGGGTGGCCCTTTTGGTGTCTGTTGCATGGGTGGCCCTTTCTTCTTCCCCACCGTGGGTGGGGGTTTTCATTTCCCCACCTGAGGGCGGTGCTTTTTTGTCTTCCCACTGTGGGTGGGGGTTTCCATTTCGCCACCTGAGGGTGGTGCTTTTTTGTCTTCCTGCCATGGGTGGGGGTTTCATTTTCGCTGCCTTCAGGTGGCTGCTTTTCATTTCCCACCTGTGGCGAGCCTTTTGTTTTCCCCGCCTAGGGGTGGAGGTTCCATTTTTGCCACCTTCAGGCGGGCTTTTCATCTCTGCCACCTTTGGGTGGGGGCTGGGCGTTCACCACCCATGGCGGGCTTCTACGGTTCGCCACCCTCAGGCGGCATTTTGCCATCTGCCGCCCTCAGGCGATGTTTTGCCATTCACCGCCCTTGGGCAGCATTTGGCCATCCGCCTGTGGGCTTCAGCCTGTCAACAAATTGGTGACTCACAGGGGAAGCATGCCTGCTATGCTTAGGACCTAGTTGCCTCTGAATATCCATTAGGTGCAGAGTCAGATGGTGACTTTGAAGAGAGTTCACAATAGATTTTGAGATCCCAGAATCAAGTACACAAAATTTACCCCCAAAAAAAGGGAAACACACAAAGCTAAAAACAACTAACTGTGCAAACTGCACTTAGGGAAAATAGGGAAAACTATGTACAACCGAACCAAAATTCAGTGGCAATGCTTCAGATGTATCCCATTGACTGGGATACGTAATTCTTTGTTGTCTAACCTAGAGAGCTATAATGCATTATGCTACTTGCACTGAGTAATCATGTAAGGACCGCTCCAGAGGGCATCAAATTTTACATGTTTTTCGGGCTTAGCTCTATCTTCGTCCCATTTTAGGATAATGTCTCCTTCGACAAAACTTTTTGATGAAGATCTCTTGTCAAAATGTCTTTTCACCTACTGTTGGTGACTGATCATAGAGACCATGGCCCGATTCCTTACCTCCTAGAGCTCCATTAGTTCACACAATCTGACATCCATGCTGCTTCCTTCTTCTAGCTGCAGTTGATGAGCGAGGTCCAGTGCTGGCAATTTGAGTGAGATAGGAAGCCTTGCTTCCCTTCCATACACAAGCGTATATGGAGAATTTCTGATTGATCTTTTCAGAGTGATTCGATCAGCCCATAGAGCTATTTTCAACTTGGCATGCCAAGTTTTTTGATTTTCTTCCATGGTCCTTTTTATAATCCTGATCAGATTTTTGTTAGTGGACTCAGCTAGCCCATTCCCCTGCGGGTATTAATTTGACAAAGTGATGAGGTATATACCATACCTTAGCACCCATTCACTAGTTTTAGTTCCCAAAAAAGCTAAAGTGTTATCTAAGATTATGGTGGCTGGGACCCCAAACCTTGTCACTAAATCCTCATAGAAATCCAAGACTGCGCTCTCATTTGCTTCCTTCAAAGCAATGGCTTCCACCCACCTGGTGAAATAATTTGTAGTAGTCAAGACCCATTTGTGTCCGACACTGGAGGGAGGATTGATCATCCCTATGAAATCCAAGCCCCATTGCATGAATGGTTGTTCAACTTGAATGCGTTGTAGGGGCATGGTAGCCAATCACTGCTTTCCATCAAAGAGTGCACACTTTTGGCACTTTCTTACCTAAGCATGGGTATCCTTGAAGAGAGTGGGCCAGAAATAGCTAGCTCTCATTATTTTTGCTCCTGTGGTCTTAGGGGTGAAATGGCTGCCTGCTGGCCCATCGTGAAACTCAGCCAATACCTTGTCAGCCTGACTGGAGTCAATGCATCACAAGAGAACCCCGGAGAGATCCTTCCTAAATAATACTCCATCAATCAAAACATAGGGAAGGGACTAAAGTTTAAAATACCTTCTTTCGGCCCTACTGAGACCCTGCAGACATTCACCTGCAAGAAGGAAACACCTCATGTCCAACATCTAATCTCTTATAATAGCTAGTTCTTCTACAGTGGCTGCATCATGGATCAGTAAGTTGTCTTCACCCTTTTGTCTGAAATTTGTGGCTAGTTGTTCACACAGGCCCTTTCCTCTCACCAACTTGGCAATTTTGATGTCTATGTCGTACTCCATCACTTTGGTGATCCATCCTTCTCTTTTCTCATTTAAGTCTCGATTGGTCAAAAAATCCTTGACACCAAGGTGTGGAACCATGAGATGGATCTTTCTATTCGACAGCATATATCTAAATTTCTTCAGGCTGCGCACTACTGCCAAGACTTGCTTCTCTACATAGGTGAACCTGATTTCGAAGTCCTCTAACCCTTGGATGAAGAAGGTGAGTGGTTGCTCGAGGTCATCACTGTTCACTTGGGTAAGCATAGCCAATATTACTTCTCCATTGCTAAAGGTATAGAGATTGAGGTCTTTGTTGAAGTCAGGGTTGATTAGAGTGGGAGCCTAGGTCAAAGCCTTTTTGATAGCTTCAAATCTATCCTTTCTTGGTGTTGTCCATTTGAATTATTCACCCTTCCTCGGCATAGAGGTTAGGGGTTTAACTATTTCAGCAAAGTTTATAATGAACCTCTGAATGAAATTTATCTGGCCAAAGAAACTCTGCAAGCCTTTCTTGTGCTTTGGTAGGGACATCTCCAGAATGGAGCGGACTCTCTCTAGGTCAATAGACAAACCTTCCTTGGACACAACATGGCCAAGAAGTTTCCCCTCATGAACAACAAATACACATTTCTTTAGATTTAGGGAGATGCCAAATTCCCTGCACCTCTCAAAAATCTACCTGAGGTGCTCCATGTGCTATCCTGCCTCCCTGGAGAAAACCGTTATATCATTGAGATACACCAGCACATTCTTATTTATCAAACCACTAAAATCCATGTCCATGGCTCGCTAGAAGGTAACACCAGCATTGGATAGCCCAAAAGGCATCTTCTGGTAGGTAAACATTCCCCATTTAGTGGTGAAGGTTGTTTTGTATTGGTCGCAGTCTCGTACCAAAATTTGATTATATCCCAAATAACCATCTAGGAGGGAGAAGTGTTTAGAACCATTTACCTTTTGGAGAATCTACTCCATGTTTAGGAGGGGATAATGATCCTTTAAAGAGACTTTATTAAGGTCTCTAAAGTTGACGTACAGCCTGATCTCCCCATTTTTCTTTCTAACTGGAACCAAAATAGCCAACCATGAGGAATGTTTGATCGAAAATATAATGCCAGACTCAATCAACTTGACTAATTCTTTCTACATAAAGAGCTCGATCATCGGATTAACAGGCCTCTATTTTTGTGTGACTGGTTTTGCACCTTGCTCTAATTCAATGGTGTGCTGGGCAAGTCTTGGATCGAATCCTTTCAAGTTGTTATAGTTCCAGGCGAAGACGTTAGTGAACTCCTAACACAGTAGAATGAAAGCTTGCCTTTCTTGAAATGTGCAGACCTTATCGAGTGCTAGCAACTTGTCCTTAAAGATTTCAACTTTTTCATAATTCTCCTCTTGGGTAGTGATGCATGCTTTGTCACCTCTTAGTTGGTCCTCTCCATTGAAAATACTTTCAAGTGTGACCAAACCCTTAGGAATTTTATTGTTCTTCAATTGAACAATCTGATTTCCATATTGCTGATGCAATTTCACTTGATTGTGGACCGCAAACTCAACTTCTTCCTGCAGGAAAAGAGCTATCTGCTGGTCACTTTCAAAGACCTACCAATTTGTAACATTGTCTAGAATTGAAGGTTGAACCACCACTTTTAAATGGCACAAACCACAACCTCTGGTTATTTCTTTTGAAACATCAAATTGGGCACCAATAGCTGCTAGCCTATCAACCTGCTTATTATGTTCCCTGGGAATCGAGGTAATGTTAAGAGCAAGGAAATCCTCCATAAAGTCCCAGACTCTATGCTTGTAAGACTTCAGTAAGGAGTTCTTGGTCAGGTTTAGGCCTCTTCTTTGGTTCACAATTAGTTCACTGTCCCCTAGTATTTGAAATTTCCTGATCCCTTTCTTTCTTGCCCACTCTAGTCCATGGATCAAGGACTCATATTCTACAACATTACATGTGCAAGAGAATTGGAAATGGAAAGCTAAAAAGTACCTTTCTTTAGAAGGGGAGACTAACATTGCCCAACCACCAGCGCCCAGTTTGCTTCTGGAACCGTCGAAGTATAGCTGCCACAGGCCAAGGTCTTCTTTGTTTTCCTTCATTATATTGGGCATGACGGTGCTTTCTTCGTTCAAGCAATAGACGCCAAGGTCTGCCTCCTCAATAAACTTATAAGGATTGTGCTTGAAGTTATCATTTCCCCACTCATCCAAGAGTAGATCTGTGACTCCTTCAAGAGTAGAAGATGAAGATTTGTCCATCTGAGACTCTTCTAAATCGATGATAGTGTAACTGACATTCGCTGTCTTGGATGAATAGGGCTCTAGGTGTTCCTTGTAGAGTGGTTCGGATTTGATTTTCACCTTGGTCCCATACTTAGTTTTGAAAACTAGGTATGACCAATTTGCTGCTAGATAGCCCCCTATCTTGGACGTAAAGTCCCTTGACAAATAGATTGTGAAATATGGAGGAACGTCCGCTACCACTATATCATGGGGGATTGAGAATGTCGGGCAAGCATGCAGTGTTAGACTCAATCCTTTCAGGATCCCAACTGTCTTTGTAGGCATCCCATCTAGTTACAAGACTCCCTTGTTCATTACTTCGTATTTTAATCCCATCTTGTCAGCAATGCACTTGGGCATTACTGAAGTGCTGGCCCCGCTATCAATTATGCAATTATGTACTAAGAAATCCCCCATGATCAAAGATACATAAAAAGGGGGAATCCTTTCTTCTTTCTTTACCTGACTTGAAGTAGAAGGCTGCCCATTCATCATTAGGATGTTATTAGTGTCTGTTGGGATGCCTTGTCGATCTAGCTCAAGCAATTCTTTCTTCAATACCTCCCTTTGTCCTAGAAGAGACAATGAATCCCATAGAGAAATGCTCACATGCAATTTCTTCATTTGATCAACTATATTAACTTGGGGACTGACTCCTTTCGTGCTTTCTTTTGGGTTGATCCCGACTGGAGCTATAGACTAAGGAGTTGGAGGTGCAAACGGTTGTCTAAAAATTGGGGCCCTTTGAGATGGGTGCGATGGAGGATTTGTTACTACCTGAGGGAAAGCTTGCACTTCTCCAACTGCTCTTCTTTTAAATCTCGTGTTGGCTACAATGCAATCAGCCTGATTGTCTGTAGTGCCCCTATAATTAATTGCATAGAGCTCGCCCTCTTCATGATTTATCAGGGTAGAATCCAGCTGAGTTTGATTGTTACTCGTGCTGGGCTGAGCTGGAAACTCAAAAAACTGGGAAAAATTAGCAGCTTGATTTTCTAAATTTTGAAAAAAATTCATCATATCATTCGTGTGGACAGCTTGCTCTTGACCTTGTCCCATGGTTGAACAACCTGGCTGCTCCTGCACTAGATTGTTCTGAGTAGGCACCATGGCTTTAGATGAAGAAGAGGGGCCTGAGTTATAATTTTGATAAGGCCTGGTCGTAGTGAGCTGCCCTTGACCTTGGTTATAATTTTGAAATGGGGGTCTAGGGGCATGGCCATAATTTTGATAACCCTAGTTTGGCTTGTTGCTTTGAGCTTGCTATCTTTTAAGGGCAACAAGTTAGTTTGACATGCTCTGCAACAGGCCCTTAACTTCATTTAATTCATTGGATGGAATAGCAGCCTACTTCTCAATGATAGGTAGGGGAGCAATTGTGGGAGCGACAGCCTGAATTGGGGGCAGCAGTTCTGGGAAAAGTGGCATATGAGGCCTAGGGGCAATTTTCCCAGCTTGAATCAAGCAATTTTCGGCCGTAATGGAAATGTCATATGCAGCCGGCAGAATATGTCCTCCCATAGATTGGATCATCATAGCAATGTCACTATTTAATGCTTTTAAATAGTACAAGAAAGTGTAGCTGGGGGTTGGCCTTACCAAGACGGGAATTCTATCCCAAGTCTTTTGAAATTGCGTGTTGAAGTCCTGCATATACTCGTGTGGAGCTCTTTTTATAGTTGTCAGCGGTTCAGTAAGAGAGAGGCCATCACTTTTTTCCCCAAAATGATTAGTTAAACGAGTGCCCAATTCATTCCAAGAATGTATGGAATTCACAGGCAAGGTGCCATACCAATCAAGATCTTTCCCTTTCAGAGACAAGGCTAACAGTCTGATGGCAATGTTTTCTTCTGTTATGTTGTGAATATTGCAAAGGTTGGCAATATTCTTGATATGCTCAACAACTGTAATAGGTCCCACTCCATCAAAAGAGGGCACACTTTTTAAAGTTGTTCCTAGAATTGGGTCATAGCGTGGGAGGTTTAAGGGGCTCTCACCGTGAAAAGCTACAAAAGGCAATGCCATGGTTGGAACAAGTTGTATTTGTGGCTGAGCTGGGTTGATGTTCCTAGCAACAAGTCTAGGAGGATTTACTAGTGGATAAGGGTGGGTTCTTTCAAACCTAAGCCTTTTAGCAGAGTTTAAAGGTAGTTTAATGAACTCAAAGGGGACCCTTCTTGAAGCTGACCTTGTGGTAACCTTTGGCATAGAAGTTTAAGTGACTGGTCTTAAAAATAAAGAACTGAGCTCTTACCAGTGGAGTCACCAGATGCTGGAAAATCTTTTAAAATGACTATAGTAGGACTAGCATCAATCCTGAAATACTACTGCATTAGAAACTGATAAAAATTATGGTCCCACCAGGCATGCCAAAACTGTTGATGCTAGAAAGTGCACCCAGTTGCAGCAAGAAAATAGATTCTTGCCCTCTCCCCACAACATGGAAACTCCTCTCTCACCTGTGGGATGACGAAGTAGGAGAGGAGAGTCTCTAGATATGGGCTATCTCCCTTTGATGTATCTTGTTTGTTTCAGGCAGTGCAAAAATATAGATATATAGATATACTGGGGGGGATGAAAAGGGAGAGAGAAAAAGCATGAAAATAAACAGCCTACTCTAAAAGAGGTGATACACCAAAAATAGGTTGACCTTCCACATCCACTCTCAGAATCAAGAAAAATGCAGATATACTCTACACATCTGGCAGAAGAACTAGGCTACTAAAACTAATAGGGAGGCTATAATGGAAAATACATAACAGAGGTTTACCAAGGTGCTGTGGAATGCACACTTATAAGCAACTTACTCTGTTCTGCCCTTCTCAAGTATTGCTCTTCTCCTTTCAACTGCAGAACCAGTGCCTTGTAAATAGCTGGTCTATTGGCATTACCTGTGAAAGCATGGAAGATAATGAATAAACACAAACAATACTCATGACATACACAACAAATCTATCCAAAATGGAGGCAAAAACTGTATTTTATTGATTCAGGTGGAGAAAATGCAGAGCTGTGCTCTTTACAAAACTGTGAGAAGATCCTCTAAAATGACCAAGTCTGCATATTTATATGGGAAATGGTAGTCTTAATCTTCATTGGGAAGAGAGAAAACACTGTAGATGACATCACAAGTTTTCCAAGACCATGCTTGATGTCTCATTTTGCATGTAATTGCTCTCCTCATTTTACGTGCCAAGCACTCTCCTCATTTTGCATGCCAGGTGGGTCCTTTTTTGTGTTCTACGAGTCTTTCTTACCACTGTCTATTGTGGGCAGCAAATTTGCCACCCACTGCATGTGGGCGGCCCTTTTGGTGTCCGCTGCATGGGTGACCCTTTCTTCTTCCCCGCTGTGGGCGGGGGTTTTCATTTCGCCGCCTGAGGGCGGTGCTTTTTTGTCTTCCCGCCATGGGTGGGGGTTTCCATTTCACCACCTGAGGGCGGTGCTTTTTTTTTATCTTCCCGCTGTGGGTGGGGGTTTCATTTTCACCACCTTCAGGTGGCCACTTTTCATTTCCCACCTGTGGCGGGCCTTTCATTTTCCCCGCTGGGGGGTAGAGGTTCCATTTTTGCTACCTTCGGGCGGGCTTTTCGTCTCTGCCACCTTCAGGCGGGGGCTGGGCATTCACCACCCATGGTGGGCTTCTGTCATTCACTGCCCTCGGGTGGTGTTCAGCTATCTACTGCCTGTCAGCGGCCTTCAGCCATCTACCACCCTCGGGTGGTGCTCTGCTGTTTGCCGCCCTCGGGCAGCATTTGGCCGTCCACCTGCAGGCATCGGCCTGTCAACACTTACCACATGTCATGATATGTTATCCCTCATGGATGGCTTTTTAGGATATAATTAGATCTTGATCACCCCCTTAGACCAACATAAAACTACCTTCACTACTCCTTAGGGAACCTTTTGCTATTGGGTCATGCCTTTTGGCTTAAAAAATGTAGGAGCAACTTATCAATGGGCCATGACCTATGTCTTCCATGATCTTATTCATAAAATTGTGGAATATTATGTGGATGATCTCTTCAAAAAATATAAACACCATAAGGACCATTTATTTGTTCTTACTATCATTTTCAACTGACTAACCCAATTCTATGTTTGATTCAATCCCAAAAATGCATTTTTTGGGTCTTATCCAAAAAGCTTCTGGGCTTTATCATCTCCCTTTGTGGAATTGAGATTTACCCTAATAAAGTCAAGGCCATCCTATAAATTCCTCCTCCAACAAACCTTAATCAAATTTTTACTCTATAGGGAAAAATCCAATCTATCCATCGCTTCATCTCTCAATTATTAGATAAATTCCAACCCTTTCACCACCTCTTGAAGAAGGACACCTCCTTTATATGGAACAAATATTATCAACAAGCCTTTGATTCACTTTTTTTCTCTACTTGTTCTTATTCCACCTAGGGATGACCAACCTTTTTACCTTTACATATCCACCATTGATCACTCTTTAGGTGCCATGCTAGCTCATCAGGATGAACAAAATAAGGATCAAGTTGTTTACTATATCAATGGCACGCTTCTAGAGTATAAGACACAATATGCCCATCTTGAAAAGCTTTGTCTTTCTCTCATTTTATTTGCCTCTAAGCTTTGTCACTACCTTTTAAATCACAAATTATATGTTATCACTAACAATGACCCACTCAAGTTTATGCACTCCAAGCCATACCAAAATCAGTGTATGGCTAAGTGGCTCATACTTATGGTTGAGCTTGATCTTTAGTTTTTTCATCAAAAATACATTAAAAGGTTATGTCATTGCTTATCAATTATATGAAGCAAATCTCCCATATAACTAACCCATTCCATTAACATTTCCTAATGAGTCTATTGCATCTCTTTTTCAGGGAGAACCCTCTTACCAAATGACCATGTTTTTTGATGGATCTAAATGCTAACATGGTGGGGGTGTAGGTATAATTCTCATACCCCTTCATGGTCAACCTCTTCCACTATCCTTTAAACTCAACTTTGAATGTACTAACAACATGGAAAAATACAAAGCTTTGGTCATCAGTTTCCAAACTACTCTCACCTTAAAAATCAAAACCATTTCTATCATTAGTGATTCTCAACTCATGATTAACTAGGTCAATTGGTCCTATCAGTGTAAAAATGAAATTTTATAGAATTATAATCTCATCATTGATGAGATCTTAACATCTTTTTACCATTATCAAATCCAATTAGTTCCTTGATCTACTAACAAATTTGTAGACACAATGGCCTCTCTTGCATATCAAATACCATCTCAACCTACAAAATATAAATTATTTATCACCATCCACCATTTCATTAGGCCCTTGTATATCAATTTAAACCTTCCATATATCTGTAGTGTGGATGCATCTCCTTCCAATGTCAGGTTTGACCAAACATTTAATTACCTTAACCTAGGCATCATTCTACCTGACCTCTCAAAGAATTCCTGGAAGGCCTTTGTGTAGGAAACCTCTCAGTATACCATACTAGGGGTAATCCTATATAAATGTGGAATTTATGGTCTTCTCTTACATTGTTTGCATAGTCATGAGATTCCTCATGCCATCAAAGAAACCCATGATGGATTTTGTGGGGGACATTTTAATGGACTCATTGTTGCCAAAAGAATCCTACGCTTGGGTTAATATTGGTCTATCCTCAATTAGGACTATTATGATTATGTAAATAAGTGTGTTAAATACTAATAACATACTAACTTTCATCATGAACCCACTCATAGCCTTTAGGTATCTATGGATTATTGGTCCTTCTCATAGTGGGGGTTGGATCTCATTAGAGAAATCAATCCTCACCCTTCCTAGCAACACTAATATATCATCACCACTATAGAATATTTCACTAAATGGGTGGAGGCCATCCCCCTTATCTCCATCAAAGCTAAAATTATATATTTTATCAATCTTCATATTATCTATCATTTTGGGGTCCCTCATAAAATAATAATAGATAATGGAAAATCATTCAGAAACAAAAAATTTCAAGCCCTCTACGATGATTTTGGCATCAAACTTATCCATTATTCACCTTACCATATTTAGGCAAATGGATAAGCAGAAGCCTTCAACAAAACTATTATCAAAATTCTAACCAAAGTTATAAGTGTTTTAGGCTAGAATTGGCAGCTACACATCCCATTTATTTTATGGGCCTATCACACTAGTATCTGAACTACAACAGGTGCTACACATTTTTCCTTGGTCTTTAGCATATAGGTTATTATACCTCTTGAATTCCAAATTACCTCTCTTTGTATTTCCTTAAACGCCATTATTTTTTAAGAGGATTATTGTCAATAATACCTCACATACCTTGAATTACTTGATGAACATCACCTTACTTCCCTTAACCATCTTTGCATCTATCAAGATCATATTACTTGTGCTTATAATAAGGACCTCAAACAATAGGAATTCAATATCAAAGATCTCATCCTAAAACAAAATCAACATGTGACCAACATGGAGAAGAGTAAATGAGGTAAGTTTGATTTTAATTGGCTTGGACCCAACATCATTACCCATAAGTATGGATCAGGGCGTATTATTTATCCTCTCTCAAAGGTAAACTGGAACTTGAACCTCTCAATGCTTCACATTTAGATATATTTTTTTGTTAAAGAAAGATCAAGCTCACTTTTTTGTCTAACTTAAACTCATCCCTTAATTACAAGATTTTAACCTTCACTTGCCTTCCTCCTCCCCTTTTAAGGACAATTGATTACAACATAGAACCATGTGAATAACTACCACAGTCATAGCCTAATCATAAATATGGGTACCATGGCTCTACCCATAACATCATTCTCATGGATAATTTTCATCTCTAAAAAGTTGGAATCCTATGGTCATTATCTCTCAAAACCACATCCTTTCACATATCATTGACCTTCTTATGTTAAATTTTTTCACTCATAAAGGTAAACTTCTAAACCTTATTAGACTTGTCCATGTCTAAACACATTGCATCCCAAAATAATTTGGATGCCAAAACATTACTTGGGTCAATATCTTAAGCATTGCAGATTGCTCCCTCAAAGGAAAGCTACCCAAAAACAAAATAAAAATTTCTAAATGTAAGTTAGACTACTCCCTTGAAGGACAACTATCAAAAACATTAAACAAATCCAATAAGCTTAGACCACTCCCTTGAAGGATGGCTAAGTTAACTTTGTCAAAAGTAGAGCAATTTCTTGAAAGCTTTCTACATAGATCAAATTCTCATATATAGCAATAAATAAAAATGCCTACTATCAAAATAAATTATAAATCCATAATTGGCTTTCAAACAACATAATAATTTGGAAGCCATAATCAGATTTCCCATGTAGACTTCCCATACTGATCAGTCTACATTTAGCATATGATATGGAATTGTCTATTACCATCCTTAGGCCACCTATAGAAGGGGAAAAACTAATCACCCATTACCATTCACACCACCCATCACCCATCTTCCCTTTAGACTATCTGTAAATCAAGGGATTTAGAGCTTACTTGACACCCTGTGATTAAGAAACTTTTTTTATTAACTAATTATTGCTCATGTGCAATTTTTGATAGGATTATATTCATTAAGCCAATCCCACTTCAGGTTTATTTCTAGTCCTTGTAAACAACAAACAATTTTTTCCTATTTGTAATGTGCTTAGTTAGTGTTTTCCTCATGATTTTTACCATCCAGTTTACATTTAGTGAGATTATAACAACCATAACCATACCAATCATAACCTTAACCATAACATTCATAAGTATATACACAACCTTAAGCATGATATCACTCAACCAGTGACATCCAACACATTTTTTACATAACAAAATATGCAATATTTTATTAAGGGTGTAAGGAATTGCATGACACATACATAGTCATTAGATTACACATTGACTAAAGAACATGTGTACATTATTTTCCTACCTAAGCATTAGATTGATTATCTGGTGACTCTATATTTGTGTCCATCCATCCTTATACTTGATTACTCCCAAGAATTATGTTGACATATATACATTGACATACCTTATGAAGAAGGCATCATTTACCTAAGAAAGTTTGCCTCATGAGCTAGATGATAGTATTAGTGTAGGAGGAGGGGATGACACTCTTGTTCATTATTGTTGTTGTTATTGATGATGAATGTGGTTTAATATAGTAGTATAAGTGAATGGATAGGCATACACCATCATTTTCAATGGAAAGTCAAATGATGATTATGTGAATATAGATGTGTTCTCATGAAGGACATGATTTGATCCTAGTACTAGTCCTTACAATAATTCTTTAAATATAATACCTACCAATTCTTCCTTACCAACATGGTTCTCCATTATATCTATTGGGAAGTTCATATGATTTCATTTGTTCCCTTGAACAGTCTTCCCACTTATAAATGTCATGTCTACCTACCTTTTCACATGGACACATCACCCTTGATATGATTGGCCATCTCAATACAACCATTATACACTATCATAATATCTTTTTGTTGCCCTTATAAATTCAATTTACATCTAATGTATTTCCTTTATTTGTTATCTTGTAACCCTTGTAGGCCTAGTGGTCATTTGCATCATTGTCACCTTTGCTCCAATTGATGTAAATTAGCTTCCAACCATGGGCCATTATAATGATCATGCCTTTGAAACTAACAATATTATTGGTGGTGGTAACTCCCAAACCCTTAATATTGTATAAAATATTCCATCAAAGGTAGGATACCATGAATTCACAATAATACATCCACCTTCTTTTGCCCTCTACCCTGCTCTTACTACTAGCCCATTTCCATAAGCTCTAAATGTCAAACCCCAACTATTGGCAATCCCTACTCCAACATGGTAGTATTTTCTTTTATGTCAGTTAAAAATTTATCCATAGTAAGGTAACCACCATATTCTCCCAACCATGTAGCTTCTTTTTGGTTTGGCTCTACCTAGTGGAAACAATAATTAATTGGTTCCATAGATCTAAGATAAAGGATGCAAACATGGCCACCTTTCATCTAGCCTTCCCATGCAACTCTTGGGTTAGGCACAGTCCATCCTCTATCACTCATCACATTACCCCATGTCTAACTCATAGAATCTACTTAACCATCAAAGAAATTATTTGCAAGTCATCACTTCACTACTACCTTTAAAACTTGGCTCATAGTGATGATGACCTTTCTCCAACATGACTATGCATATCTTGATAGATACCCACCTCCTAAAACTTGACTCATAGCAATAAAGGCCAACACTGTACTTATACCCTTACCCAATTTGAGAAGATGTAACCTCCTTATAATGACACCTCTCCTTTGGATTAGCTCTATTAAAGGTCATTTGTGGTCCTTAACATTGTGTTCCCTTCTTATTTATCCTAATTTACCTATCCCTGTCTCTCATCTTAATAAATGTGAGATCATTATGGTAACTATTCACCAATATACACCATACACTTTCACCATCACCTTCACCAAAACCCAAAACCATTATTTTATAAAACCTTCTCCATCAGCCCAAACTAACCCATGTGGTTCATCAAATTAGTGGATCCAATTTGAACACCACTCACCCAAACCTTGTTAAACTACATTGGCCTAATGTCCATAGACTATGTAGTTATTTCTTCACTTCTATGAGCATCTCAACCACTAATAACTAATTACCATCCCCTCTTTTCATTCTCACTCATTTCTACCACTAACATCACCCTCTTGCTTAGGGCATCTTACATTAATGAAGTTTTAAATTCTTTCTTAAGAATCTATATGTTTTAACACCATCTAATACTTACTCTTAAGTTTTTCCCCCATTGTTGGGAGAACTACATTGGCTTGAGTTCATTTTGGACTATATAGGAAACGCTTAGTTACTAAGGTCAACTCAACCACATCCTTTATTTTATTTTCCCTTCTCACCTAAAATCTCTTCCTGCACTTCTCTACCTATATCATCACTACCTCCCTCCCTTCAGCTTGTCAATCTCTTTTAACCACTATTCTAGCTTGTTAATCTCTTTAAACACAAGGTTTGATAGCCTTCCTCATTGGCCCCTCCTATCTCCCATAAAACCACCACCTACTCTACCTCGTTATCTTCCCTAGCACCTTTCCTTATGCATAATTCACAACTCACTCCCTCACACAATTTCCATGTTTTTAGTCTCTCTCTCCAATTATTACCAACCTTGTCCTTTATCCCCTTCAAATTCTTTCACCATCCTCATCATCTCCCCTCACCCTTAGCTATTTATCATACCCTCTTTATCACTCTCTTTTCCTAACCAAATCCCCATCATATTATGCATCTTGTAAGCTTTTTGTTTCTTCTAATGTTATACTTTATCTTTATGTGTACCACCACTCTCTTCCATTTCACCACTCTTCCCATCATACCCATTTTGCATTCTTCTTGTTTTATTTTTTTTCCATCCTTTCATTTTTTTTGTCTTCTTTTTTTACTCCACAACTAGTTTCTCCCTAGGTATTTATCCTTTGAGATGCCTTCCATAATTACCCCCTTTTTATTTTTAGTTCTCACCTTTTCATTTTTCATTCCCCTTTTCCTCTTTCCATCTCAATACCCACTTGTCTTTTGCATCTAAATGAATATCCTTACTCTGTATCCCTACTTCAATTCTTCCTTTTTCTTCTTATCATCCCTAATCTTCATCCTTTACCTTTATCTCAATCCCTTTCATTGTTTTACACCATCCTCTCCCTTTTACCCATTTCCTTTCATTTTCTCATCTTGAGGACATTCCTTGTTCTTCTTGACATTATTTTTTCTTCCTATATTTCCATGCCTAGCTCCTTACATCCTTCTCCACCTTCATCTTTATATGTGACCTCATTGTTTCCTCTACCTATCTCTTCATCCATCTCCTAGTTTGCCTTCACATCATCCCTTGTTGGATCTCCCTTATGTTTTTCAATTCAATCTCCACCTCTTTATAGTGTGATCACCAATTGTGTCAATTCTACATCTCCTTGTATATTTCCTTGTGTCTTCCATGCCCTTATTTTAATGCACAAAATCTATAACTTGCTCCCTCATTTAATTAATAATATTATTATTTTCCTCACTCCATATTCCAAAACCCCTCAACATCTTTCTCTGAATTACTTCAAAACTCATTGCTTACTTATTTTAGGGCCCCACTGACTTAAGGGTCAAGGGTTTGAATCTTTTCCACTTCTCATTTACCTACTATGCTACTTTGTTTCCCCAAATTTTTGAATCATACCCTTCCATAGCCTATCAATGACATTGTTGTGAAGTGTGAATAATGTTAGCTTATTTAGATGGTGATGAAAGAACCCATTGGATCACTGTGGCAATTTGATTGGTGCCAGATTTTCTAAAGCTTGATAAAGCATATTTCTCCTTTTTTAAATGGTGATAAAAAATTTATGCTTAAACTTACTTATCCATGGCTACATATTCCTTTTTACATAGTTGATGCAATCATCTAATTGCATCCTAAGTAATCTCATCCACCATTTCTACCAAACCAATCAGAAAACTATTTGATACCCATATTTTCCACCCTTTTAGAGCTTCCCTTTCTCCAGCATCCTTCAATCAAACCTAACTGAATGATATCAAATTAGTGAAACCAAGTTAACTAACACTACCCACCTCAAAATAATTACATTTGGCCTAATATTCTTTTTGGATTCCTATCCATGGAACTATATAGGTAGTGTCCACTTTTTGAGTGCATCTGGAGTTAGCTCAACCATTCCCTTTCAACCTATAACCAATCCACCCATGCTTTCACCATGTCCACCATGACATTGGTTGATTTTAACCTAAAACATTGGTGTGTTTTTAATAAACTTTTGACTATAATGACTAACCTTACCATGTTAAAATTTTGAACATTTGCACCACCTCATGCATGACTCAACCAATTATGTTTTTTTCTAGGATCTCTTTCTACCCTAGATACTTATGACCAACATTGAGCCTATCTAGATGACTTCATAGGCCTAACACAATTAGTTATCACCAATGTTGTGGACCAATTATCCCTATCATGTGTCCTTCTAGAATTGACCTTATTTTTACCAACATTGGCAACTTTAGTATTTGTATAATCTTGACTACCATGCTTAGTCACTTTTCACCCATTAGAATTTTACATGCCTAGCTACCTTGTGGCACCATGGGGTTAAATTGGAAGGTGTCTAAAACCTCACCAAGGGATTTTATTTATTCTATTTTAATAATCCTCATCATTGCAAGGAGATTATTAACCATGGGACCTAGTTTATATACAACACTTTGGTTGTTTTATCTCATTGGACCAAGGAATTTTTGGTCTCAAAGCAAGCCAAACTCAAAATCCTAGTTTGGATTGAGTTCATTGGGTTGCCCTTGCCCTTGTGTAATTTTATATACTAGCTTATCAAGCTATTGGGGCACTTCATTTGTCATGAGAATTCTAAATTTTATGTTGCTCACCCCCAATGAAGGGTTTGTGTTGAGATCAACCTTGCTAAAGATTTCAAAGAATCCATTGATATTCAAGTTAGTGAAAACCATTTCATGAAATTGCATATAAATTTTCCAAATACCTATTTTTATTACCAATCATCTTCCCACAAGATTAGGGAATGTCTTCTCATGGTCCCTACATCTGTCATGCCCCAAAAATGTAATTAGTCTGACCTAAAACCTTTAGCTATCACCTTTAAAGTGTGGACCATAGTCACTAACTAAAAAAATTCTCCTAATAGAGTGTCAAATAAGAACAATGCTTTATTCCCTTCACATGCGTCCATTGCTACCTCTATTTTGGCTAAGTTGATTTCATCTTTGATGTTATAGCCCCCCCACCGATCTCTACTACACCTAAACTTACTTCACAACCCCCTTTGGGGGTGAGGTATTAAACACATTGGATATCTTTTTTTTAAGATATCTTAAGACTAACTACCTTGAAATATTGTGAAATCTAGGTTTTAGCTTAAAAAAGATGATAAAGAATCTCTTTTTAAAATTCATAATGTTATACTTGGTATGTACACAAAATTAGAGTGTCCTCTCTCACCCCATGGTGGAAGGATTGGAATTGTCCTACAACCACTCCTTTTGTCATTATGCCCTTAATTTGGGATATAATCTTCTTGCTCCCCAACATATAGATATTAAGGTGCTCAATGAACTTTGGAGTCTTAACTATCTTCATTATGTTTGGCTAAGGAGATTTAATAATATATGGTTATCATTCTTGGAACCTAAAAAAACTCACTTTCTCTGGTGCATTATGTAACATGGGCTCCTTATTAGAGACTGGCTCAAGCATATCGGGGTTCCTAATCCCACTTGTCATGCTTATCACCACCCAAAAACCATTAATCACCTTTGTTGGTTTTGTCCCCATGCACAATATTCCTAGAGATGGATTCACTCTCTTTTTAAACCCTTTAGAACTGAAATGTTCACCTAGAAAATGGATCTCTTGGGGGACTTGACCTTGCTTCCCACAAGATATAACATATTTTGGTAGATTTTTCACACTGATATTTTATTTTAGATCTAGAAGTCTAGAAATAAATATTGTTTTAATCATGAAACTATGGAAATTGGTTTTTTAATTTCTAATAAAATTAATGTGATCTCCACTACTACCCTTCAGATCCAAAACTAGTTAATAAAATGTGGCAAAAACTTCACCATTTACAAGAGTTGCTGGATCACTGGGGTAATGCCCCTTGTGCTATCAATTGGGAACCACCTGAACACACTCCTCCTTAGGGATGTGGTGGTGGAGCTAGGCATTCTCAATATTTAAGTCATCAATCCCAAATTTAGAGGATCTCCTCTCCTCACTCTCACAAGCCATCTCCTAGGTATGGGACTACTTATTTTCTAGGTGGATCATCTTGTCATGATAGTGGTAGTGGAAGAGGCTGGATGGCACCACAGTAGGATAAGTTTTTATGATTAAAACTTTACATTTCTCCACCTCAATAGAATTCTAATAAACCATAACAAATTCCTTAAGAGCAACAAAATGATGGGTGGGATCCTCTTACCTTGGATGAGGACCCCCAACTAATAGGGGGTGGGGAGGGAAGCCTCAAGACCCTTCATTGCCTCCACCACCTGCTACCATGTTTGTTGTTGTTGCTTGAGGACTTGTTTGTTTGTTTATTTGTACTTTATAAATTTTTGGTTTTTAGTACAAATGTGTTAGACTTTTTGGCTGGTATGGCCTTCTAGTTGTTACTGCTACTTTTCCAAGGCTTTTATAGCTTGGTGTGTTTTTGGGGTGTGACTTTTCCACCCTTTTTTTATATGACTAGTTTTATTTTATTTTGTAAAGTTTTTATACAATAAATTTCACTTTTAAGTAAAAAAAATGGATAATGTAATGTCAAAATGGGGAAAAGTGTTGTACCAAATGGCTAACGTAACACTTAGAATGGAATAAAGATGACCTAAGAAGTTGGGTAAAGTAGTTCCTTATCACATGAATTTTAAATGATAATGTTTTTGACTTAAGAGACTTATAACTTGTTTAATTTATAATATGTCACATAAAATAAGGATAAGTCAACAAACTATCAACAACACACATTCAGAATAAACCCTATCTTTAGTGGAATAATAGGTATGTAATTGAAGTGTATTCCATATAACTACTTGACTTGAAGTAGTGAAATATTAGTTTCACCTAACCCTAAATTTAAGTGGTACATATTTAAATCTTAGGGGAGGTTCATTTCCTTTATATTATAAGTCATTTATGACCAAAGGTCTTAATCTAAAATTTTAATATGTATTTTTTAAATGGTCCCCAATATAACTTACAGTATGTGGGGATCAAAATTCATAAAATAAGAAGAAATAAAAATAAATTCACAAGAGGTTCTTCTCCTCCATAGCTAGTTTATCCTTAAATTTCTTAATGAGGTAATATCATAAATTTAGACTCTAAGGGTGATGTTCGAGAGTGTAGTGTTATGGATAAACCACTTACTATCATGAAACCCTTCATGGGAAATGTTTCTATGTTCTTACCAAAACTTTCTCTCAATTTATATTCATCTACAGACACTAGAAACTACACACTTGTAGTTTTTTATGACTAAATTACTTGGGACCTCCTAAAAAATCTTAAAAATTAACAAACCCCTCTTAACCTAACTAAATCACTATTATTCTAGTCACATAATATTATTCAAAATCACTATTTGAAAGTACTATTCACTATCACTATTCATAATGGGACCCACTATCACTATTTATGATGACATGGCAAGTGACATGGCATGTGATATGGTAAGGTGATATGGCAACTGACATGGCTTATAAGTGATTTGGCTTGATGTGGGACATCATACCCCATCTGGGACCCTGCCCAAAGTACTTGATGACCTCATTTAAGCATCATAAGGCCCCCCCTTGAAATATGGAAAATTTCCCCTCAATGGACCATTATTAAACATGTATTTTACCTTTACACATGAAATTAACCTTCAAAATAAGATACCAACCTCTTTAGTACTTTAGGAAAGACAAAGGGTACCCATTTTTAACTTCTTAACCCAAATGGGACACTCACGAACCCAAATGGTAATACCCACCCACATCATTTTTTATAATTTATCCATGACATAGAAAATGGTACCATACTTCTACTATTCCTCTTTTGGCATGAATTTTCACAACATATGCTATAAATACCCCCCTTTCCTTCACCCAAGATTAAGTTAGAGGTTGGAAGCTATTGTTTAGTTAAAGCACTCTTATTGCAGGTTTTCTATTTAGAGGAAGTTAACTACTTGAGTATGAGGTCATCCTCATCATGGAGGAGAAAATATTCAAAGCATCGAATCTCTACCAGAATCACTCCAAGATTTCATCAACAATATCATCAATAACACCATCATCAACAACCATCTCAAAAGTAACCTTGTTTGTTTATTTCATTTCAACTTATTATCTCATTTGGTCTCTTCTCTCTTGAGGTCCATACCTTTCACTTCTTCTTTCCCCGCTTTTTCACTTACTTTCATATGTATGATTTAATGCCATATATTATGATTTATATTATTCTACTAGTTATATGTTGTTAGGGTTTATTAAAATAATTAGAGTAAAACATATACTTGAGTACAATGTCATATGCCTTCCTCAACCTTTATAGTTTAACTTTACAAATCCATGACCTAATAATTTTGATATCAACACAAATTATGATTATCATAGATGAATAATACATTCAACTAATAGATGCTTTAGTTTAAGACATAAGATCCAAGTCCCAATTCAAAACAACATTATTAAGATTAATGTTGGTAACACACCTATTAAGTGTTTAATTGCACAACCTAAAATAAATCTTAATATCTTTATTGGTCCATTTACAAACCATGTGACACAAGAAACTAATACTAATCCAAAGGTGCATATGAATCATAATGCACATCCAAACCTAGCTTCATATGATTCTAAAGCTATGTAAGCTTATCCTATTGATGGCCTTATTGGTATACCTTAAAATGGACAATAACAATAATCCATGATTACATTTCATGACCATGAATTTAGTGATGATTATTCTATCATTTCACCTTTGTTTATATGTGATTTTCTTAACACACACCCCATACATAGCATGATGTTGGAAAATAATTCAAGTGAAAACATATTCACTATAATATTACATAATAGACTTTGTACATACATCACATATAGAGACTTGATTGGTATAATAGACATATTAAAAGAATGATATGGAAAATGTAAAAACCTTCTTATGTGCCTTACACTACCACTTATGGTAGTACTTAAAACCATCATTACTCGGTTCATAATTTTTCCCAACACTGGTGCATTTGACATGATATTAAGACAACCATAGATACACAAAATATGGGTAAACCCATCTTAATTACATCAATTATTCAAGTATATCCATAATAAAATAAGTTTTTATAGTTATGTATTTTCTATACAATAACCCAATCTAACCTAAGACATTTCCTCCTATGATTCCACATTAGCATATTATGAAACTTACATAGGTTCCACTTCCACAAACATGTCATGCCCAAAATTTGCATGACTAAATCAACCTAAGAAATAGTCCTTTTTAATAATTTAAAACACACATTATACACACTCACATTTCTAAAATTATCTAACTACATGAAATGAGATGCACAAAAATCCAACAATCAACATTCCAAAACAATATGGAGGTAATGTGAAAATGGATGCATGGTCTTTGCATAACCATGTATGTTACACTTTCTCTACTTAGACTATTTGATATCACATAATACTATAGCTCTCTGAGCTATCCTAGTCATACCTATGACCCAAATTTTTATAAATAATAATAAACTAAATGGATGTGGGTTAGAACAACCACTAGCTTGAATGAGGAATCCAAATTCATAATGGAGTTTAAAGAGAGTTTTGAGCAATTTAGATAAAACACATTGTTGAGTTCACACTTAAATTGAAAATAAATTCAAATTTTATGTTGACTTGGATTAGAGGAAAGTTATTAAATAAATATCATATAGTCTTCATATGACCTAAAAATGTCCCTAAAATATTTTTTAAATCTCCTTGAGAATGGAGCAACCCATATTGACCATCGTATCAAGGAAAACTTGACCATTAGATCTAGTCAAATGAAAGTATAACCTAAATATCCTTATAGATTAAATAAGGTCTTTGATTCATTAAATTAATTGAAAACTCTTATTTTTTAAATGAGGTAGGATGTGTTAGAGGATTGCTTTTTATAGTCATCTAAAATGTCACTTGAGTGCAATTAGTGTCACTTGAGACAACCCATCCCTAGCTTAGTTTTAGACCTATCTTAGGGCCTCTTTAAACACTTATACATCTTTTGTGCATAAATTTACACATCCATAGACATCTCAAAATTAGTCTTATATCCTCCCCTAGTGATCTATACCCATAGCTCCTTAGGTTATACCACCTAGACATTAGCATTGTACTTTGGACACTAGCACCCCGCATTAGTGTCCCACTTTAAGTGTTATTTTCCTTTGCCAAATTTCAACCCCAACATTTATTTATTTAATTCTTACAACATCTAAGGTCAGCTTATACCTATTTAAAACCCTACATAATCACCATATCAATATTTATACATAAATTTTAGCCCTAAATCCACTAAATGGAAATCAGATGCAAAATACACAAACAAGTTTAGAATAAGTTGTGCACAATCAAGGTTATTGATCCCTATTCTAATCTACTTTTACATACAATAATTTATAATCATCGAAAGCCCAAAATACATATATTTCTAGTATCAAGACTCATTCAAAGCACTCAAGTTAACACTCATACAAGTATTCACATTCACTTGCACCAAACACTTAGGTGGGAGACATGCATCGATCTTGATCCCTCCTTAGATTATCGATATATAGGCAACTCTCAACACAACAGGGTGTTGAGGATGTACAACCCAATAAATTAACATCACACTTTTTCTATTTGTGCCCCTCAAATACCTTAATAGTATGAAATTATAGGGTTTGCTCCTAAATAAGTCAAAAATAGTGTACAAATAGTGAATCAGAGTTCATCCACACAAGTACAAGGAGGTTAGACTTATTTGGAGGTACATTTAAAATATTAGATAGCTTTTTACACAATAACATTAGCACTAAAAGTAGGACACTAGTGCCCCAATTATATTATCCAAGGTTCAACACTATTGTCTATTAGGGTTTCTAATATCTGGACCCTATTTGTGACATTCAAATCTACTTTCACACCAATTTTCAACCTCTAGATCATCCATCTCAAGAAATTTCTAGTTAAGTACTTATTTGTGCCATTCATTACTATATTTAAAAATATTATCTTAGATCAATTCTTTCACAAATCAATGGTTGTATTTATTGCATATTTATACCCTAATTTATTTCACTTAGGCCCTTTAACAACTAAGGGATTACACTCCAAAAACCTTTATAATTTAAATCATTTGGTGAACCTAACTTACTTTGAATAGTGAAATAAACCCTAACCCTATGATTTATGTTTACATCCTTCTGGGACCCACATTTTGATTTTAGATCCCTGTATTTTATTATTTATATTTCATATAATGATGATAATAAAGATAGATGAAGTTTATTACTTTTTAATGCAAAGTTTTCTATATTATTTTACATACTTGTTTCCTTTCATTTGGAATGAATTCAAAGATGACATAAACACAAATGTATATGATGTTTTAAAATAGTTCAAATGTATGTCATATTTTATTATTTATCTAGCATGTTATATTTATTTTATGTGGAATTCAAATAACAAGGAACTCTTTACACATAGAGGATATAATACATAAGATAAAAAAACACTTCCTAAAATTAACAAGTATCCTTTATATGTGATTTGTTCTTGGATTCACTTTTTTTCCTTATCTCTCACCACTCACCATAAGAAAACATTAGTGGTTTCACTTATCCCTATTACATCGCAATCCTACACATTTAATTCAAATCTCATCGTTACTACTAGCTCTATGCTCATTGTATACCCTACAATCCATACTATTATTTCCACATGTGGTCT
This sequence comes from Torreya grandis, assembly GCA_037957365.1. Taxonomy (NCBI): domain Eukaryota; kingdom Viridiplantae; phylum Streptophyta; class Pinopsida; order Cupressales; family Taxaceae; genus Torreya; species Torreya grandis. The sequence continues at coordinate 778,844 of JARHVA010004974.1, forward strand.
CAAAGCATGGTATGTTAACAAAACCCATAGCTATAGTTTTTTCACCTAATGCAATGATTCTTCAACCACAGTTTCCATTTTAGAGCTCCTAAAACATTCTGACACATATATAGATATTTTATATGTATCACTCCATGATACCAAGGTGCTTTGAAAAATAGATCCAGCTTATGTTGATTCTATAATCAATACTTTTAAATTGATTCAAGAGCATATTTCATTCAAAAAATAATTTCCCCCATCTCAACACATCATATATCTACCCTTGCCTATCTACATTACATTGTGAATTAATGAGGTGGGTGTCAAATAAGTATTAGTTGAAAATGGATTAGGGTTAAACATTTATAATATCTCTTTTCTTAAGATTCTTAATATAAATGTTAAGGATTTGGCTCCTTATGATATGAACATTCCAAGGCTTGATAATATTCCACACAAAGTTTTGGGTCAAATCACACTAAACCTTACATTGAGACCTATAACACTACCTTCAACATGTCAAGTTAAGCATAATGATCTTAATTATAATATATTTCTTAGAAGGCATTGGATTTATGATATGCATACAGTACCCACTACTTATCAACTTAGTTTTTCATGTACAATATCATATAATATGAGGCTCTTATCTCAGCCTTCAAGTAGCTCAGGCTCTCTAAATAAAATCAATTAAGGTTTAAGAGGATTAAAAATTGGTCATCAATCAGATTACAAATGAATAATAGACTAAATAATAATTTATTTTGTCCTACAATACTATGGTTCAATGTCTACATAGTCATTTTGAAAATTTATCAATTGAAAACATTCCTCATAAAGATAAGTGACATGTTGAGTGATCCCCATTGACATAAATGATGACAAATCTATATTCAATATCAAACTATTAAAATCACTATCATAATCCCATTCTGACCTTATAGTTGTAATATTTTTATCTACCACATGCAGTACAACAACATCTAAATGGTTTTCGAATATATATAATTTTCTACACAAATTAGTTACACTAGATACTTTTACCAAGATTGATAAGCACAAATTATAGATATATTCCCTTCACTATGTCATCATCAGTGTGGACTTATTCAAATAATATTTTAAGATACACTTACTCTAATGTTTGATACTCAAGGAGGCTAAGCTAACCATTAGCCATGTACATGATGGTGAATGTGGTGACCATTTGAATGGTAAAGCAATGCCGCACAAGTTACTCTGGCAGGGATGTTAATGGCCAACCATGAAATAGTAATGTCAATAATATGCTAAATTATGTGATAATTTTCAATGACATAGTAACCTAAACCATGTCCCTTCATAGTAATTACAACCTATTACGTCTCCATGGTCATTTATACTTGGGGCTTTGATATAATTGGTAATATAAATCTAGATTTTGTAGGAGGTCATAAATTCATTATTACATCTATATAATACTTTAAAAAATGGGTGGAGGTCATTCCATTACAATATACAAAAGTAAAAGATATATGTCATGTTTATTATGACCACCATTATTTCTTGTTTTAGCCTCCCATTGGTCTTGGTTATAGATAATGGAACTTATTTTAAGCAAAAAAAAATGAATAAATTTTGTACTAAATACAATATCCACCACACATTCTCTAATCCATAATACCTATAGATTAATGGCCAAGCAAAACATACCAATAACATTATAAACAATATCCTTAACAAAACAATTACCAAATTTAGTGATGATTGACACAATCAACTCATATATACATTATGGGCCTACTGCACTATTATTTTCACACTAGTAAGAGCTACTCTATGTTAACTATTATATGGCATAGAATCAATTATCCCACTAGAATTATAAATCCCATACTTATGGGTATTAATCAAAGGGTTTATTACAAATGATTAATATAAATAAATATGTCTCCATGAATTGGAACAATTCGATCACACACACATCCAAGCCATAGAACATCTCAGAGCATACTAGAAGCAAATCCAATGAGCCTACAATAGTCATGTTCATAGTAGATAATTTGAAGTTAATGATCTCTTCCTCAAAGATAATCTCAAAAAATTTAACACCAAAGAAGAGACAAAAGGCAAGTTCAAACCAAATTGGCTTAGCCCATACATAATAATTAAAAAGCTTAGCCTAAATGTATATAAGTAAATCACATTTAACTCAATGGTAAGGTTATCAAGAACACATTTAACATCATGCATCTATGGAGATTATCTATATAAGTAAATCACATTACACTTTTGTATAGTTTCATTTTCATGATTGCTTATACATAGATTATATACTTAGAAAACACACATAATATAATATGTTTAAAACATAAAAACATTCAAATATTTCTCAAAAATACAAAATTTATATTGTTTTCATATCCATGTTTACATTCTTTATATACTAGTCAGGTACTACATATACTAGTTATCTTAGTATAGTCAATTTTTATCATACAAACATGCTTCACTTATTCTTATCTAGTGTTCACATACTATTACAAGACTTAGGTCCATCACATAGATCCAAATTTACTAATATTGACCCACTAAGGGCATATACACAATTTCAAAATTGATATATTCACCCATTGGGGGCATCTTATACACAAATTCTACCTTACCAAGTTATATCATTCTATACTACTTAGATTTTTACTAACTAATACTATTATAGACTCAATTTTTGTACATCTTTGATCTTGTATAGATTTTTATTAGATGTTCATGCACACTTTCCTTTATAGCTTCCCTAGTTTACACTTGATTATGTCTCTTTATTTCTACATTGATTTCAAGGAATTTTAATATGCCATTGTTTTATGACTCTATGTCAATTCCTTTCATTATGTATATGCTTTGGGCATGTGCCCACATCCTTGTGTGTGCCTTATTGATTATGTATGAAAACCTTTAAACATATATTTCTTTGTGGCTCAAAGATAACCTTGTTTGATGTTTGCATATGTGAAAATTTGAACATGTCTTTGTATACATTTATTTCTCATATTTAGTGACATTCCCATGCCCTTCATATTGTATCCCCTTGGCCTACTTTATGTACCTCGTGTGTGTTGTATATATGATTTTATTTATGATTCATGGACATGACACTTTTCTCTTTCTTATTACACTTACATCCAATTTTGTATGCCATGAGCACCCTCATGCATATCATATTCCTCCTTGGGTGCCTTGATGGACATCATGCCCCATTCCCATAAGTAGTTTACATGGATTATTAATTAGATTATGTAGTTCATACACATTCTTACATTTTTATATCTATCTTGACAACCTTATGAATATTGGATATAACATACATTGTACATTACCAACTTATGCTCAGATTATATTACATTCTTATGTCATGTATGCACATTATATTAGTTTGTTATGAAAATAGCATACATGTTTTTAGCCTAACATACATCATGCACAAATTTTATTTTGAGGACAGTTATTGCATAGGTATGAAAACTCCCCTCAAAAGAGGGTAAATTCATAGGGGTTTTTCATTGACATTAGACCATTTGAGTGCAATCAAAGTATAGTTTTAGCACACAGACAAAATATAGAGTATATAATTAGGCAAACATATAAAATAGTTAGACACAAATTAGTTTTAGTTTCCACATTAAAATACATATTGATATTAGAACTAAACATATCAAAATATAACCCCAATGCTACTATCCACTAACCTAGAAATAATAAAAATATAGATTTGACAAAATGATACAGTAGTTATAGCCCAGATTTACATAGTTTTATTCATAGATTATTAGATTTGATTAGTTTATTATTATTTTTTACATAGAATAATACTATTTTTTATTATATTGGGGCATCATGCATGACATGATCACTCCCATTTAAATTTTAGATACATAGACATAAATTTATACAACCCAATCAAAAATCCATATGTATAAATATTAGAATTAAGGGCACATGTGTGGCACATTATTTCCACATGATTAGTTCTACACTAGCTCATCTTAGATGGAATGGTAGAATCCATATAATTCTATACATTATATACTTTTGACACCATTTCAACCATATATCACACCACATTGATGTCTTATTCTATCTCCAATGGTTGGCATTTCTACGTAGTCCTCCTTAAGCTACATTCCCAAGTACCTGAGTGACCCCTTAACCATCTTTCATTTTAGATTTTTTGAATGGCCACAGGGCCATTATAAAAATTTATAAATATATTGTGAAATTTTAGTCATAGATTTATATACTACATATGGGTATGAAATGATGGATTTGTAGCCTATTTTTAGTTCTTGATCCACCTACATAGGAGGGTTGGGCAAGCCATTAGTCCAATTGAAGTTATTAATAGTACATGATCCATCGATCAGCGGTGGAAAATGATGGAGTCAAAATTGGATTTAGTTATTAATACACCCACACATGGGGATTGAGAAAGCCATCAGTTCAGTCTAAGCTATTCACTAATTTTATAACTATCTTCACGCACACACATAAGATATCACCAACTTTTTTCATTATTTTTCATACCTAGTGACATGTAATTTGTTCCTTTCCTCTCTCTCTTATCTCTTCACTTAACTTTTTATTTTTTGTGGATATATCTTGAGTAAATATTAATTTCATCCATTTTTCATTTGTAGGATACATAGTGGAGCATGCTTCACACACTCAGACCTAGATTCATGGGCTTCACCTCATAGGTATGTTTATTTTTCCTTTATCCTTGTCATTTCACTTTGTTGTATTTATAGAAGAAAGGGAGGGGATATAGTCATATAAAATTTCACTTGAGTGCAATGAGTGTCACTTAAGATAGCCCATCCCTAGATTAGATCTAGACCTATCTTAGGTCATCTTTAGACACTTATCCAGCTTTCATGTAGACATTTACACATTTGTAGACATCTCAAAATTAGTCATAAAACCTCCCCTAGAAATTCAAGCCCCTAGCACCTTAGGCTATTCCACCTAGACATTAGTGATGTAATTTGGACACTAGCACCACATGTTAATGTCCCACTTCCAACACTATTATCCTTTACCAAATTTCAACCCTAACAAATATATTTTCAATTACTAATGCATCTAGTGTCAACCTAGACCTATTTCAAACCCTATGCAAGCATTATATTAGTATAAATACATAGATTTTATCCCTTTATCCACTATATGGAAATCATATACAAAATACATGAAGAAGCTTGGAATAATCTGTGTACAATCAAGGTTATTGATCCTTATTCTAGCATATTTCTACATATAGTCATCTACAACCATCCCAAGCCCATAATACATAGATTTATAGTATCAATCCTCATTTAAATCACTCAAGTTGACACTCATACTAGCATTAAATCACACTTACACCAAACACTTAGATAGGATAACTACATCAGGCTTGATCCCTCCTCAGACTATTTGTATGTAGGCAACTCTTAGCATAGTGGAGTGTTGAATATGTTTAGCCTACACAACTAACATCACACTTTTACTACTTGTGCCCCTTAAATACCTTTAAAACATGGATGTCTAGGGTTTACTCCTAAATCAGTCAAAAATAGTGCAAAGATAGTGAATCAGAGCTCATCCACATAGGTACAAGTAGGTTATACTCAATTGGAGGTGCACCCAAAATATCAAATAGCCTTCTACATAAGGACATTAGTGCTTAAATTATGAAACTAACACCCCAATTCTACTATCCAAGGTACAATTTTATTATCTAGGAGTGTTTATAACACTTGGACCCTACTTACAACACTTATATCTACTTTCACGCTAGTTTTCAGCCTCCAAATCATCCATCTCAGTTAGTTTCTAGCTAAGTACTTATTTGTGTCATTCATTACTATTTTTAAAAATATCAAATTATATAAATTCTTAAAAAAATCAATGGATATATTTATTTTATATTTATACACTAATTTATTTTATGTGGACACTATAAAAACCTAGAGATTACACTCTAAAAACCCTTAAAAGTTAAATCACTTTTCCATAGTCATCCTTCCTTAGCCTTGGATGATTGTCATTAATGGAGTCTCTAAGATTTTGTTCAAAATTATATATTTTATTTTAAAAATTATAGTGTGATACAAAAATGTGTGTGTTCATCTTGCAAATGCTAAGTTCAATTGAAAACTTCTAGGAGATCTCAATCTCACATAGTTTCCAAAAAGGTCTTAAGGAGATTTAATCTCCAAAATAACTATTAATAAAAAATAGCAAGGTTTAAGTTGATATTTTTATAATATCCTAGTTTTAGGTTTACAAATTTATCTTAAACATTAGATGATACAAAAAAAAAATGGGTCCCTTTTAGGGTTCAACCCATTCTGGGCTTCTAGGAGCCCACAATTGTCAAGCCAATCTAATAAGAGACTTCCTTGTGACAAATCCAACATAACTTGTAAAATTATTGAGTTTTATGTCTTCAGGCCACATTCATACACAATATCATGAAAAAATAGAGTGGGTGGGTCCCTTTTAGTTTCCCCCACTTTTGAACCTCAAAATATTTGTAATCAGATTCAAAACTCGATTGAAAGAGGTAAAAAAACATATTTTTAAAAGAGGGTCATATCTAGAAAAGTAAGTTGTTTCAAGACAAAAAACTTATTTTTTGTGGAAGATAATGAAAAATTGAGGGGGTTACCTTTTAGTTTTACCCACCTTCAGGTCTATGGGTGGTTATAAATGCTAAAATAAAACAAGCTTAACAATTAACATAAATTATGGATTTAATTAAATTTTTTCATTGATTTAAACTTTAGAAATGACATGGCTTGAAAAAAATATTAAATAATGAAAAATAATTTATTACTAATAACCATTTATCCAAGCAAACATTTATTTAAAATAATAGTGTAAACTTGATATTATATGAATAATAAAATTTAAAATGAAACTATAATACTAACCAAGGTCTTTGGTTAACTATAACCTTAACCATATAAACAAAAAAGGTGTGTTCAACCTTGGTTGACCACCCCCTTGTCTTCAAAACTTCCTTTCATGTCAATGTTATTAACCTTTAACTCAACATTCAATAAAAAAAATATGTTTCCGCCTTCTTTAAAAATCATTAAACCCATAGGGCTTTAAACACATGATGTGTGGTCACCCATTGTGGTCACATGGGTGACCAACGACCTAACATTAGGCTTCCCTACAAGAAAATTTATAATTCATCCAAAAGGCCCTATGTAATACAAAAGTGCCTTATGGACCAAATAACTTTGGAAAATCATTTAAATCAATCTAGGAACCAAAAATTATGAAACCAACAATTTTGGGTCCTGATTTTCACCATTTTTGTTATAAAACTATTTTGGGAACCTAATTTTCTCATTTTGTGTGATTAAAAATTGCACTAAGTGGCAGGTAATTTACAAAGGATGTATAATTAGTTTTAGTGGTTAAACTTTGTAAATTCATATAAATGTAATTATAATCCCTAAAAATATACTATAAATTACATTAATTTCATAATTAACCATATTTTACATTAAAATTCAATTTGGAAAAATTGGAATATTTTTAATTGCATAAAAATTATAAACAAGTTTTTATCCCTTCTTGGACATAAGGAAATATTTACATTATGAAAATTTTGGAAAGAGATAATTTCTATTCCCTTATTATAGTAAAAATACAAATAATAAGATATTCCAAAAAATGTCTAAAATTTTATTTTTAACATAATATACTCATTACATTCCATTCATTTTCATTTAGTCATTATTTTACAATAACAAAAGCATATAAGTCGGTATTTATTACATATTAATTCCCTTTTCTATTTATTTTACATAAATGAAAATAAATAATACAATAAGTGGCATCAAATTCATCCAAGATCTCTTTTTTTTAATCATTTACAAAGCAAATCCCAAAACGTTAGGAAAGGTATTCATGCAAACTTCAAGTGCTTGTGAGCAAAACCAAGGAGGGGGTTTGCCTCCCATACATTTTCTATCATCAAGTGGATACCCTAGGCACCCCCAAACCTAATAATTTTATCTTTGAACATGGGTGGTAATAAAGGTAAAAATATCAATGTTAATGATACACAAGTGGTTGGTTTACAACTATGCATCACACTTTAACTAGGAGGACTATATGTCTCAACTAGAATCCCTTAATAGTAGGCTTCCAAACTCACCAAATCAAAACCAAAATACATAAAATAATAATACTCAAACAACGAAAAAATATCCTAATGTATCAATTCCCATACTCACCCACTATAGATAATAATTTCTAATCTTTACACATGGGAGTGGGAGGATGGTAACCATGGAGACATTCTGTTGTCCAAACCTTATGTGAGGATACATCTAAATTGAAATAAAATCAAGCCTAATAGGATAACATATATTTATCATTTTAAGTCAATAAAAAGTCTATAAAAATATCCAAACAATTTAGGAGGGGTTATATCTCCAAGCCCATATGTAAAATGAAAACCACATGGTGGCCATTGACACAAACCTTAGAAAACAATCAAGGAAAGAAGATAAGCCAAAAGTCCTTACACCTCTCAAAAACTAAAATAAGAATAGGTAAAAATATGGTCCTAAAATAAATAAAATTGAAATCAATTGGGGCAAGGTATCCTAGATTGTCTCCACTTCTTGGATCCATTCAATAATACCACCTAAAATCATTGGACATTAGTTATCCTCATCCTCTAATCTTCTCTTTTTTGTTTCTATATCTCTCTTTCACTTCCAATTTCTAGACAAGAAAAAAATTGTGTAAAAGAGTGGACTTTCACCTAGATATATAAGAATCCCTCAATTCTTAGTCAATTGAAAGGTGACATGTGTCCTTTCCCATCCCTTGGCTCTTGGTTTCAAAGTCCAAAAAGACATTAACTCCTCTTACAAGCCCATGTGGTAAAGTAAGATAAGTCCATGTCTCTTAAATGATCCCACTATCTCATGCCATAAATGGACACGTGGGCTTCCCCAAAAGTCATTTTTGACTCTTAAAAATACTCCAACATCCATAATGGTCAAAAGACTTAAAATTCAACAAAAATATCTTAAAATCCCTTTATGTCACCCTCAAAAGTTGTCTTATCCATTTCATTTGATATTTACCAATGGTGACATAATTTTTTAGTCTTTTCAACCTTAATACCTTTTGTATGTTTTAACAAATATATAAGGTATGGATAAAGAGGGAAAGAATGGTGCTAATGGATTTGAATAGTGTTAAGAGGGATAATTAGGCTCAAATTAAAACCTAGGATATAAAATAATAAAAAGGTTAGATTATATTCCTAGGGTGGTGGATTAAGTGTCTCTACTCCACTAAAACCAAAGGCGTAATCATATTCAACTTAATCCTAGTTCGTTTGCTTAGTCTCCCATCTTTCATGTACATCATTTCACATATCAAAAGCTCTAACCTAGTTAGATAAATTTGTTAAATGTAAACATATTAGGTGATTTACATAATTTCATACATATAACATTAAAATCACAATATTTTAGTATACACATAAGGTAGTCACTGCATGATAACATAATTTACTCGTAATCTAAAATTATGTGATAATTAGTATTAGCTCAAGTAATAAAATAATGTAATATTCATATCCATAATCAATGAAATCATCCATAACTTATAATTCAAAGGAAAAAATGAAATTAATATCATTCAAAACATAATATCCCTTGTCTCAGTCTTAAAACAATAAAAACATATTGTGTCTTCATATTCTAAGGAGCGTGTCCTAACATGACATGTGTATGATTTAAACAAGTTTTAATAGAACTAGTACTATTAAATTTTTGGGTCTCACATCCCCCTCCCTCATGCAGACTTCATTTTTAATATAAATTATATTAGTGTTTGAAATGAAATGATGAATGGATATCCATCATCATATAAATTTAATAAAGGCAGGTTTATCAAAAAATTGATCTTCTTGTGAAACATGGAAGACATTGCTCATGATGACCAACAAGGTAAGGTACATCAAACATGTTCAAAATAAAGTGTAAAATCTTTCTATGATGGGTGTCAACAAATAATTTAAATTCCATTACTATGAAATATGATTAATCTTTATTAATGACTGATTCTCTAGCACACTATACATAATTAGCATATTTGAGTTTAGCATACATTATCAAGTCTATCACATTTTATAATAGTATTATAGTAGCTTTTTGAGAATGTTCCACATATAACATTGATACATTCTCTTTAAATACTACTGAGTCCATAGGTTACTTTATATACTAGAGCTATGCAACACATACACAATCATACCAACCATATTAATGATATGGATATTATATAGCTTGTGACCATTTTTATAATTTAGATAGTGATATATGTGTTACTCCTTGATAATATCATGTGAAATTTTAATTGATAAATATAGTACATACACTCAAGCATCCCTTTGATAAATTCATAGCTTAGTACTCTTGACATATATTCATATGGTGGCTCAAATAGTTTAATTTATTTAACTTCTTATTGATTTATTTCATGATCACTCTATCTTGAGTTGCTTGATTGATTCCTCCATTATTATAGATTTAGGTGGCCATGTACAAATGATTTCAAATTGACTATTATTATATCCCTTATCTTTTATTTTATTCATTGGCCCTTGCCCTTTTATTTCTTATCCCATTCTAAATATCCACACTAGCTATCATGTGATGATGTGTGCATGCACAACCTTTACTACATTATGATATTATTGTACATATTTTAGGAATTTTACACCTCAATGTGTCATACAATGAACATAGGATTTCAATAAGGGGAGATTAGTATGGTTTTAGTATATGAAATCAAAACCAAAATAACACACTAATAGATAACACCTTAAGCCTATCTCAATGGGGGATCTTAGTTGACAAAAGTAAATGGAAAAAAAAACTAGAATGAAAAGATAAATAAATCCTTCACCTTCCTTTGATGCTATAAATAACTTGTTGAAGTGGCTTTCTCAGTTTGTGCTCATGAAGTATGCATCAATGAAGTGTGGTTACCTCCATCTCTCTTTGGCACCTTGTTTAGCTCTGACTTGGCTTGGCTTGGCTTGGCTCAACATTTGGGAATTATAACATGTTAAGGTGTGGAGCTAAAAGCTTCAACTATTTGCAGACACAAGAGAAAGGATGCTGAAGAACTAGAGCCATTGGCATCGACAGTATGACCGACGTTGGTTAGATGCAATGGAGAAAGAGACCGGTGATGGTAGGGAGTCAGCCGACGTCGGCAGCACCAGACCAGCAGGGACCGGCGTCGGTCGCCTGTGTATTTTTGAAACTACTATTGATGAATAGTCAGTTAAGCGAAGCAAGTGTTTGCATGCCAAGCGACTAATTATAGTCACTAGCTGCGTGTCTAATTATTGTAACTTGAGTTCTATTTTTGTAAGCATGGGATCTTATTTATAGACCCATAAGGCATGTATTGTAATTGTATCCAAGAAGGCAAGTTATAGCATTGAAGCTAGCAAGGTCAAGGAGATTAGCTGAAGCATTCAAGGAGGGATAGCAACTCAGGGTTTAGAGTTGTTGTGTTGAGCAAGAGAGAGAGGGAAGAAGGTCTTGAGGTGTGGCAAGCCTTTGAGGTGGAGGAAGAATTGGCATCTTCCTTATTGTATTTTATTCTAGTAGTATTTAATACAAGAGTGTGTATTGTCTCTCAAATTCTTTGTTGTCTCAAGTTTCTAGCTACTTTATCATTCTGGTATAATTCTATGTTTAATTACATATAAGATAGTAATCAATTGTGCTCTAATTGGTAGAGCTATAGATCCCCTGACAAGTGGTATCAGAGCTACGGTTTGCAGGAAGCAGGGTATTGTTTTTTATTATAGGTCATTCACAGGGTTTTCTAATTGAGTGGGAGTTCAACAATGGCAGAAGAAAGTACGCTATGAATGGAGAAGTTTAATGGCAAGAATTATCAATATTAGAGGATGCAGATTGAGGACTATCTGTATCAGAAGGATTTGTACTTACCATTGGGTGGGGTTGCATGCAAGCCCACAGATATGAAGGATGAAGAATGGAACGTTCTTGATCAGAAGGCTCTAGGTTCCATAAGGTTGAGCCTTGCATCATCTGTGATTTCCAGCTTATCACAGTGCAAGACAACGGAAGAGTTGATAAAGTCCTTGGTAAATTTATACGAAAAGCCCTCTGCTTCTAATAAGGTATATCTTATGAAGCAGCTCTTTACTTTGCAAATGCAGGAAGGTGGATCAGTACATACTCATCTCAATGATTTCCATGGTTTGGTAAACCAATTAGCTTCAGTCAATATTGCTTTTGATGATGAGGTAAAGGCTCTCTTGATTTTATGTTCTTTGCCTGAAAGATGGGATGGTATGGTTATGGCGGTAAGTAATTCTGCATCTGCTTCTAAAATCTTAAAAGTTGATGATGTTGTGAGTGTGATCTTGAATGAAGAAATACGCAGGAGAAGCACAGGTGAATCATCAGGGAATGCTCTAAGTGTAGAAAGCAGGGAAAGGCAAAGGGAGAAGGTTGAGCAAGGGAAATCAAGGTTGGGAAGGAGATCCGAGTCCAAAGGTATTACCTGCTAGTTTTGTGGAAAGAAAGGACATACGAAGGAGTGTTGGTTGAGAGATAAAGAGAATCAACATGCAGGTACTGAAGAAGCAAAGGATGCAAATTTGGTGATGCAGGATGCTCTCATACTTTCTTCAGATAGTCAGGTAGGATCATGGATTTTAGATTTTGGTTCATCTTTTCATGCATCTCTAAATAGAGATTTGTTCTACAAGTATGAACAGGGAGATTTTGGAGTACTCTATTTAGGAGATGGTACGCCTTGTCAGATAGTTGGCAAAGGGAAAGTGCAGCTGAGATTGCAGATTGACAACACATGGGTGTTGAAAGAGGTCATGCATGTTCCAATTCTAAAGCAGAGTCTGATTTCTGTAGGAAGGTTGGGAGATGAGGGATGCACAATAACCCTCACAGCAGATTCTTGGAAGGTTACCAAGGGAGCACTTGTTCTAGCAAGAGGTAAGAAAGTAGATACTCTTTATCTGTCTACTTGTATTACTGATTCTACTTCTGGTGTAGATTCGAAGATGTGGCCTAATAGGCTCGGTCACAAGAATAAGAAGGGAATGGAAGTTCTTGACTCAAAAGGTATGTATTCAAATTTGGAAAGCACAAATACAGTTCATTGCAGAAAGAGGAAATTTGATGCTTTTGACAGGAACAAAGAAGCCTTGGTGTTTATGGAGGAGATGAAGGACAGAGATCAGTCACAGGGGCTGAATAAATCTAAGTAGGGCAGCATGGACAGAGGTATGATCCAAGAAGAGCTCATGGATGAAAATTTCATCACTTACAGGAACACACAGACACTGATGTCGATAGCTTAGCACCGACGTCAGTCATCTAGATACCGACATCGGTCATGTGTAGACCAGTAGGGTCGGTAGGTTAGATAGGAGAAGTTTGACGTCAGTCATAAGGACCAACATCGGTAGGAGGGATGCTGGCATTGGCTAGGGAAATGATGTCAGCAGTCAGGGTCAGTGCAGGGAACCGACATCGGTCGGGAGCAGACTGGGAGATGGCCTATATCGGTCACTGGAATGGATGTTGGGTGAATCAATTAGTCTCAAACACCCATGTGGAGGTCAGGAAAGGTATGTGAACCTCATATTCATTGTTCACCTTCTTTATATTGCTTATTGATAGTCATGAACTAGGAAGATGGAAGAAGCAATGCAGGTAGAATCCAGAAATAGTGGGAGCTTGGCATGGATGAGGAGTGTGAGTCTTTGGAGAACCAAATAGGTATTTGTTGGTAGTGTTGTCAGTTGGAAGGAAGCACTGGATAGAGGGATGGATTCTCGTTTTAGAGAAGAGAGTGGATGGACACATGAGATAGAAGGCTATGGTCTATGGTCTTGAGTACGCTGCAGGACAATGGAGGTTTGACCATTGTATTTTATCTTTACCAGGTTGGATAATATTAGCTACATTATCCTATTACTGTATTGTGTTACTTGTTGCAAGGTTTCATATACAGGGAGTTTTTTTGAGCTAAGGGTAGAGTTGGTTTAGAAGTATGTCATGGAGAATTTGGGAGCAGCAAAATTCTTGTGGCATAAGAGACAGGTATTACATCATAGGTTTGTGTGGTGGTTGGTCTTCAAGAGTGACGTTGAAGAGGGATACAGAGCCTAAGGAACTAAATAGATGGTGTACAAGTATAGGTATAGGTTGCAGCTATTTATCTCCAAGTGGGAGATTGTTAAGGTGTGGAGCTAAAAGCTTTAACTATTTGCAGACACAAGAGAAAGGATGCTGAAGAACCAGAGCCACCAACGTCGGTAGTATGACCGACGTCGATTAGATGCAGTGGAGAAAGAGACCGATGACGGTAGGGAGTCGGCCGATGTCGGCAACACCAGACCAGCAGGGACCGGTGTCGGTCTCCTGTGTATTTTCAAAACTGTTGTTGACGAATAGTCAGTTAAGCGAAGCAAGTGTTTGCATGCCAAGCGACTAATTATAGTCACGAGCTGCGTGTCTAATTATTGTAACTTGAGTTCTATTTTTGTAAGCATGGGATCTTATTTATAGACCCATAAGGCATGTATTTTAATTGTATCTAAGAAGGCAAGTAATAGCATTGAAGCTAGCAAGGTCAAGGAAATCAGCTGAAGCATTCAAGGAGGGATACCAACTCAGGCTTTAGAGTTGTGTTGAGCAAGAGAGAGAGGGAAGAAGGTCTTGAGGTGTGACAAGCCTTTGAGGTCGAGGAAGAAGTGGCATCTTCCTTATTGTATTTTCTTCTAGTAGTATTTAATACAAGAGTGTGTATTGTCTCTCAAATTCTTTGTTGTCTCAAGTTTCTAGCTACTTTATCATTCTGGTATAATTTCATGTTTAATTGCATATAAGATAGTAATCAATTGTGCTCTAATTGGTAGAGCTATAGATCCCCTGACATAACACTAAGATGAAATGATTTTTAATGAATTTGGGCATTATAATTTTGGCATAAAAGAGCTTAAAATTCAATAGGCAAGGCCTCTTATTAATAGATTTTTGGAATGGTTTAAAATCAACCTGAACCATCCATCTCAAGATGAAGATGTATGGATAAGGATTAATTTGATTATTTAATTAAAATTCAAAAATAGTCTAATTAATATTTGGGATAGAGGGAAATTAACTAGGCATGGAGGGTCTTCATGAGGCATGAGAGGTATTAATTTAGATATTTATGGCATTTATGGCTTATGGATGCCATCCCATAAGATGATTTCATTTGATGATGTATTTAATGATAATCAATTTATAAAAATAAATATTCAAAAAGTTCCATAGAAAATTAACTTAAGATCTTGATTTGGTTTAATTATCCTTAAACATGATTAGTCAACTTTGATGCAAAACCTTGGCAATGTGTGCATAAATTAATCAAATTGGTCAAAATGTCATATTATTGGCTTAAATTTTGACTGGATTAGAATTGGAAGTCAATGTTAGATGAGTTGGAACCATTATCCCATTTAGGATGTTTTCAATGCAAAATAACAAAGGCACATGTCCCATACAAGAAATTTGATAGAAAAGAGTAATCTAGAGCACCCAAGTGTGAAAATATCATTTTGACTCAAAATGATATAATCAAAGTTAGTTGCTTCATAAATTGCATTGCCCCTTTTAGTGATACTTTAGCTAAAATCAACACTTGAATATGTTAGTTTCAAATATTTTAATGTGTTTTAGTGATCTTAGGCCAAATTGTGCACTTTGGTGAAAATTGGTCAAAAGCTTGATTGATGGTCATTGGTGGCCAAATTTAGGTGTCTATAGTTTTCCCCTATTTTAGAGGCCATTGAAAACTATAGGTATAGTAATGTATTCTCAAATATTGAGAAATGGCATGTATGCCAAAAATAAGATGACGATTAAAGAAAATGTTCCAAATGGTATTTGGGAAGCTTAGGGTGCTTCCCCCTCGAGGCAGTGGTCATCACATTTACTGATGGATAGTCTCTCAAAAATAATAAAGAATAAAGTTAGAATTAACTTCTAGTTGAGAGTAATATAAATGAGAAAATGCTTGCATGCATTGATTTAAAAAGTTGATGCTGATTTTCCCAAAGGTGGTTATAATTAGGAATAAAAGTCAAAATAATGATTTGCCCATAGGTGGTTATAATCATTAAGAAGACCTAGATTGGTTAAAGATGATGTTTGATATAGTTGTGCCCTAGTTAGGGCATATTAGCAAGCATAACTCAATGATATAACCTAGAATTATAGATTAAAGATGAGCAAGTGCAAAGTGATGAAAGAGATGATAAAAGAATAAGATTGATCAATAGAAAAGATTCAATTATACCTACCAATGAGGATATTTTAATCCTAATTATACAAATATAATGGGCAATGGGTTAATTTGATCAAGGGCTGGATGGAAGGATTTACTAAGGTGCCAAGGAGAAACTTTTGTAGCTCCATTGATTGTAGACCTTCTTGAAGATGATTTTTTTGTAGCATGTGATGGTAGGAATTATGATAGAACATCATGAAGACTTGGATGAAATATTCATAAGGACTGATTCTTGATCTAATAAACACTTGAAAATAATGCACCAATGATAAAAAACCATTATGATAATATTGATGTATCAGTATGTATGGACTCAAGAATAATATGCATAAGGAATCACCCAATGAACACATATAAACTGATTCAAGGAAAGAGTGATGAAATAAAATAAATAGGCAAGTGAATAGATAAATAACCTTAAATAAACAAAAAAATAGAAAGCCTAAAAAAAGGCAAAAGAAAGCATCCTAACAATGACCATGCCCCAGTAAGGTGGATCGAGGATAACTGACTAGGCTTAGACATGACAAATGTTTTTAGATTTTTGAAATGTTATGAATGTTTTTGGAATTTTGAGGTATCTCAACTCATTAGATAATGACAAGATACCTACTCACAAAATGGTTTCTCACAAAATGGTGAGAGTGTTTGGCTTAGGTTACTCACAAAATAGTTAGAGCATATAGAAAGGGGTACTGAGGTGAACTCAACATGAATTGAACATGACCTACATAGTATCAAAATGACCTCAATTCATAGTAATTCCATCCACACAAAAGGTAGGGGAAAACTAACTATGTTCCAACAAGTTATCATATCCAAAAAATGACCAGTCAAATGAAAATATTAATGGCAAGGTGAGATGACAATGCATGATAAATAAATGTTTCCCCTAGTTTCCCCATAGGTGGTTATAACAAGGCTACAATGGCATAGATCACTGATACTAATTTCCCCACAGGTGATTATAATTAGTAGCAAGACTAGTGAAACACAGATTTGCCCATAGGCATTTATAATCAAGCTCCAATAAACCAACTTTGATATATGGAAAATGAAAGATATCTTTTCAGATCAACTGTCACACTAATTTCATAGAATATCATTAAAACATGAATTTGATTTATCATTGAAACTTGATCAAAATCCCCTCACAAAAAGTTTAGGAAGAACCAAAGGAAATAAGATCAAAATAGGATTGGGTATGATGACTTAAAATAGGCTTTAGTCTAGATAGGAATATAATGATAGGATGCATGGTCTTGCTCTAGGATAATGATGGGTTTTGATAGATTGGATAAAATGGTAGGATTTTTTCCCTCAAGTGATGGGGTAAATGGTAGGACTATGTAATAATGGCAAATGGATATGGCAAATGAAATGGTATGGTACATGTTTTTGGCTTGCGTGATTATTGGTTTTTTTATTCTATTTGGCATAGGTATGGTAAAATGGCATATGATTATATTATTCTTGTTGAATTAGAGATGCACATCTTGATTAGTAAATGATATAAAAAGAATAATCAATCATGTTAATTGTTATCCCACACCTTGGCAGAATAACTACTCTATCAAGAACTGACTGTAGATCTAGATGCTGAGAATGTTTTTATGATCTTCATTAGTCATTGATTCTAATTCCTTTAAACACCAAGACAAGGTATCTCCATAGCCTCTATAAAGGAAAGTGTGGTCATCGATGGTAATAGGGACAAATAATAAATGGTAGGTTTGATTATGAAATGGAATGGTAAATGATAATGAAATGTATAATGGTATGGAAACAAATGAAGAGCAAGACTTCTAGTCACATGTAATTTTTTTAATGCTCGACTTGACATAGCTTTGGATGTGGTAGGACTAAAGACTTATGAAGATGCTCGCGATAGGACCACCAGATTTTTCTATTATTTGATCTTGAGAGTAGCTACCATCTAATTAGGCTATAGTGTGAAAGCTATTTTGATTTGATCTTGAATAATGTCTTAATTAAGTAGTGAATAACTTTTATGCTTAGCTATTGGTACCTCAAAGAGGTTTTTACCAATGAAGTTGTCTTGATTGTCCTATAGTGTCTTCAAGAAGGTTTCACTAATGAACATTAGATTTTCACTTTGATTGTCTTCTAACACTTCCAAAAAAGTTTCACTAGAAGATGTTGAGTTTGAAATTTTATTATCCCATAGCACCTTCAAAAAGGTTTCACTAAGAGAGTATTCTTCATCTACATGAATGTGGACATACCCTCCTTACTCTTTTTAAATGCTATGTCACCATAGATGTAATTTAACATAGTGTGATTATGTCGGTCTCAATCAAAACTTATGGGAGGTAGAATATCAATAATATGGTTATGTTGGTTGGTGGTAATGGCCTATGGAATTGTAATGGAATGGGAAGAGGTTGCACAATCCTCATAGAATATACTAGGAGAACTTATGTCAATGATAAATTACTCGTCCTCAAAAATTGTAGAAGGATCACAAATGTATTCAAATTAATCTATGAGGCATATGTAACCAATATTGTAACAGTCATGAATGTATACTATTGCTGAATCTAATTATGACTCAATGGACTCTAAATCTGATGTTGAGACTAATGTTGATTTTGATTCTGATATTAAATCTGATGTCAATTCAAGAATATAACCTGACTCTAGTTATGATTTTTCATCTAATGGGTGCTTTGTTACAATGATGTATTGTTGAATGTTTGGTATTAGATAAGTAATAACATATGATGGCATAATGGGCTCCACAAAAATTGGTTTGTTAGAGTGAGACTCCTCTAGGATGGGAAAAAGGTCAAGAGACAATTAATTAGAGACTATCTTGTTAGATGGAGGCTCTTCAAAAATAGTCATATAGTCAAGGTAATGATTTGCCCAAAGGTGGTTATAATCATTAAGAAGTAACTCAACAAAGACTAGCTTATCAAAGAGAGACTCTTCGACAACTGGTATAGGATCAATAGGCAATTCATCATAGGTTGACTTATCATAAGTGGTTAGTTCAACAAAAATATCTTAGATTAATTGGTTTTCTTGGCCTTGGTTTCCAATGAGTTAGAAAATACTAGTTTTAAACATAGCTTGGTCTTCAAATGATTGGACAGGATGAGGTTTTGATTGGATTAGTACTAGATGAGGAATGGCTTATGGTTGGATAATGATAGGTCATTGTGGAGAATGATTTATTTCATAATCCAAAGGATGAAGTACTAAAATTTTAACAATGGGGTGGTACAGTTATTCACATAAGCTAAAAGATTAGGTCCTATTATAGAAATTGTATGGTATTATGGAGTTTGATTTCTCACATAAGCCAAAGGATGAGTTCTTGAAAGTATAAGTTTGGGGTACTATGGATATTGGTAGCTCACACAAGCTAAATCATCTAAGTCCTCCTCATAAATATTATCATCCCCATCTCGAGTTAGATCATAAGATATTTCTTGACTATGTTCCATGTAATGATTATCATAAAGATGGTATGGATTTGTATCCCAAACAACACTATCTATAGTTGGGTCTTCAATAAATTCCTCCTCACAAACCTATTCATACCAATCAAATTCTCGAGTTGGATCATAAGTAGGCATTTGGTTATAGTCACTTTGTGTGGCCATTCTATCATAACTTGGATTGTGTGTGATTTCACCATAAGTGTAGCTAGACATATCTAAATAGATTATGAAAGCTCTAAAATAAAAGTCTTAGAGTTTTGCAAACTCTAAGAAACTATCTCCAAAGGAAAAATAGTTCAAACTTCATCTAACTTGGTCAAAAGGGTGGAGTTGTATCTCCAATATGGTCTAAAAGTGGAGTTGTATCTCCAAAATGATTTGTGCTAAGACTTAGCATAAAACAATCTAACATCAAATGTCATACACACAAAAGGTCAAGCATTTGAATAAAAATCAGCATATCAAAGGTCTAGGTCAAAGTGTTCCAAACAAGGTCTTAACTAGGAAAGGGAAAAGAGTTGCTAGGTCTTTTTCCCAATGTGGAGTCAAAATCTAGGCTCAAATAGGTTATGTCAGGACTTTTGGCCAAACAACATCAAAAACTAGAATTTAAATAAAGGCATGATGTGATTCAATTTAATCTAACAAGTTTGGAAATAACTTTGACATAGACCTGGAATGTAAAATCAAACATAAACATGATCAGTTGGCATAAGCCATAAGGTAAAAGGCTTTTGGAGAAAGACTATGTTCTCCCAAATAAAGGCACAAACAATGATGGGAAAAGGCATTGAACAAACAAACAATAAATAGTCATCAAGTTTGGGTAATCAATTAACCAAAGTTATGCAACCTAAAAGAGAAAGATATATGTATCATCCCCATAAATTGAGACCTAAAAAAAAATCAATCAATGTTTGAATTCAAACTTGATAAGGTTAATTGAAAACTCAACATTTAAAACTAGGATTTTACCAAACAAGCTAGACAAGATTGGACATCATGACATTGCATAAATAAAGTCTAAATGGCTGATGTGACATGGTCTGAAACAAAAGGTTTTGGTGTAATGGTAAACAAGTTTTGAAATAAATTGAGTAGCCTAATAGCATAATCATGCTTTAATGATGTGATCAATGTTATGTTTCAAAGACTCAAAGGAAAAATGGTTTGACATGTTTTTGGAAGCATAACACTACCCTCTGCAACTCAAATGACACACAAATAAACAAGTTTAGTAAAAAAAATCAAGGCACAAGTGTGGTGTAAAATGGATAGCATATTGCTTATTTAGACAAAAGAGTGATGTATAAACAAATTGGTTTTGACATGGTTTATAAATAAACAAACAAGTTTTAGTCTCAAAACACTAAGTAATAAAATGACAAAATACAAGTAAATCATCTAAATTCCTATTAAGGGTGTGGAAAAGTGGGCTTGACTAAAATTAATTGGTTTTTGATCATTTCTAGATGGATCCCATGTATACTAAATTTCACATTAGTAAACAAGATAATTAGCACCTTAATTAGGTGTCCATAGCACTTAGCTTGTTGTAAAAAGGTCTTATCTTTTTTTTAACCACTACATCTATCACTTGCTCAGTGTAGTGTGATGTCTGAAGTGTAGATACGTCTTGTGTGCAACTCTAACACTAGAAGGTGGTTTAACTACTCAAACTTTTGATCCTAGTGGGAGTAGTTGAAGTCAGTTCTAATAAATGAAACCTTAGGTCAAACCTTCCCTAAATAACTTGTGGGAGGTAATGAAGTCCCTCTCGCAAGCCAAGTTTGTATAAAAATAAATAACTTAATATAAATACATTAGGGTCATTTCAATATCACCCAAACTATTGCAAGCTTTTCGGGAGTGCTTTAGATGACATTCTTTCTATGTCTTGGAATAGGTTCAAATTGTGATGAGATGGAGCTTTTGATCCCAAAAGTTCTCTAAAGGGGATGGATGGGAGTGCATACATGCATGTCCCTTTCCGCTAAAATAATTAACAAGCAAGTTTACAAACAATTGAAGTGATGTTGATTTTTTGTACCAAATTTGAAATGCGTGATTAGGTTCATTACTAGCCCCTTTAATTTAAGTGTGAAAATGGAAAACATTGCACATAAAAAAAGACCACATGAAGTAATAAAAACCTAAGTTCATTTTAAGGCCAAATTAATGATTCAAGACTTAGCCTAGATTCATGATTAAAACACCAATTTGAAAAAGTTTCAAGATTTATGATGTGTTTTAAGCACTAAATGAAAATTACCTAAGACTTACATAAATCTTAAGTTCATTCTAGGCACCAATTCAAATGTGTGAGAAATATGACATGTTTATTTTAAGCTAAATTTGAAGTATGCATGAGTTTTGATCAAGTTCTTTTTTAGACCCAATTTGAAAGGTATATGGTTAGTCAAAAGAATTTAAATATAATTCCAAAAAAACCCCTCAACATAAAAAAACAAGATTATAATGACCTTACTTGAAGCACTTAGGAGTTTAAGAAAATGACATTAATAGTTTAACTCTCAGGTTGACAGACAAGTTAGGTTGATTGATAGGCGAGTTGGATTGGCAAGTGAGTTGGGTTGGTAGATGAGTTAGGTTGATAGGCAAGCTCAATTGGCAGGTGAGTTGGGTTGACAAGCAAGTTGGATTGGATAGGCGAGTTGGGTTGGTAGGCAAGTTGGGCTGATAGGCGAGTATGGTGTTAGTATATGAAATCAAAATTAAAATAACACACTAATAGCTAACACCTTAAGCCTATCTCAATGGGGGATCTTAGTTAATAGAATTAAATGGAAAACATAAAACTAAAATGTAAAGACAAATAAATCCTTCACCTTCCTTGGATGTTCCAAATAGCTTGTTGCAGTGGCTTGCTTGACTTGTGCTCATGAAGTCTGCATCAATGAAGTGTGGATACCTCTATCTCTCTTTGGCACCTTGTTTAGCTTTGAATTGGAATATCTTGGCTCAACATTTGGGCATTATAACACTAAGATGTAATGATTTTTAATCCATTTTGGCATTATAAGTTTGGCATAAAAGAGCTTAAATTTCAATAGGCAAGGCCTCCTATTTATAGATTTTTTAAATGGTTTAAAATCAACCTAAATTGTCCATCTCAAGATGAAGATGTGTGGCTAAGGTTTAATTCAATTACGTAATTAAATTTCATAAATAGGCTCATCAATATTTCTGGATAGAGGGGCATTAACTAGGCATGGAGGGTCTTAATGAGGCATATGAGGCATTAATTTAGATTTTTATGGCATTTATGGCTTGTGGATGCCACCCCATAAGAAGATGTCATTTGATGATGTAGTTAATGACAATCAAGTTCTAAAAATAAATATTCAAAAATTTCTATGGAAAATTAAATTAAGCTCTTTATTTGGTTTAATTAGCCTTAAATATGATTAGTCAACTTTGATGTAAAACCTTGGAAATTTGTGCACAAATTAATCAAATTGGTCAAAATGTCATATTATTGGCTTGAAATTTGACTGGATTAGAATTGGAAGTCGATGTTAGATGCATTGGAACCATTATCCCATTTAGGATGTTGTCAATGTAAAATAATAAAGGCACATGTCTTGTACAAGAAATGTGATAGAAAAGAGCAATCCAAAGCACTCACGTGTGAAAATATCATTTTGACTCGAAATGATCTAATCAAAGTTAGCTTCTTCATAAATTGCATTGCCCCATTTAGTAACACTTTGGAAAAAATCAGCACTTGAATATGTCTATTTCAAAGCTTTTAAAGTGTTTTTATCCAAATTATACACTTTGGTGGAAATTGGTCAAAAGCCTGATTGATGGTCATTGGTGGCTAGATTTAGGTGTATACACATACCACTTTCTTATCTCTCCATATTGATTATATATTATCACTTTTCTCATGGTACATGTTGAACTTATACAATCCTATATATTTTATAAATACACATCTTATGACATTTGAACACTAACTCTTGCCTACTCAGGACTTACACATATTATGGTTTATTTCACATAATCCTTTGAGTGATAACTCTACCATATAGTTGGGTCATACTACTTTCCTTCACTTTCCTAAGACTATTTCACATTACACTTGGTGTACATTATGCAGTTACATATGCTATGGATTTTTTGGTTCCCTCTTATTCATCTATTTCATAGTCTTTCCCATTTAACTTTCTTGTTTAAATAAATGGTTACTTGATGGAGATATCAGAAAACTACAATTCCATAAAAAAAATTTAAATTCAAGATCAAAACCTATGCACAACTTTCTTTGATGTTACACGTAGTTTCTTGATGTCACGTGTCATATATATAGTTACATATATTTTTTTGTGCACATGATTTTCATGATAAACATGAGTTGGATAAAGGAAATAAAATTTATATAAGAATTTGGACATAAAATTCTATGCAATTTATGACATGCATTGAAAACCTTTCTACATTGGGGGAAGGTATAGACTGGGGCATCTTTGCATATTTTTCAAGTTATATCTTTTTATGTTATTACATTAATAATATTAAGCTACCTAATATGTTTATACATCATTTTTTATTTTTTATAGTTTTAAGAGTGCTATTTTCTATGGGTATTGTACTTAGAAAGAATATATGATGATATTAACTGATTATGTGAACTAGTTCTTTGTGTTTCATCCTTATTTGTTACTGATGATTGTGAAATTTCTTGGTCATTGATATGTTTTATACTAATTGTTATATGTTATTTGGGTTTGTACTATTTCATATTTTATCATGTTCCATTTGTGTTAGAGTATCATCTACTCCATTTCATGTCCATATCATCTCCATGTCATGGTCATCTCATCTCCATATCATGTCATAATTATGGCATGTCTTATATGTTTGTGTGTGTTTTAATCATGATGTGTTTGCTTATGTATTTATTGCATATGATATTATGTGTGTGTTCATGTTTACATGCCTTTATATGGAACTAATTAACTATGACCATGCACTTTGTTTCAATATTTATATCACAAACATCTCTATTGTGTGTTATCTATTTTTGTTGACATTATAATGACTTATATCATGTATTTACTATGGTTTTTATTATTGTGTGTTTCATTGATATATATAGTTAGCACTAACATCTAATTCCAAATGGATTATCATGATTATATATTGTTTGTAGATAAAAATATACGTCATTACCTTTGATTACATGTTCATACATTCTTGTAATGATAAAAATTATCCTACAAGGAATGCACTTTACATGATTATAATTTTTCTATATAACATGTGATGCACATAACTCTTTCTTTTGAGTTGATTAATTTTTAGGATTTATCCCTCATATAAAAATGAGGGCATACAATGGGATTGTTTCATATATTTAAGCCATTTTAGGTCATATCAGACAAATCAATTTACATTTTGAGATAAAACATATGATTTTTATGGGTTAGATCAAGCATAGTGTGAAATATTCGCTTGATTTTGAGGAGAAATCAAGACATTCTATGAAATTTTGAGTGATATATATTGATATTTTATATCACTTTGAGGAATAATTCAAACATTCTATATCACTTCGAGGGAAAAATAATCATATGGGGCATATATTTTGTTTATGCAACACTTTTCTATTTTTTAAGATCCAAGACCGGTGGGGAACAATGGCACTACATTACCACTTTGGGTCTATATACATCTATAATAGTTTACCATTTTTACATGTGAACCTATTTTTGGGTTCAATAACTAGATATTGCTATTGTGATACCCTTGTTTTAGTCTCCAGTTAACAATAGATTAAGGTTATATCAAATGTTATCCATTTCAAGAAGGTTTATTTAGACAGTTGGGGTAGAGTGGTTGAGGTTATTTCATTACTCATCTTCTATAACCACATTATCTAGTGGTAGGTGTGGAATTTACACCCCTCATCTCAAAATTCCATAAATTGCATCTCCTTAGGCATGTTCACCCCATTCTATTATATAATCAAGTTCAATAAGTGGTAGTTTGGCTTGCATACCTTCAAGTATATTCATTCCTTAGATTTTTTAATTTTTAACTCTTTCAATGATTCAGATTATTCCAAAATACATATCATGAGATGAAATTAATTTAGACTTTCTCTCTTTTAGATTTTACATGGATAAAATGGTACATTTTGACTATACCTCTTAACACTAAATATGGTTATCACAATTTTAACAAATGTATTTATTTTATCCTTTTAATTTAGAAATTTCAATAGTATATTAAAAATGGGGCATCTATATACACATGAATTTGGTCTTTTCACTTCTACAACATCAAATTGGATATACTTTGATGTACCTAGATAATGTATATGTATCTCTCTCTCTCTCTCTCTCTCTCTATATATATATATATATATATATATATATATATATATATCACTCATGAGCACACTTTACTCTATCAGAATACTCATCAACTATCTTATCCACCTCAATCTCATATACATGTTTATTTAAGATCAAATTGGTATATTTATAAAAACCTTCAAAATCATAGACATACATTATCCATACCTTAGATCCTCATTTCACTCCTGGGACACTTCTAGAAAAGTTGCATAGTGTCAATTACCACAAGTTTTTCCCTCTACTGGTAGAGTCTCATATCCCTCAATGGCTATTTTACAAATTGATAAATCTCTAATAGGTCATCTAATACATGTTTCATATGTCATTTATGGTGGTAAATTAATGAATACTTACCTATATATACAAATCATCCCTAAATTTATTATTGACATGGGAAAGAACTTGGATCCTTCAATCTCTTGGAAAATTATTCAAAAGTCATATGCACATCTATAAGATTTAATGATAATACATAGAAAATTACATAAATCCAAATATGAATAAAAATATGTCAAAATATCATGGTGCTAATTGTCAAAGATCAAATATGTGACTCCATGCTAGATTGTTTGATTTTTCATAAACTCACATAAGTAGGAGAACTACATGTGGTTTGAGCACTCTTCAGACTATGATAATTTAGGAAACACTTATCCATTTAATAGGGAGTGGTTGGGGTCAGTCCAACCTAAAATTCTAATGCTTTAATAAGGTTTTTTATGATCAATCAAAAATAATTAGTGTTTTATGGAAAGGAGATGAGAAACAAGCATCATCACACAACCAATATTTTTTTCATAAAAACTTAGAGTGTGGGCACAAGACTCCTAAATTTTTTAGATACCCATAGTGTGTAAGGACACTTATGGTAAGCCTTGATGATGCCAGTTTATATATGAATTTGACCTTATCAATAACATCCATATAGTATGTTACCCCCTATTTCATAATTGATCACCTAAATAAGCGTGAAGTCAGTCATATCTAATTGGTTAACATAATAGTTGAGTTAGTACCCAAAGATTATTTAACACCACTGATTTTCCACATACGATAAACCTATACCAAAACTCATGAGACATTTCAATTAGATTACTTGAGAGTTGAAACACACAATGCTTCAAAATCTATAAGGCATGCAGGATACTAGACACTAAGGTGAATAATAATCAAATAATGTAAAATTTATCATACTAGTTTGTAAGTTATAAATAAGAATAAAAAAGAGAAACCTAGAAACACAGTTTTAACCTCCACCACTACTCATGGTCCTCAACAACAAGCTTAAATTATGTTAGGAAAATTTTGATAAATGTAGTTATAATAAGAAATATAATGAATAAGATGCTATAGATTTTTTAAATATTATGATCTCATAAGCTTTTAAAAATATAGTAGAGCTCAATGTATATGGCACTAAATATAAAAAATCATGCCATATGTATCTAAGGAACTGTTCCCCTACACCATGGTAATGGAAAAATATCTATGGGATTTTTTTTGGTTTAACAAGTAGCTTGAAACTTAGTCTTAATTTTTTGCCAACAATACCCCCCAACACAAGTAAAGGAGAGATTATAAGTGTCTAGATGAGAAGAATCACAAGAATTTTTTAAAATGGAATTTGTAGTGGGTGAATGCTAACCTATAGTGACTATGTTCAAAAATTAAAATGTTAAGAACAAAGACCCATAAAATACAAAACCTATTAATAAAATACTATCTACATACCAAGAGGAACATTTAAAACATTAATATTCCAAGTATGCAAATGCAAAATGTCATGAGTTCTAAAATAGCCAAAAATAAGAAAATACAATCTATGTTAATCACCCAATTTATTCCTTCAAGTTGTAAATATAAGGAGGTTGCATTATATGTTATAATTCTATATGTAAAATCATATATAACAATAAGGGTAGTACAAATGGAAAAAATTTCATATAGATAGAAAACACCCACCAATGTAAGCATAAAGATTTAATAAAATCACTGTAAAAATATATAAATAAAGTTATATTAGATTAACGCATTAAAATTAAAAGAAGACATAATTTACATTAGAAAATTTATAAAATATGGAAAAAAAATTAAAATGTATAAAATTATATTCCAAAATTATTTAAACACAAATTTTAAAGCAATATTATTCATCATAATTGCAAAATTAAACTCTATATATTTTAAAAAGGAAACATGTTCTAATATAATATATTAAGACATATAGTCTTAGTAGTTGAGTACCAAAACCTAAAACAAAGCTTGAGAACTAAACATTGAGCCTCAACATCTCTAAATCATATAAAAAATCAACATTTTTAAGTACCAATCACCATATCACTCCTAAGAGAAATCTAGGATTCTATAACAACAAAAGTCTCCAAAAACAAACTGTGTATTTCCATTATAACTAGACACCTCAAAAACACTAATTAAAAATGTCCCTTCCAATAATACCCTAAAAAAATATTAGAAAAATATATTTTTGACACCCATTACTGTGAAATAAAAAACTTGCATACTATTTTCACTTTTCGTGAGTACAAAACTAGTAAAAGGGAAATGGAACAAATCTTTTTTCATGTTACAAAATTACAAAAATAAAGAAAACCCAAAATAAAAAATCCATTAAAAATATTTATTGGGATATTTTTGTTTAGTCTATCATTTAATTCCCTAGTTTCCTACCTAATATAATAAGAGTTATAATGATCTAAGGCATTGATACATCTTTCGAGAAAAGCTTATCGCACACTCACCCAAAACACATAACTAAAGACTAGTTCTACTTGGTTATGTTGCATAGTGGTGTAATCATATAGTTTATAAAGATAAAGAACTTGTATAGCTACTTAGTTATAAATTCATAATTAATTCCATTTCTAAATCTTATATATTTATTACCTACTTAATTAATCAAATAAAAAGAAGCTGGGCACAAACTGAGAGAAAAATAGTAATAACTCCATTGTATTCATGAACATACTACATAAGTATTTTACCAACACAATAGCTTCATCTCATCATAGTCATATGTCATATCCATAATTATTAGCGCATAAAATTACAATAATCAACAATACTAAGTAAAATTAATGGGTATTTATATAAGGGTCTAAGCTAACCGTTCAGTTATAGAAGTAATTAAAAAAAGATGACTCACCAATGACCATTGATATTAATGAGTCATGGAAGGATGTTACATTAAATTATTGAGTACCTGGGCCTAATTAACCCTATATTCTCTCTATTCTATATCTTCATTGATGTGCACCTATCTTCTCATAGACCAATGCTAGATTCATACTTGACTATTCTTCTATGATGTTCATGTAAACCATTCCATAAACATCTCTGCTTTTCATGCCTTTGCTCAAGTCTTTTGTCATTAGCTAAGTCCTACATTATCAATTTCTCTATGTTTCATGTTTTATTGTTCCAAATGAATTGCCTATTCCACACCATGGTATTTTATGACATGTCTCTCCCATGCCATGATCTTTCACATCATGTCTCTTTTATGCCACAATCTTCCATGCCACCTATATTCAAAATTTACTTAGCTAAAATTAGATATAAAATTGAGGGACTAACATAACCCTAAATTAATTCAATATTTCTTCCCAAACTATGAATTATGCTTAGGTCTCTCTACAATTAAAATTTTATATCATGTCTATTCAACCTGACACTTCACCTCCTCCCAATGATTCAAGGCATTTTGGAGCTTAGAAGTGATTTATTTGACTTCTTCCTTAAGCCACTTAGTCTCCTTAGGTTATTTTAAAAATTCAACCACTTGAATGGTTAAATTCTTAAGTGATGTGTAAACATCCTTATGAACATCCTCAAGTGAAGTAACCTCTATCAAAACTTATCACTATAGCACTATAAAATTGGAGTTCAACTCCTGACAATGAGTGATTATTTTATTTTCAAGGGCCTCCACATCTTAAAATGCTTTAGCATGCTTGGTTCTATCCTTTTATTATTAGTGCACTCTTGGTCAATTATTTATGTTGTATTTATTCTATTTGAAGACTTATTTTTAAAATTTTGTATGTTCACACTAGTTTGATAAAAACCACATCAATGATGAAAATTGTGTCACCAACTCTAGTAAAAAATATCTTGCAAAATTTAATGGCCTCGGTGAACTAATTTATTTCCCAATTTTTCTCTCATTGAGGATTGGCCTAGTCTTTACATTTTTTGAATAACATCTCCACTAGGGTCCCCAATTTATCAATAGCCTCATCATCAAGCGGAAATCCATCCAAAAAGGTGGATTCTTGTTGAAAAATTAACTTGAAAAGTGTTAAATTCTTCCCTCTAACTATATTTCTTGTTTCCAATTGGCACTTGAGCTATTCCAACTCTTATACAAGATTTTTTTTTCCATGTACTTATTTTGATACTTCCTCTTAATATGGTTTACATAACAAATTGCAAGGCATTACACCTTGTCACTTCATAATAAAACTTCAAAATAACAATTCTTACCTGAGATGTTGTGCACTCTTGGGGATCCAACCAAAATGTATCAAGGAGATCCACCTCTCTTAGTTCTAAAATAATATTATACATAGTTCACATCACATTCTTCATTATATGTATCATTATAAAAATAAAGTTCTCACCAAGTTTGATCGATAAGTCATCCTTGGGATAATATTACCACATATACAAGTCCTTTGATACATTATTCTAATACTGGGTATGAATGGAAGGAGTTATACGAGTAGCTAGTGGCCTATACTACATGGATTCATTAATGGGTTCCTTCCCTCTAGTAGGGTAGCACTTAATTATTTCAACATTTGGATCTTCCTCTTGATGGTTTATACTAGAATAAAGGTCACCAATGCCTAAAGTTATTTCTATGTCATCCCCCTCTGGACCATTGAGACTCCTAATTTCCATTTGTGTATCATAAAGGGTGTCTTCTTCATGATGCATTGGCGAGGGCTCCTTTTATGACTATGGTGTGGCTTATTTTTCTATTTGTTCCTTAGGGGAGGGTCCCCTCTTTGGTGGTGCTTCCAAAATTACTACTCTCTATTCATAATCCCAATCCTTAGGCACAAAACTATCTTGTTCCAAGGGAACAAATGTTTGAATGCATAATATAGTCCTTGTGGTTCCCTTATAGGCACACTATCTCTTGGTGGTGAAGGTGAAGTACTTTGCCATTTGGGTTATCCTTATTGTGTGCTTGTAATAGCATCATACCCTAACCTATTCTCCTTATGGTTCCTTACAAACCTTGTAATGGGTGGAATGGTTTCTTTCCTAACCTTGGAACTCCTTGATGTGTTCTTACTCAGCCTCAACATATAAAACAATAAATGAATTAAGTCCCTAACCAAGATGTGATAGGATTTGATATTTGTAATATCTAATTATATATTTTCTCTATAAGCCTTCTTCCCCAAATATACATATAATTGGTGATGAGTGTGAGTCTCAAAATTAATTTTATCATAATCAATCTTCATAGGTCATACATCATATATTCTATTGACAAAGTTCATAATTACATAGTAGTGAAAGCATATGGCAACTTAAGCCACCTAGACAAGTCATCTAAAGGGATCATTTGGATTCATTTAAAATAAAAGTTTTGTTTTAAATAAAAATTATCTTTATCCCCTATCTACATGGTAAATTCATTGGGAACACACTACTCATTCATAAACAATTCCATCATACCAGCCCTTCATCCTTGAATTGTGAGTGGGGGTAATAGTGCTAGAGCATGTATATTATTTAAACCACTCAACCAGAGACTTATTTTCAAGTGGGTAAGCCTAATTAAAATCAACATCAATTATTTATCATACCAATCTCATAAAATATTAATATCAAAAGAATCACGCCCCAATCAAAAAATTTATTAGGTAGCTAGTGGTCCTTCTCTGCATCTATAATAATCCACTTAACAAAATACTAGGAATAATTATACTTGACCCCTTGGGCCATTTGATTAGCTATATACAAGTGTTTCATATAAATTTATTTCCATCTATACACTCTTCCAATCTTGGTCATATCCAATCATGTAGTTACCTGAAGGGCTAAATCCAAAAGACTATGTTAATACATCCTGATTCTCTCACCTAAACTAATTTACATATTTATCTTTGGATTAATATTATAGTTAATTTTAATTTTTTTTGTTACTTTTTAACTAAATCATAAGTCATATATTTTTATGGGATATGTGTTTATTACTTATATTTCATGATTTAATTATTATGAGGTGGCTAATTATGAATTTTGTACATAATGATTATGTTACTTGTTATAGTATTGTTTTAGGATTTATATCATGATGTAATTGTCTAACTACCTTATTGTCATGAGTGTGATGTAGGAGAGTTAATCCCTCATAATTTTATGGAGGGAGATCATCATCATAGAGGGTGGTGTAGATGGAGATAGTGAAGGATGACAGAGGAAATTGATAAGACCCATGCACACACCACATTAGATTTTAAAACATAATATGCATTTTGTGTTTGGTTTGATATTATTTATACATTTTGGAAGTAAATTGTATTAGATATTATAAATTTTGTGTTTTAAATATTAAAATATTTATATGGGATAAATCTTGTAGGAGTTTGTATTTTTTTATTTTTCATTTGTTATTTATATGTATACATAATACTTTAATTATAGTATGTTTATATAAGATTATTCTATTCATGTTTATGAATATGGAAATATAAATATTATATATAACATCTTATTACTATTTTATATAGACTATATAATGTCTTAATAATGTTTTATAGCATTAAGTTTGTAAAGATATATATTCAAGAATATCAATATTTGGCATGCTATTATGAATATATATATGTCCTATATACAATAGTAAGGAATGAAAACAATTAGCTGGACATAATTGAAAGTAATACTTGTTTATTTTATTATCAAGGGATAATTATATTTATTTTATATTATGGGAGTTTGGATATCCTAAAAAACTATCCTACAATCTAAAGTCTAGTTTTGATTTATATGCATGGACTATGTAGAGATTTGTAAGTGTGAGTTATCATGATAAAAGTGAACTTGTTTATTGTTATACTAAGGTTTGAAACATAATTAGCATGAAAAAATTT
This sequence comes from Torreya grandis, assembly GCA_037957365.1. Classification (NCBI taxonomy): domain Eukaryota; kingdom Viridiplantae; phylum Streptophyta; class Pinopsida; order Cupressales; family Taxaceae; genus Torreya; species Torreya grandis. Next base: position 812,234 of record JARHVA010004974.1, read on the forward strand.
AATTTGATAAAAAAATTAATGATTACATAATTATGAGAAGGCTCGATATAATAATTAGGGATTTTTTTGGTTGTTAACTGGGAGTTAAGTGAGTTAAGTGGAAAATGGTGGATTATGCATGAACTGCTAACTAAAAGCTAGTAGATACATGTGAATCTTGGTCAATTTGGGATTGACATGGAAATTTATATAATAATTGATCCATATATAAGAAGGGACATGGATGAAGATAAGAGGAAATGAGTTGAGCAAGAGGAAAAGGGTTTTTTGGTTTCAAGTTAGTAGCATTAAAAAGGTTGGTAATGTAATTTTATTTGTGTCAACTCAAGAAATTTTTATGTGAATAAAATGTGTCACTTATGGTTTGAAATGATATAAATTTAAATGTAGATTTTAACCTTTTTATCCCTATGGATGGCTTGATCATCCACTACACTAACCATATACTCTATAAATCCATTAGGAATGTAAAAAAACAATTGTGTTCATTCTCTAGGGATTAAAGTATTTTACTTACTATGTTAAACATATAAAACCTAGGTAGATGGTTGATAGATTTATGGAATGTGTTAGGTTTTATAATCCCTATTATCTTTATACACTCATAAAATTGAATTTTGATACTCTAAGAATATGGATGTAATGAATAGGTCTGGTGGCCATTTAGATTGGTACAAAGTCTATGTTGTTTTAAAATGGGAAGGCTTTATTATAATTTATGTTTGATTTTAGTTTGGGGATTTAGTATATCCTATGACTATGAACATTGGTTATTTAAACCAATAATAAAATAAATGTCTGCATAAGACTATTTATAAAATAAAATAGTGAATCTTTTGGACTTTGTAATATATGTTGAGAAACCATGGAAATATAGGAATGGAAAGTATGTTTTAGTACCCAAATCATGGGGTAAATTATATTCATAATTGATTTCAAGTGTGTTATAAATCAATGAGATTTTTTATAAATGGGTATGCAAAATATGGTATACATATATTTATAAATTATGGACTATTTATTATTTATAAAAGAATTTATAAAAATGTGTATGTAATATGACTATGTGTATTACAATCACACACATAACTGAGACTATATATAAGTATACATTGTGTATTATTATTATTATGGTAAACTGGGTATTCACTTAGCATTTCAAATAGGGAGAATATATGTATGAGCTTAGAGTTTGATGAATTATTATAAGTTGGAGACTTAGGTCTATGTTTTAAGTCAACTGAGTAAGATTTGATACAATTATATTTTTAGGGGACTTTAATATATTCGAATGTGTGATTGTATTCAATTTGGGGTTAGAGAATAAATTTGAATTATTTATTTAAAAAACTATTATTATAATATTGGTATTTAGAAAATTGACAAGGTTGAATTATGGAATTATGTTAGATAATTAATATTGTTGTGTATTGAGTGGTTTGATTTATAAAATAAACTATGTATATTTCACTTAGGTATTTTGGGAAAACTATACTTGTCTATAAAAGAATAGAGTTATAGCATTTATAAGGGATGGATATCAATAAACATTATATTTGATACTTATACATTAGTAAAGTATATTTTACTAGAGGTTAAAGGTTTATGAAATTACATTTTAGTTTTGTAAACTATTGAGAATGAATTATGTAAAATGATAAAAACAATGAATATCAAAACAGTGGTATGGTTAAATTATTCATATTATGGGATATATATAATAGGAATGTATCAAAATATATGAGATATATGTATATGATATTCTAGGTCCTCCCACACATGTATAGCCTATATTTAAAAAATAAGTGGTGTGAATATACTTATAGTATGTGACTGATCACATAAGTCACAAAATCCTAATGAATTGAGAACTATAACTATATATATGTAGCCTAAATTGTAGGATGAATAATTAATTTTTTATAAATAATTTTAGAAAAACATTATGTAATTTATGAATGCTAGTTATATTATGTGGTTTGAACGTTAGGTTATGAAATTGATAAATTTTATACATAGCATTTATTAAAGGAAACTAGATTCTTGGAATGACTTGTATTATACCCAAATGGTATATAAACTTGCTTTTTGTAATATTCTATATGAGATGTATATAATAAATAAGGTTCAATCATATGTTTGATGGACTAAATGTAGTTAAAGTAATTATTTTCATAACTAGTATATCGATGTATTTGCTAATAGAAACAATTACATGAACCTATTGGTTATTATTAAATTTTAACCAAATCTATAATTAATGGTTCTAACTGAGAAGTGAGATAGACTTTATTGGATTATTTAGCATCATTAATGCTAGATGAAGGTAATGATCAAGTGGTGTATATGAAATTAATTGATCCTAAAGATAAAGAGATATTTAAAAACTTTAGCCAAATTAATGTTAGATAGATATTATCATTTTCTATGTATGATTTATGTGTTTGTGTGATATCATGTTAGATCATATTTTATTTATGAAACACATAATGTGGTATAAATCTTATAGCACACAGGTACTATCATGTCTCTCGAGATTCCCGCAACATCACTATCTACCCATCCATGAATAGAGGGCCATACCTATTTCAGAGATTGTGTGAGGGATTGATGGTCCATGGTTGGTTTGGAAAAGTGATCGTATGATGATATCCCTCCCCACTATTTTACTTACAGACTACACTCGAGATTATTAGAGATACAATTGAGTTAGAGTAACTCGAGCTCTATGGAGCATAGTATATATCATTGTACTTATGATAAGGCTATATGCCTATTGAAAATGTATTTAATTATTTTTAATACATTTATAGTGGTGACTATACTATTGTACTTGTTGTGGATGGATTATATATTATGATTACTTTCCTTCTGTGATTGTGATTAATTTCTATTGATTAGTAAATGTTGTTGTTACATGTTTGCTTATGTTAAATATGTTTATTTTAATATGTTAAAGATCACTAATTATATTCTCATGGTGTTATATAATTAAATAATGTATTGAGTAATTAATTTAAAAACAAATTAAATTATTATAGTAAATCCTTTTGGGGATGTTACATATGTACATTTTATGGCCTTACTTCTACTCAAGTGTCACTTTTATTTTCTCAATTTCCTCTTGATCATCCAAATCTCTATTGAGGTCAATTCCTAACCATTCTAGACTAGTGACTTTGTTATTTATATGGTCCTTGATCTTAATTTTATGCATTATAAATTATAAGTAATCTTTGTGAATGTATGAGATAAGAAACATCATGACCTCTATGGGCTTGTCGAAATAAGGTAAATTAAAAAGTTGAAAAACTCCACCATCATTGAGGTGATTAAAAATAGTAAGATCATATATGAGCTCATTTTTAGTATTTTTATGTTAAACCCTATAGTCATGCTATAACTCTACTTAATTCCCTAGTTAGAAGTGGTTGTAATTAAATATCTAATAGGTTGACACATTAGACTTCATTTCTCCATCTGCAACACCAATTCAAGATATTGCTTTTCTTCAATAAATATAGGGGGTGTGGGTGGTGTTTTAGTATTCTTATTTGCCTCATGTTCCATCTTAGATTCTTTAATTTTTTTTCTCTATTTTTTGTACCAATATTTCCTCTTGTATGATGGATTCAATAGGCACTTCTCTTATCAACACTGATTATACTTTTATTCCCTCAAACTCATATTCTTTATGAATTGCAAGGGATCTCTTATATGGAACTTATTATTTAAATTCATCACCCTTATAGGATATTTAAAGTTGAGGTGCATCCATTTGATCCTATTGAAATAATATGTGGTTATTATTTTAACTTCATTGGCTCTCCTGATTCAACATCCTCCAATGGCAGACATCGACACCTAAAATCTATAATTCCTTAAAATATGATTCTATAATCACTACTCTACCAATCTCTATATTCATGATGATCTCCTTACTTCATAATTATGAATTGGTTACTAAAAGTTGATAAATGATCCTTTTGATATCTTGAAAATGATCTGCTTGGCCCTATAAACCATGAATTTTCAATATTAAAATCTTAAAATAAAGATTGGTTAAACTTTTATAGTTTTGAGGGGTAATACACATTTACTTATCTATGACCTCATCCATCATTTCACTCATTAATTCCTCTAAAGGTATTTCCACAATGTCAAATTGCCACACTTTCTATTACACATTACTTTTATCACATTTAACACATTTGTCCCATCTTGCACTTTTCTTGAAGTGCATGACAACTATAAAATAATTTTTAAAAATGCCATTTATATGGTGGGAGACTACTTTATTTTTCATCTTGACCCCTTCATAGTGGTTATGATCTGCATATTGTGTATATTCTTATCCTTATGTGTTTCCACTTACACACCCCTTTTTAGACACATTTCCTTCCATCATTTCCTTTTTGATTTTGAGTTTTAATTCATTCACACTTACCCCACACTAAAATATGTATGTGATACTCCACAGCATGACAAATGAAATAAGAGAGAACCAAGTGTTGATTTAAACCTAAGAAAAATATGTGAAACCAATGCCATGCTTTATTGAAAAACAAACCAAAATCCTAAATTTATCTATTAGCATTTCACTTATTTACAAAAGGGAAGCATCACTCAAAATGGTAGATTCAAATTTGACTACCATTGAAATGGCCCAAAAATAATTGGACATCTAAGCTATTCAACTTACACGTGCCTATGGGATGACTGTTATGAATAATAAATGGACCATTGTAATGGACGCAAAGTTTTCCTAAATGTCACATGAGTTTGGAATCATAGATTAACACATGCATAATAGGACAAAAAGTCTTATTATTGAGATGTATATCATGTTAGGCCTTTTATTTCTATTTCTATTTCTATTTCTTCACTCCTCAACTCTAATGCATGAGAAAATGTGTTTCATCTAGCTATAGTAAATCATTCAAGTGCACTTTCAAATTTTCCTCATCATCCAACTGACCAACACACATAATATATAAATAATGTATAAGAAACTTAACTAGGATAATTGATTCAACACCAAAGAAAAGTTTAAAAGGATTAATTTTATTCAAATATTTATATAAGGTTTGATATGTCGATAATACCATAGAAATGTGATCCTCCCAGTTAGTGTGGCCAATATTGCAAATATTCATCAATGTATGACCCAATATTTTATTAAAATCTTTATTTATACCATTACCCTGAGGGTGACAAGGTGTAGTCTTATGGTGGGTAATCATAAACTTAACCAAAATGATACATATTGTCTCATTAAGTAAATGATTTTCATGATCTCTATTCAATCTTAATAGACATACATACCTTGTAATGATATTTTATCAAATAAATATTATGGAATTTACAACATCACAATATTGGATTGGTGTTACTTCAACCCAATGAGTGAGGTTGTCAATGGCAGTAATGATATAACATGTATTAGTACACCTCCCCACTAGAGTAATGGTGCCAATAAAATCAATAACCCATTTCTCAAAGGGTTCATAAGAAAGTATCATATGAAGGGGCATGGCATCCCTCCAATTTGGTTTAGTTATGTGTTGATAGATATCACATTATCATGCATAACCTTTGGCATACTGAAACAAAGTGGGCCACCAAAACCGTATTAATAGAACATTTTATGTTGTAGCATCACCAAAAAATGTCCTCTAGTGACACCTTCATGAACCACTTGAATAAATTTAGTGTGTTTATGTTGCATCAGGCATAATCTTAATCCTTCATCCCATCCAAGTTTATAAATGCCACCTCTAATTAGTTGGAAAGGATCATTATAAATATCCAATTGCTTTCTCTCTTGAGTGCTAAGGTGGGATAGTGTTCAACCAGTGTAAAGAAAAGTCTTGATATCCTCCAATTCCTCATGTAAATACATGACTTGAAAAATATTCACATTATATAGGTCATCCTTGATGGCATGTACCATTTCACTATATTTAATGTGTGATAAGTGATCTAGTCCATAATTAGCCTTACCTAGTTCTACCATCACAAAAAATCAAAATTCCTAAAAGATCATAATCTATTGGAAAATACATCCAAGCAATACCATCTTATTCATGAATTATTTAAATTATTCATGATCTATAAAAAAGTGAACAGGGTGACCAATAAATATTGAATAAATGTATGAATCATATATACCATGGAAAAGGCTTCACATTTGATAGTTGAGTAATTATGTTCAATTAGAGTGAACTTTCAAATAACAAAGTAGATGGGATGATCAAGACTACCCTCACCAAGTTATACAAGGATAACTCTTATTTTCATACATAAAGAATCAACATGTACATGAAAAGGATTTGTTCAATATGGAAACTAGAAAATGGGGGAAATGATTAACTTGTCCTTTAGTGATATGAATGCCTACTCTAAGAATTTATCCATAATAATTGACCATTTTGTTTAAGTAGTTCATCTATAATTATTACAATCTTATCATATCCTTAAATGAATTTATGAAAGCACCCTATGTGTCCTGGTAAGGCACAAACCTCACTCTAAGTGGTCAGTGCTAGAAGGTGAACAATGACTAAAATTTTAACAAGATCTACCAGGAGTCCATCATGATAAATAATGTGACCCAAAAAAATTCCAAATGGAATATCAAAGACAAAGTTCTTCATATTTAAATAAATCTAAAGTTGATAGTGCTAAAACATGAGGAAAACATTATCACAATGATCACTCATTAAACCATAGATAGTCTAATCATCCAAGTATACTTGAAAGAACTTATGAATAAAATCCTTAAAAGACTCTACCATAATATAAGAGAACATAGTAGGATTATTCTTTAAATTTAAGGGCATGACATTGTAGGCAAAAAAATCCATTTAGTTGCAAAGGTGGTATTTAGTTTATCTTCTTTTGTGATCTAGAAATGATGATAGCCATAAAAACCATTAGTGAAGGTATAATTTTTTCACCCAATAACTCTTAAAATTTCCTTAGTGAAAGGCATTATATAAGGGTCATTTATTAAATCAACATTGAGTACTAATAGTCTACACAAATGTGAACATGGTAATCCATATTGGTATTGATCACCATGAATTTTACCCATTTAGACTCATCAATAAGAATGACAACTCTAATTCACAACATACTATCAATATCCTCTTAAACTTGAGCATATAAATTAATATTCATTCAATAATTTATCTTTCTAACTATTCAATTACCCTTAACTAATTTGATGTGCATCTTACCCAATGAAGGATGCTCCCCTTTCATCTATGTGTAATTGCATGAGAAAATGTCTTGATATTCTTATAAGAGTTAAAAAAAACCTTGGTGATCTCAGTATAAAACTAATAATTCCCCATAATGGTCATCTTGGGCACATCTTCTATTTTAATATTTCATTGAACTATCTAGAGTAGCTCTAAATATGGTTGTTGGTCATTATGTATGGTGTTTATGACATTAAATACTTCATATTCACTATGTAAATCAAAGTGATCAATGGATGGATCTAGTAGGTTAGAATTGGAACCTTAACATTATACATAACCTTTTGTTTTCCCTTTTGGACTTGTTCCCTCAATGCATGGTCTAGTTGAGAGTCAATTATGAAGAAGATGAGACAAGAGTATCAGATTATTATAAAATGGATAAGTTATCCTCATGCATGTCATGTGTATGTTGTATGTGGTCTTTAATTGATGTTAGATCACTTATAATATATTTATGGATGGCTTATAGGGATATTTTTAAATCCATGTGAGGTGATGAGTAATATAGTGCTAAAATCATATTACTTTGAATGTTAATACAAGAATTTGTGTCTACGCATAATTTTTGATGAATTTACCATGATCTAGATTAAGTACATAGAGTACCATAAAATACATGAACCCATACATAGTCAAAAAAAATTATCATTTGCATTCCAAAGGTTTTTTCAAGCCTTGATATGGGATTCTAGATCATTAACACCATCATATATTAGAGTGGTGTGATCATGATTTTATTGATAGAAATGATAGTACATAATAACATGCACTAGGTCCTAGATGAGAAAATTATGATGGTTATTTACCCACAATTAAGTGACTATCCCTTGAAAAACATACCTAAGTGAACACATCCATTCATCTTCAAACACATAGAAAGTTTCAAACTATTGCACATACTCCTAGATTTCCATTTTACTATGAAACCTAATTGATTGATCTAAATGCAAAGGTTGTCTAGCCATCAAATTTATATTAATAAGGTGAACAAACTTATGGCACTTAAGTATCTTTTGTATAACTTCCTCTTAGATACCAATGGCACCACAAATTTATCTAGTAATATCATATTCTATAAGATCCCAATGGTCACAATCATTGATACTAGTGTCATAAATGGACTATGCATCTACCTAATGTAATATACCATCCAAACTAAGATTAAGATGATTATTTTCTTGATTCATGACACTATAGATATGAATGAGGTCCTCATTAATTTTAATTGGTTTAATAAAAAGAGGTCCCTAAGTATTATCCAGGGGAATCATGCTGTGTTATTGTCATTTTCAAAATTGATATAGTGATTTTTGAAGCTCAGGTCAATGTTGTTTGCATAAAACCATGGTCAGTCCAAAAGAACCAAAAAATCATCAGATTCAACCAACTCAATTACTTTAAAGTTGGCCTTGAAAGTGACACCTAAAATGTCAATGGTGGAATCTTTAATAATTCTTATGGGAAGTGCACGAGGCTTATTAGCCATGAATAATACATGTGGAGAGGGATACAAATGAGGGCTCATCATCTTCCTCCAAGCATCCTTTGTTAGTACATTTACCTCCATGCTAGTATCTAAAAGTATATCCTAAATGATCCAACCATCAATAACTACATTTATTAACATTTCCTTATCATACTTTATACTAGGTTAGACATGAGCCTCTTGTCATCATGTGTGGTTCAATTAATGATCTTCCATAAGATTTGGTGGGTGGTGACTCATCGAATTACTCAAATGGGTAATGATGTATTTATCAAGAATATATTTACATAATTCATAAAACTCATCATGTACTAAGTCTTAGAGAACCAAATATTTTTGCATTTCAACATGTGTAACAACATCTCTATCCTTAAGGAACTAAATTTCACCTTGCAACTCTTGCACCAAAGCCATTATGTCATGTAATACTTATTTATACTTTTGAGAATCCAAGTAGTGATATGTATGAGGATCTTCCCATTGAACCCTGTTAGTTGGTGGATTTGAAATGGACTAGGAAGGATCACCACTTGATGTATTAATATTGACCTTAGGACCAATCTAAGTAGTAAGGCATAGTCTCCATTGAGTAATTGGAGTTTTTTCAATATGTATCATTCTAACATCCTTCTCATTATGCTCCATGGTGAGGGTAGCATACTATTCTATGCATTCCTCCAAATGATGCTCATTCTTATAAAAATCACAAGTTAGAAAAATTGGGTAGTCATCCTGGTAATGCTCTAGATTTTCACACTTGTTATAGGTTCTAGACATAAAATCACCACCTCCATGTCCATGATCGTGACCTCTATAGGACTGACCCCCACCATTATCCTAATTATTGGCTACATAGGTCTGATAAGTACCTCACACACTCATCATGAATCTCACTAATAAGGTGTAAATAATTTGTATCATGTGTATATGCATCACATATTTAAGAAATTATGATACCTTTAATTGAGTATCATGATGGAGAAGTGATGACCAATCTATCACTTAACTTATTTTGCCTCAAAACTTGATTATGCATAATAAATAATAATGATATGGTTATGGGATCCTTGATCATGATAAGATAGTTTTAAAACATTATATGAGAGATATAACCTATATTACACATAAAATTTTTATATAAAACTCAAAAATTTACTTTGTCATACCATTTTCTCACAAGCATTCTTCATATCCCTTCATTAAGTTGTATATAAGTAAAATGATATTTCCTTTGAAAAAAGAGTATCTACACTTAATGTACCTATTCAAAACCATGAGACATATATTTTAGACCCAACTTAATTATTCTAAAGGTCACAACCTTATACTCCACCTCTATCACATACTTCCTTTGTTAACTTGCCCTTTGTCCTTGTAGCCCTATTTTAAGGGTTTTCTAGACATTTTTCTTTAAAAAAATTATTTTAAAAAATTAATAAACATTATAGATACCAATTTTTCTATTTTAATAAATCCCAAAGTATCTATATCTAACTCATTCTCCACTCCACTTTATTTTCAACTTTTATAGTTATTTGTAGGCCTAATTAGGCCTTAAAGGATTGTTCCAATACTCCAAACATGACAAAATAAACCCAATAAAAGTAAAAAAACTTGTATCCTATAAAACATGTAAAATTACATATTATTCCAAGTTTTTTTAATTTTCCACCATGTACTTTTCTTTATAAATGAGTTTCCTTATTTTGACAACCTAGGAAAACACAATCTTAAGGCCTATAACTGTACTTTACCACTTTCAGAGATTTATAAAATGTTTCTAGGAATATTGATCTTTAAATTTTTATTTTTATACTATATAAATTTTCTAACCATTTATAACCTTGGATTCATCATAAATTTCACACAACATGGACTTTTGTCTAGAAATCCTAAGTTGTCCTATCACAAGGCAGTAAGCTTAAAAAAATCATATATTGAATTTTATGAGGTTTAAATATATAAAAACAACTAAAAAAGTTATATTTTTTGTGATATAAATTTAATATTTATAAATTTATATTTTATAGTGTATGGATTAACTCATATTTTTTGTTCTCATACTTAACATACAAAATTGTGTTTTCCTTGCGTATAGTCATGAAAATATGAATTCAAAGTCATATATCAGTCAGATACTTATCTAAAAATTATATATAAATTAATTATAAAGGTAAAAATATTCAATATGATGGATAAATCACCTCATTTTTTTCAATAAATATCAATCTCTTACACAACTTAATGTAGGCTTCTTCTTGTAGACCTCCTAGCAACAATTACTCCTACCAAGTCTCCTTCACCACTCCGCTATCTCTCATTACCTTTATAAATGTTTTATCATGATTTTATAACTTCATTTTAATATTATATATTCATATTCCATGTTATAATTAGTTACTATCTTCACATAGGATGGTTTATCTTCATTTAACAAATTTCTATTCTTGATTTTCAACATTGCTTTCTCCATAAAACTTGCTCAAAGCTTATCTCCACTTTATTATCTATACTTAATGTATATAATAAGTATAATAAAAAATATACATGTTAATTTTTAATATTTTACATTTAAATTAAATTTATATTGATCTTATCGATATTTCTAATGACCTTTTAAGGGACTTAAACCCTTCACAAGACTCTTTTTATGGACAACACATGAATTTTCGTGTTCACATAACTCATGACAAAATTACATAAGGTATAATACATTTTTAAATAAATTTTTAAACTCAAAATACATTTTTACAATGCTTTGGGACCATTCCATGGTTTAAAACCCACTTTGGAGGGAAAATCCCAATTCAAATTTTCAAATACACTATTTTGGAAAGAAATTCTAATTGTTCCAAATTTCATTATTTTAGGACTTATAAAGGATACTTATTGAAAAAATTAACTCAATATCTCATCCTATACTCATAAAGACACAAATTTAGCATATTTACATGAATAATTTATTCAATTCTTGATGCTCCTGCATTAGAGTCCCTATGTACAAAATTTTGATCTCTTGATCAAAAGGCTTCTTCTTCCTTTTCCAGTTTTTCTTTATTTCCTCCATTTGTTATTATTTCATCCTTATTTCTTGCTAATATTATTAAACCAACTTCTCATATAAATTTAAATTCATTCTTTATCCACATTTTATTCTTTTCCTTGGAATTTTCTCCAAATTCTCTTTCAGCTCATCAAGTTCACCTATACAAACATAACTCAACAAATTGTCAAATATAAAAATTTGAGACTTTTGGGTCTCATAATACTCTTATTGACTCCTCACTTACTCATTCAATAATATTTTATTCTAAATTTTCTTCTCTTCCTCAAATAATACTTCATTATTTATGGTAGCTTCCAATAATGCCATCTCTTCCTCTAATTGTTCAAAATTTACATTAAAAAATGCATTGCTAAAAAAAAAAAACTTTTATTCTTGGGTTATCCCTTCAAGTATTCCTCTTCCAAATCATCTATATCCTTTATAAATTCTTTATTTTATTATTATTCATGTTTCATTTTGGATTTTTTATCACGTTCATTCTCTTGCTTGAGTCTCTTTTTCTTCATGATCTCCTTCAAACAATAAGGCCTCAAATTGACCCAATTTTTCATCCATTTTGGTACCTACATAAACAAAATCATAAAAAAATAGATTCAAAATCATGAGGCTCATTTTCCTCTTCTTCTTTTTCCATCTCATCTTCTCTTATCATTGATAATGTCTTTGGTTCACATATATACACTTTTTGTTATTTTCTCAACACTTTCTCTTATTTTTTAAGGTAATTTTCAACTTTTATTCAATCTATACAATTTCCTAAAACTTCAGACAATTTCATAACAACATATATTTCCCTAAGATATCCTAAGATATGATACCACAATTGAAAACCAATCTGTCACTTAACTTACTTTGACTCAAATATTTGTTATGCATAATAAATAATAATAATAATATGGTGATGATGGGTTCCTTGATAATGATCCCATATCTTTGAAACACTAGATGAGATATATAAACTATATTCCACATAAAAAAACTATATAAAATGCAAAAAGTTACTTTTTCATACCATTTTCTCACAAGTATTCTTTGTATCCCTTTATTAGGCCTTATATAAGTAAAATGAACTTTCCTTTGAAAATGGATTCTCTACACTTTTTGTGCCTCCAAAAACATCTTGAGACATATATTTTAGATCCAATTTAAGTATTCTAAAGGTTACAACCTTCTACTCTACCTCTATCAGATACTTCCTTTGTTAACTTGCCCTTTGCCCTTGTAGCCCTATTTTAAGGTTTTCCATCCATATTTTATTTACAAAAATTATTTTGAAAAAATAAGCATAATTCTATATACCCATTTGGCTCTTTTAATAAATCCCAAAGTATCTAGATCTAGTTCAGTTTTTGCTCCACTTTATTTTTAACTATTACAATTACTTTATTGTTCCAATAATCCACATGTGCCAAACCAAACAAAATAAACCCAAAACCACTTTTATCCTATAACACAATTAAAATTACATATAATTACAAGTTTTTTTAATTTTCCACAATGTACTTTTCTTTATAAATGAGTTTCTTTATTTTGACAACCTAAGAAAACACAATCTTGAGGCATATGACTATACTTTTCCACTTTATGAGATTCATACAAGGTTTAAAAGACTTAAATTGGTCCTTAAAGTTTTATTTTTACATTATCCAAATTTTCCAACCATTTATAACCTTAGATTCATCATAAACTTCACACAACATGGAATTTTGTCTAGAAATCTTAGGTTGTCCTATGACAGGGCAACAAGCTTAAAAAAATCATATCTTGACTTTTATGAGGTTTTAATATATAAAAATAAAGGAAAAAGTTATATTTTTTATTTTATAGATTTAATATGTAGACACTTATAGTTTATAGTGTATGGATTGACTCATATTTCTTGTTTTTAGACTTCTTAACATATAAAATTATGTTTTCCTCACATGCAATCATGCAAATATGAATTCATAATCATATATTAGTTAGATATTTGTCTCAAAATTATATAAAAATTAATTATAAATGTATATATATTAAATATCATGGAAAAATAAATTTGTTTATTGAGATAAGCATCAATATCTTCCACAGCTTAATGTAGGCTTCTTCTTGTACACCTTCCTAGCAACAACTACTCCTACCAAGTCTCCTTCACCACTCCTCTATCTCTCATTACCTTTATCAATATGTTATCATGATTTTATAACCTCCTTGTAGTCTTTTATATTCCTCTTCAATATTCCAATTAGTTCCCATCTTTATGTAGTATGGTTTATCTTTATTTAACAATTTTCTATTCTTGATTTCAATATTGCTTTCTCCACAAAGCTTGTTCAAAGCTTATCTCCACTTGATTATCTATCCTCCACGCCTATAATAGGTATCATCCACCATTTACATGTTAATTTTGAATATTTTACATTTTATTTACATTTATATTGATCTTATGGACACTTTTAATGACCTTTTAAGGGACTTAAACCCTTCAAATGTTTATGGATAACATATGACTTTTCTTGTTCACACAACTCATGAAAACATTTCATAATGTTTCATACATTTTTACATACATTTATAAACTCACAAGACATTTTTAAAATGATCTGGGAGCTTTCCATGATTCAAAACTCACTATGGAGGGAAAATCCCAATTCAAATTTTCAAATACACTATTTTTTAGGGAAATTCCAATTGTTCTAAATTTCACTATTTTAAGCCTTCTCAATGCTACTTATTGACAAAATGAACTCAATACCTCATCCTAAACTCATCAACACAAAAATTTAACATATTTACATGACTAAATGTTTTCAATTCTTGGTACTCCTGCATCAAGAAGGGGGGTATCTCTCACATCATAGTCTTCTTAGCAAATATCACAGGACTACTTTAACACATCATGAATAATATTCCTAGGATAGTTATTTATATTATGACCTTATACTTCATATTCAACACACAATAAACCAATTAAATTATCTTTAATACTATTCTCAGTGACCTTCTCCAAATGAGATGCCATAGTATAAATCTAGGCTTCCACAAAGGGACTAATCTTTGTATCTATACTTCCAATGACTTCATCACGAAGGGAAACTTCTAATGCCTCATGTGGTTTAGTGTAATTATTCTTGGATAATTTACTTTGGAAAGGAAGTAAAAATAATTTTACAAACCATTGGGCATGCTAAGTTGTATTTATCTCAAATAATATCTTAGAAATAAATGTTTTAAAATGTACATCATACTTATGCACACTCTCAGTGAGTTCTTGTTTAATAGAATTCAAGGAAATAATACTCTATTATTCAAACTATTGAATGTCAAATTCCTAGATAAAATCCACCTTTAACTACTCATAGTTAACCATAACTTATTTCCAATCAAATTATAGTACCACTTATGCATGTGATCTAAAACAGTAGTGGCAAACTAAGTTTCCTTCCATTAATTAGCATTAATAACTCATGCTTTCCAAATGAGTTATCACTTATGAACATGTTTCATTTCATTTTCAACACCATGATATTCAAGAATATTAAGTGTCATCTCATAGTATACTATAGGTAGATTGTATGTTAGAAATTGAGCTTGTTGTGATGTGATTCTAGTCCCTAAACCTTGTGGGGGAGGTCCACCAATGCCTCCTACACCACCTCTAATTCCACCAACCATACCACCACTAGTACTACCTCCCATGACTCTTATGGTAATATAATCACCTAATACATTTGGTACATAAGTGAATTTATTAACTAGAGAAGGGCATGTACTCTTCCCAATAGATTTACTTGGTCCACTAGGAATCCTAAAGTGAGCCATAGGTTTGACTTGTAATGGAAGCAAAATATATAACAAATTATTATCTTGATTTTGTACTTTAAAAGTTTTTTTTTCAGACTCTAGCTCTACACTATTTTTATCTAAATTTATTGTAAGAACATTTTCTAAATCAAAGGCATGAACATGCACTATGGGTGAGGAATTTGACCTAAATATATTGGGTTATACAGTCACCAATACTTGGCTTATTTCTCTTGCACATACTTGTGTCATCATAAGGTGTGGTCCTATGATTGGGGAGTCCTCATTATGCCTTTCCAACTCCTTGTGGATCCACATGACACTTACATAGTCCTCTTATCCCCTCCCTATATTTTTTCCAATCATATCTTTTTACTTAGCATCATCATAATTGCACTTACACAACTCCCACTAATTGGATTTCATGATAAACCAACAATATTATATCAATATGTGCCCCTTGATTTCCCAGCTGACTATGTTACTCACACAAGGGAGATTTTATCCTCCATGTGGAAGTTTTCAAGTCCTGAGTTAACTATAAGATTATTAATCATTAAAAAAACTACCTTAGATACCTTCTATGTGAGTCTTGGAGGAAGTTAAACTAGGTTTCCTCTAAACATGAGTATGTAGATACTACATATTCAAAAATATAGTTATTAAGAATACTTCACCACCAAATATCCACCACACATGTCTAGGGAACTCCTAATATTACCAAGGCCCAATGATGCTCTAATGACTAGGATATCTTCCATCCATAATTCCTTAAATGATCATGTGTGTATACAAAAATCTAGGCATGCAAATGAATGAGAACATATAAAAATTAAGCTTCATAGAGTGAGTCATAAAAATGTTGTTTGACCCATGTGCATGTAGAAACTCCTAGTTTAAGATACTAAAGTGAATAATTCTATTATATACTAGTAACCGAATGCTCAACATTTTTTCTAGATGATCAGTCAAGCATTTTCCCACCATTGTATGAACAAATGTAATGGGTCCTAAAAACATAACTAAAGTTTTGGACTCTTCATTTATTTTATCATGTCCTTCCCTAGTTTCACACCTAAGATATAAGAGTTTTAATGAGATAACACATTATCACATCATGTGATAAAAGGTTCTTTCATGCTCACATGAAGCACATAGCTTAAGAATGGTTTCTATCAGTTTTGTCATGCAGTGGTGTATTCATATAGTTTATCAAGCTAGGGTGATCTAACAGGTAATTTTTTATAAATTTTATACTAATTTCCATGTATAAATCTTAACTATTCATTACCTACTTAACTAATTAAATAAAAATAAGTTGGCACAAATTGAGAGCAAAATAATAATAATTTCATTATATTCATGAACAGATTACATAAGTATTTCACCAACATAATATTTTTAGCTCATTACATTCATATGTCATATCCAAAAATATGATGACATCATATTACAATTATCAACAATAATACTAAGTAAAATTAAGGGGTATTTATGCAAAGGTCTACCCCAAACATTCAGTTACATAAGTAATTACAAAAAGATGACTCGCCAATGACCATTAATAGTAATGAGTCATGGAAATATGTTGCATTGAATTCATAAGTACCTATGCCTAAATAATCCTATATGATTTGTTTATTCTATATCCCCATTGTCATGTGCCTATATTTTCATGAACTCATGTTAGACTTATTCTTGACTATTCTTCTCTAATGTTCATGGGAACTGTTGCTTAATTATCTCTACTTTTTTTGCCTTTGACCAAGTCTTTCTCTATTATTTAAGTCTTACATTCTCATTTTCTATGAATTTCATGTTTCTTTATTCCATGTTACTTGCCTCTTCTATTCCACGGTCTTCTTCACCATGTCTCTCCCATGCCAAGGTCTTTTGTGTCATGTCTCTTTTATGCCATGGTATTACACATCGCTTGTATTTAAAAAAGTACTTGGCCAAAAGTAGATATAAAATTGAGGGCCCAAAAACATTTGAAATTTATTGATGTAAAAAAAATAAAGTACCTTACATTTTTAAAAGGACCAACTTATTTTTCATAGAGAATCACATGATCTATATCATTGTATCTATGACCAAAGTAACCTACCTACACATTTTCTCCCCATGACAATACTAAAAAACACAAAATAAGAAACCAATTCAATAGTACCAAGATATCAATATCCTTAATCAAATCTAATCTCATATATCATGTAAAAAAAATATGGGCTTGGTTCTATTCAAGGAGATCCAAAATCCAAACCTATAACATAACCCAATAACTTAAATACTTGATCTTAAATTTTGATCTATTAGTTTAAGCTCTAATGGAATTATTTCAACAAAATTATTTGGCTTTGCTAATTTGTTTATTTTCATATGATATGAGGATTTTATACATCTTGGGGGCTTTTTTGGACTTTATTGTATAGAT
Source organism: Torreya grandis (assembly GCA_037957365.1). Lineage (NCBI taxonomy): Eukaryota > Viridiplantae > Streptophyta > Pinopsida > Cupressales > Taxaceae > Torreya > Torreya grandis. Next base: position 830,272 of record JARHVA010004974.1, read on the forward strand.
ATAATCATAGGAATTAAATTTAAACATTCTCTTTCTAAATTCCTATAGTAGATAAGATGTTATCTCTAGTAATCCCCAAGGCATGGTCATGATACAAAATGTTACTTGGATGTTATCATTTTTTTAATGTTTTTTGGATTCTTCTAGGAAAAATTATTTTGGTTAAACATACATTTAAACCAAGTGAGTGAGTTCCCATCTTTTTTATGCTTGTGTATTTTTTCTTTCAAGTGCCCCACTATCAAATTTATTCCATGTTTAGTAATAGTAGTCATAATTAAAGAATACCTAAAAATAATATATGGATAAGGAAGATGATTTTACCTCATTACAAATAAATATATGCCTTATGGATCTTTTATCATGGGATCTGCACTAAGTCTTGTGATATCAATATTCTGTACACACACAAAGAATATTGTTGAAAAGTATCTTTGAAATTTTAATCACAATAAATAGAAAAAAAATTAAGCTTCATCATCAAATGAACATATAAAACAATGTTTTTAAAAACATATATTTTGTACAAAATACTAATGTTTTGATAACATCCCAATGAGAATTTCTAAAATATTTAAATATCAGTTATGTAGGATAAACCCTTTGATCTTGGGTATGTCTGAAATATCACCCACAAACATATTTAGAGAATGGGACACATATAAGAGCTCATAATCCATCTAATTACACATAGTAGTAGAGATACATTCAAAAATGAGGTAAGTTATTTATTCTCTATTAATTGGTGACTAAAAGGTTATTTTTTTTGTAATTTATGATTTTTAAGAGTTTAAGTGGCATTAAATTTTTTCAAATGCCATGATGATGGAATTGAAATGTATTTTGATATTTATGTGTCATGAATTCAATATGATTGGTGAATTAATCTTAAGAAATGGTTGTAGACTCACAAATTTGATATTAATCACTTGACAATGTCATTTTTGAATTATCCTTGACATAAATTAATTATGCATTCACATATGACTCGTGTTCACATTATTTCACAATCATTCATCTATATATGATCATGGAATTCCCCATTTTCCATCATTAAAATAAATAATCTCCATAATATGTGCCTATTTATTATAGTATCCTAAGTATATTATTACCATTATTTACATCAATTTTTCTTCATTCCTATATAATGTTGAAAATAGATAAATGATGTCAGTTACCAATAACATTTGCATTCATCAGTAGTTACTAGGTTATCCAAACAACTATTTTTAAAATGCAAACCCTTCCATTGGGTTGGCCCACATGTTTTTCATGTTGGTTATGGAGGTAAATTATCCAAAGAGTCCTCTATATAAACACATTAATCTTGAGTTATTCATATCCAACACTTATCTATATCTCACTTGAGAATCACTTACAAAACTATTTACATTTTGAGAGATCTATTTGCACTTCATTGAGCCAATATCCCAAATCATCCAAATCTAGAAAACCCTAAAAATAAATACCACTAAGCCAAGTTTGAACACTAAAATCAAGGAAAATTTTTTATATTGTTAAGTGTTGAAATCTAAATGGGTTGCATACATTATAGCATATCATTACTGAGCACAAATTCACATAGATGGGAGAACTATGTGTGGTTTGAGCTTTTTTTAGAGTATTGTAGCATATGAAAGACTCAACCACTTAGTACGTTTTCATTAGGAATATCAAACCCATCTTATAAACTAATTTTATAGGCCAAGAAAGTGCTAAAATTAGAGTTATGATTTCAATGTGAAGGAATACAAATTTGAATATGTGCATAAGACTAAGCATTTGAAACTACATAGAAATCATTTTGATAGGTAGGTTTAGTGATCTATGGTGGAACAGACCAACATTATACATAGATACATTTATGATAGATAGTGTATGGATATAGTTAATTTAGGTGTCTATTTTATACTAAATGCATCATGCACATTTTGACACTCTATTTCATGAGCTAAGTAATCACAGAACTATTTCAAATAATTTCAAGTGACTATACAAAGACAATTATCAAAATAGAATAGTGATCAGAACAAAATAGTAACTGCAATAAATAATTTATTTTTCACTTTTAGATCTATGTAATTTAGGATATATCTTATATAATATAAATTATCAATTTTTAAGTTGTTTAGATCACTAAATACAAAATAATTTGAACCAAACATTTCTCTCAAGTGTGTGAATTTAATTTAGGGTTACATCCTACCTTATTAAGATTTTAAAATTTAAATTTAGGGTTTCAAATCTAATTTTTTATTTCCCCTTATAATGCACTAATTTATTTGTCCTTAGCTCTACCCCTCTTGATGATTTTCATGATCATATTATATACCATATAATAATGATAAATATCTTGTCCCTATAAGGTGAACTGTTAAGTTAAATGGTGTTGGAATTGAGCATAATCAATACCTTTGGCCAAACTATGTGTATGTGTGCAATATAAAATGGATAAAATATATGAAATGTAAATCCTTAGTTCCTATATTGATGCAAATATTAATATTGAACACATATAAGTAGAGGAACATGTTGTTAAGGATAATATACTTGAACTTAAAGTCACTTATATATATGGTAATGGAAATAATAATTAATATCATGATAAAATACATCTTGATTAACTTAATGGTTTAGATCATTCATAAGTCTCAACCCTTTCTAGTTTTTTGGAATGAATTTGTATACAACCTAATGATTTGGATAAAGTCTTGAATATAATCCTAGAGGTAAATTATTATAAGTTTATCACATCTAAGGACCAACATGAGCCCTTCACTAATAATAATATACCTTTTAGAGGTATAGACTTTACAATAGATTGTTAGACCACCACTTCTAATTTACTTATGTTTAAAACTAGGGTTACACATGTGATGCCCAATCATAGTGTCAGAGAAACACATGACTTACCTCATATTTATGTGGCTATCCATAAACAAAATATTCGTATACTCATTAGATGGATACTCATGTGAAATCATTCATTGTTACATAATCTATTTCATGCACAAAAATCAAATCCTTTTACAAATTATAATTTATCTTCAATCTAAATTTTTTCAATTGGAACAAAATTCAACAAGAGTGGGTGATTCCATTATTTCTCAAGAATTACTACATAACCAATTGGCCCTAAATATTTAAAATTATCCCTTACCTACAATATTTTTGGTGCCTAATATTACATTATATGATGGTAAAGGTGATCGATAACCACACCTTCAATCAATGCAACAACATGTTTGGACTATGCATCTAATGACAAGTTGTTGACTAATTTTTTTATACATATCCTTAAGGACTATGCTTTCCATTAGTTATATTATATCCCTACCAATTATTTCATGTATTGATCCTTTGGCCAATTATCTCTTAGCACACTTTTTAATCAACATTAGTGAAAAGATGTCATATGCTCTAATTGTAAAAATTGAGAAATGAACAAATTAGTGATAATGTGTTTTGTTACAAGTCTATTATCATTAAGATGAAAAATCCTAAGTCTAATTATAATTTTTAATACATATTCAAGAAGATATTTCTTTCTCCATTAATTTAGTCCATTATGTTTAAGTGATTCTAATCTTTATGATGAATTCTGCCATATAGTCAAGGACTATGAAGTTAAGATATTTTTTATGAATAAGTTAAAATATGGGTTCAATCCTCCAATTTATTATGGTGAAAAGTTTAAAAATTAACCAATTCTCAAATCTAATAATGTGTAAAAGTAATAGTTAATGAAATGTCACAACCTAATAATTAGATTGTATTATCATCCCCATAAAGGAGGCATTTTACATGGTTATTGAAACCTCATGATAAGATCTAACAAAATTTCCTTGATTTAAATATCATATTCATCCCTCCCTAAAAATAGGCTGATATGAATATGAAAAAATCTAATGGATTAGACCTCAATGCATACTAATATTATCATATATTCATGAGAAATATATGAACAAATTTTTGGGGTTAAGACATAAGATTCAAGATCTAATAAACAAAAATATGATTCAACTCAATGATATTAGAACATTTATGAGTGATTTAGGGACATGACATAATGGGAATGTGAAGTTGAAAATATGTTTTGATCCCTTTCCAAGTCATGAGGAACAATAAACTAAGACTAATCATAAGATGCATATGGATTAATAAATATATATTCCTCCATATATATATATATGATTAAAATATTTAATAATAATAACATACTATTTATGGTATTATAAAATATAATTAAGGATACAAAATGCATAAAACCAAAATCACATTCGATGAGGATAAGACTATTGAAAAATGATTTTATTAATGCACTATTTTTTATGCATGCTTACATTAAATCACAACATATATATAGTGTCATGGTTGATAATGGGTTAACTTAAAATAATTTCACCATGACACTATTTATTACTATATAAAAAAATAATGACTTGATGGGTACAATAAAGATCATGAAAGGATTCTATGGAAAGAGGCAAAATCCTCTTGGAAGCATTGTACTACTAATTATGGTGGGGCATGAAAAAATGACTACTTGCTTCTTGAATCTATATAATATGGGGTTATTTGACATGTTTTTAGGTCATCTTTAGATACAAAATATTCATGAAATTACATATTTGGTAAATTGATTTGTGAAGTATATATATATATTAGTTGATTAGTTATACTTCCAAGTATCCAATATGAATAGCATATTCAGTTAGAGAACTTTCTTTGAAAACTTGTCCATATCATTTTATACAACCTATATAATTTCATTCTACACAAGTAGTTTAGATAAAGGTAATTAAATTTCCTTGAATACCAATGCCACAATGTCCTTTCCATCATAGGTATATTCAAGTTACACAAGAAACATTACCTAGTCAGTCATGCCCTATATTGATTCTACAAACTACTCCATGTGTTCCACATCGAACACCATCTCATAATCCTTGGGTAAAAAACCATTCAAAATATAATATGGTTTTTATAACTACATATTGCATTCAAGGTCATGTTGAATATGATGATGATGTATATGTTACAACATGTAATCACTTCTCAAACTTAGATATAAATGCATGTGGTATTACTATCCATGAAGGGTAATGTTCATTATGATTGATCCAATACCTACATGTGATCATCCCATTGATGGGATCATTATTTATCATAAACATAACTTGAATTAAATAAATACCAAAAACATTAAAAAATCATAACCTATGAATGACATGTATTGTTACTTTACATGGTTGTTTTAGGTTATTTATCATATATACATGTTATATTACATTACCATTTTCTACACATAATGTTTTCATGGTATACATGAGTGGGATGTAGAACATACAAGTTAAATATGATATGAAGATAAAGATGTATGACATCCCTGACATCCACGTGATAAATTCCTACATTGGGGTCATGCTTACACTAGGATCATCTTGGCACACTATACATGTTTTATCTTTTTATGATGATTCCATTGATCATATTGAGCTCCATAGAGTGATTGCACATAACTTTCTCTTGCATATACATTTAGAGTGTTATATATTATGGAAACTATACTTATATATATCTGATGATGACATGGATTGATTGCGTAGATTAAACTTATTTGATGTATGCATGTTGGATGTTAATGATTATTACATTTCGTTATCATTGATAGTGTATTAAATTATGTGATGATCAATATACATGGAATTTCCTATTATGTTGAGTCATAATTATATGTGACATTTAGTGTTATCTATTGTGTTTTTATGAGTGCATTAATTATATGTTGTCACATCATGGTTCATTTGTGTCAAGGATCCTCAATTATATCACATGGTAATGTTGTCTATATTGATTCAAAGTCATGTATTGAGTAATTTTGTGTGTTATCATCATGGCATTTTGTGCACATGTGTGTGTATATATACATAATTGTTGCACTTGTAGTGGGTGATTCATATCACATGTTCTTATAATTTTGTATGGTTCCATGATATCGGAGGATTTCCCAAGGTCCGAATAATGAGGATGCACGAGTCGTAGTTGCACGGGATGAAGTAAGTGAATACCACAAAATGCTAAGGTAAATGAAATCAAACAAGAGACAATTGCATGGACAATTTGGAGAAAAACCAATACTCCATTAATGTAAGATGGCCAAAGTGAAGAATACATATAGGAGAGCACGTAAGTAACTCCTCCACAAAAGGTGGTCAAAGCACCCCAAGAATAGACTATAACTCCTTCATGAAAGGTGGTGACAAGGTGATAAGAATAGAGAAGTAACTCCCATACCCGAAATAGCCAGTCAAAGGAGTTACTTATGACATTTTTATGACACCTATAACACATCTATGACACACATCTCCACATAAGATAGCCTATCCCATGAATGTAGAAAAACTCCATGTATGCATAAATATATAATATTCCCTAATTAAATAATAGGAAGAAAAAAATTCTACACTAATAACCCCCCATAAGCACAATTTAGGTGGGTAGTGTGGAAATATAAAATGGATCCCGGAAACTAGGCCTGATGAGGTACCCATGTACAAAAGAAATCTCCCATAAGATAGAGAAAAGGAGAAAACTTGTAGGAAAAAACTCCCCCCAAAAAGAGAGACATAAATAAATGAGAAGGATAGAAGGCCCCCCTAAAGATGTTGCTGCTACAGATGTAGACCACACCCCAAGAAGAGCTTGTAGATGAATGAACTTGCTCTCAGTGAAAGGTTTGGTGAAGATGTCTGCAACCTACTTTGAAGATTATCAAAAGATTAAGTCAATGACCTGACTATGAATAAGCTTCTGAATAAAATTCATGCGAATCTCTATGTGCTTGGTCCACTAGTGTTGAACTGGATTCCTACATATTTGAATGGTACTCTAGTTGTCACAATAAATGATGGTGGGCTGCCTGATAGGAATGCCAAACTCAGAAAGAATCCCCTGAAGCCAAATAGCCTCAGTAGCTACATTAATAGCTCCCATGTACTCTACCTCTGTAGATGATATAGCAATAGCATTTTGCTTCTTACTAGACCAACTGATATGACCAAAACCTAGAGAGAAACTATAATCAAAAGTGGACTTACGAGTCTGTGAATTGCCAACCCAATCTGAATCTGTATATCCAACCAATTCAACCTCTATTCCAAATCTATAATTAATCTCGTATCTATGTGAACCCTATATTTAATGCAAGATCCTCTTAGCTACTTTCCAATGTAGCTCATGAGGTTCCTGCATAAATCTGGAGACAAGTCCCACTAACAAGTATGATATGTGGGGCCTGGTCAAGTAGATGAGACTGCTAACAAGTTGTTGATATTGAGTGGCATCAACCAATGGTGAAGAACAGTCAGCCTCAAGCTTGACTCCTGATAGAAAGGGAGTCAGAGATGACTTGCAATCAACCATGTGAAATCGAGCCAATAAGTCAAGAGCATACTTAGGTTATGCAAGAGAAATCCCTGAATTTGACTGTGAGATCTTGATGCCAAGAAAGTAGTGCAACAAACCCAAGTCTGTCATGTCAAATATATCCTAGAGAGATGCCTTCACCACTACAATAGCTGATGAAGAACTCCTGGTGATCAAAAGGTCATCAACATAAAGAACCCGAATCAAGAGCGAGTCATCCTACCACAAAAAGTAGACATTAGGATCAAAATGGCACCTAGTGAAACCTGCTGTGAGAAGAAAGGAATCCATCTTGGCGTACCATGTCTGAGGGGCCTATTTGAGGCCATAGATAGATTTCCTAAGTTTGCATAATAAAGAAGAATCCTAAACAAATCCCAGTGGCTGCTCCATATAGATATCCTCCTCTAGGTCTCCATGAAGAAAGGCACTCTTCATATCCATCTAGTGCACATCCCAACTATGTGTTACGGCAATAGCTAAGGTGAGTCAGATAGAACTCATCTTTGTAATAGATGCAAAGGTCTCTAAGTAATCAATGCCTACCACCTGTGAGAAACCCTTGGCAACCAATCACATGTTGTACTTATCAACCAACCCATTTGCTGCAAACTTAGTCTGATATATTCACCTACATCGAACCATCTTCCTTCCCTTAGAAAGTGAATTCAAGTCCCAAGTGTCATTTTTGATTAAGGAAGAAAATTCTTCTTAAATAGCACTATCCCACTCAGGTACTCTTGATGCCTCTTGAAAAGTCTATGGATCTAAAACTAAAGCAAAGAAGGCATGTGGATCTCTCTGAAAATCCCTCTTAGTACGTCTGTCATCTGCAGGATCTCCTGGCCAAGTGTAAGCACTCTCAAGTGTCTATCTGGCCTAAAGTGGCCCAAAAGTGGGCAGGTCAGGTGCTAACTCCTCATCCTCTTACTGACTAGAGGTGGATGACCCTACATCACTATCTTCACTATCTAAACTTGAATAAGAAGAAGAAGAAGATATCTCTGGCTCAGGAACCTATTGTGACTAATCTGAATCTCAGGAATCATCATGAAGAAGAAGATTTGATGAGAGATAAGAAGTGCCAAGTGTTGAGTCTCTAGGACTCTCCTGAAAGTGGACACTTCTCTCAATGAACAACTCATGAGTGGTCAGATCTAGAAGGTGATACCCCTTAATACCATCTAGATATCCTACAAAGATGTAAGGCTTGGACTGACATTCCATAGCTTTGCATTTCTTCTTTGATATGCGGGCCATGGTTGGGAATCTAAAAACCCTAAGGTGCTCAACATCAGGTTTCCTTTTATGCCAAGCTTTAAAGGGTGTTATCCCTTTTAAATCTTTGTGAAGAACCCTATTTTGAATGTAGCAATCACAATTGATGGCTTCAGCCTAGTACTATGGTGCTAAGGATTTGGAGTGAATCATACAGCTACCCATCTCTTTCAAGAACCTATTTTTGTGTTCTACAACCCCATTATGTGAAGGACTGTAAGTGACTATGCACTGCAAATCAATCCCCTCTGTGGTTTAAAACTGCTCAAACCTATTGCTGACATACTCCCCTCCATTATTAGTTTGAAGAACCTTGATGGATTTCTCACTTTGTTTCTCAACAAGAGCCTTGAAGTCTAGAAAATTTTCAAACACTTCAAAATTTTGTTTGAGAAAATATATCCAAGTATACCTAGAGAAATCATCAATGAAAGTGAGGATGTACTTGGCCATTGTGAAAGATGGTTTGGAAAAGGGTCTCGATACATCACTGTGGACTAACTCCAAAGGTTGTGAAGCCCTCCAAGCTTTACCTTTGTCAAATTTTGCTTCGGGATGCTTCCCAAGGGAGCATTCCTCACAATGTCCTTTTGAAAATTAGACATGAGGAAAGCCAATGACCATGTCATTTTTACAAAGTTGTTCAAGGTAGCAGTAGTTAAGGTGGCCAAACTACTCATGCCATAATTTGCTAACTTCATCTGAATGAGTCAGCAATGCTATTGGAGAAGAATCAAGTGCAAAATGTGAGAAGGTGTATAACCTTGCTTGGTGATCTACCCTACCCACTGTCACTATAGTATCACTATGCAACTCCCTGATAGCCACTGAATCTAGTGAAAACTCAACTCTCATGCCCCGACCAATGTGAGTGATTTGGTACACTAATAGGAGATTGGTTGAAAGAGAAGAAACACTTAGAACATTATTGAATGTTCCTCCTTCCATTTCAACTGACCCTCTCCTTGCAATAGAAACTGATGTGTCATCACCTAAACTAATTGAAGTCATGCTACAAGGCTCTAAAAATGAAAACTCAACTAGTGAAGAGCCCATGTGGGGAGAAGCACCCAAATCAACCATGATGTTGTAGAAGTTGCAGTTTCTATAAGGGCCTTGCCCTTTTCTTTCTCCTTACCCTTGCCTTTTGCCTTGGTAGAATCTTGGGTAGATGAATTCTGCTTGATGGACTCAGGAACACCTATGTTGTGCTTCTCTAGAAAATGAGTTAGGTGATCTCTTTGTTTCTTCATGCATTTATGTTCATCATGCCCTATATTTTTAAAATAGGCACACTTAACCTTCTCCTTTTTAGGTTTAGCATTGGAGGAGGAAGACTTAGTGTTGTTTTTGGCAAGATTGTGGTTTTCTTTCTTCTTCTCTTGGTCCTTATTGTTTTTCTTCTTCTCCTTTTTTGAAGTCTTATCCTTACCATTTCCAGCTATCAAAGATTAGGGTTGAGTAGAATTCATTGTGCCCATTTGAATTATTTTATCTTGCTCCCTAGTCAAGTTGGCAATGAAGGAATTCAAAGAAGGGATTTTCCATGTAGTGCCAAGGGCACTTTTTGTGGCATGGAAAGTGGAGACAAAGACTGAATAACTTGGACCCAACTTAGTGAGAATAGAAAGGATGAGTTTATCATCTTTATTCTCTATCCCACATTTTTTTAATTATAATTTGAGGGCCTTAAACTTAGTGAATAAGTCCTGTAGAGTGTCAAAGTTGCTAGGACTTAGACTTATGAGTTCATTTTTGAGTTCATGACCTCTCATCTCATCAAGCTTCCCAAATTAGACTTCTAAGGTGTCCCATATGTCTTTGGGAGTCTTGGTGGTTTCTAAATGGAAGAGAACTTCTAGAGACATGGACAAGCTTAGTAATCCATAAGCTTCATCAATACAGTTGTACCACTTGACTTTTTCAGCATCAGTGTTGGGTTTTACTTCAGTACCCATGGTGATCATATACAACCCTTTACTTCTAAGAATGATTAACATTTTAACCTTCCATTCATGATTGCTGAAGGGTGTTAGGATTTGAATTTGAAAATAAACCATTTTAATCTAAATTTAGGTGAAGTTGTGTTGATTGCAAGTTGTGAATTTATGCAGAAAGGAGAATGAAAGCAAAGATTGTAAGTGATGAAAAGTAATTACACCCCCCAAAAATGTTGAGCCCCCCCCCAAATATTCAAGTGCATGCTCAAAATACATCAAGATCAGTTGAGAATGCGTTTTAGAGAAATCAGTGCAAGACTTAAGCAAATGGGATGTCAGACTCAGCCGAAAATGCATCCCGAGAGACCCAAATTTTAGGCACTTTATAAACTAGTGAATTTTTAACAAATAAAAATTCTAAATTGTAGATAATGTAAATAAAAACACTTTTGAAAAAAATGGCACCCAAATCTGAGCTACTGTTTGCAAGATATTAAAGATTCAATTTCTCGTAAACTAGTGTTTTTGCAAAAAAATAGCACTAAAATATTTTTAAAATGCCTATTTTGAGAGAGAAAGTGTTCTTCCAACCACTCATTGGACTTGACATGGAGCAAGGAATTCAAAGGAGGTCTTTTTGAGGGGGAATTGGCCTCTTGCCAACTCAGGACTCACCCTTTGTCTTCGATAATCGAATATACAAGCTTTAAAAAAACTCAAATATTGTTCAATCAAAGAACCCCACCCCCCCCTCAAAAAATATATATATATGATTTGGCACTTTATATTAGTGCATTTACAACTGTCACTAGCAAGAAATACTAAGTGGTCTTGATTTCAATGCATTACAAAACCCTCATGAAGAGCATATGCTGAAAATACAACTTTGGCATAATATCTAAAGAAATAAATAGCACCACTATAATCTACTCAAAAAATCATGCACTTTCAAAAAAAGAATCGTCTTGATACGAGGTCTTATGTGAAAGTTATGATCCTCATAAATTCCCAAAATGAGCACTGTGCAATGTCACGACTGAGAATCTGCTATTTCTTAAAAATCTTAGCATCAAAATCAAAAAATGTTTGAACTAATACATAAAGCATAAAAAAATAGCTAAAATCAAAAAAAAATTGTGGGAAAAGGACTTTGTATGAGCAAGAACGGAGCATTTGAAAACTTTCTTCAAAATTGCAACTGCCAACGGAGAGGGGTCCTGTTGTAGCTTTCTGAGCACATTTTTACAAAGTATACAAATTATATACAAAAACTAAAAGATACCCAGATGGTTTTTTTGGGCTTCGAACAAAACCCAGAAGGTGTTTTTCTTGTTGATTTATAAAAGATGTAGATCTAGTGTAAAATAGATGCCTTTAACTGGAAAAAATGACCCCAGCAACCAAAAAATAGCATGCAAATGTAGAATCAGCTACCAAGAGATTTCAAAGGCATGTGACAACCTACAACTCTAATTAAAACACAAAATATGCAAGCCGATTGATAGAAATAAGATTATTGGATCTTGCAAAATCCCGCCTGCATGTATATGGAGAGACCAAACAAGCCATGGAAGGAACAAGAGCATGGAGAACTAGCAATATCTCCTAGAAATTTTCAAATTTCATAAAAAAAATGCCTTAATAAAGCTCTAGATTTTAATGAAAGCAATAGCAAAATAGACAACCAGTTACCGGGGTGGATCTGATACCATATCAGAGGATTTGCCAAGGTCCGAATAATGAGGATGCACAAGTCGTGATTGCACGGGATGAAGCAAGTGAATACCACAAAATGCTAAAGTAAATGAAATCAAACAAGAGATAATTACATAGACAATTTAGAGAAAAGTCAATATTCCATTAACGTAAGATGGCCAAAGTGAAGAATACATATAGGAGAGCACGTAAGTAACTCCACAAAAGGTGGTCAAAGCACCCCAAGAATAGACTGTAACTCCTCCATGAAAGGTGGTGACAGGGTGCTAAGAATAGAGAAGTAACTCCCATACTGGGAATAGCCAGTTAAAGGAGTTACTTATGACATTCTTATGACACACATCTCCACATAAGCTAGCCTATTCCACAAATGTAGGAAATCTCCATGTATGCACAAATATATAATATTCCCTAATTAAATAATAGGTAAAAAACTACACTAAAACATGAATCATATAATAAATCTTCTACATGGATTACTATTGAATGCTTATATCTATTATTATCATTATTATGATGACTACTATTACAATCCTAGTTACTTTATCTATCTTGACATAATACTTATATGCCTTAAGATACTTCTTTCATATGTGTGTGAATGATCAAACTCTTTCTATTATGCCATAATATAATCATGTTAGCACATATTCCTTGCATGCTTATATCTTTTATATATAACATTTTTTTCTTTTGAGATGAGCGCTTTGTAGGTTACGTTTGTCACCTCAAAATGGGGGTATAATAGTGGGTTTGTCATAGAGATTAAAGCTTTAATAGATATAAAATTCATATTTTGGATCTGATTTCATGATTTAAATAAAACATATTTAGGAATATATGAATTAAATAAGACATATTATGATTTATATTGAGCTAAATTGATAGATTTTCAAATATGTGATACACATGTGGCATATTATATAGGAATATGCGACATATTTTAAGACATAATGAGACATATTACATGGACCAGATTGATAATAATTATAAAATTATAGAGATTATATTATCATATTGCATTAGATTATCAATTTGAACAGAGTGACATGCAAAATTATGGCATTCTATATCACATTAAGGTAAAGATAAATCAGATTATGGGGCATGGATGTTCATAAAAATGCTCTATATTTCTATGATGGTAACAAAGGTAACCATGTAAGCACTTTCAATCTAAAATCATCATACAGTAGTTGAAACAAAGTTTTAATTTTACCTACAAGCCTAGTATGAAGCTCCACCTTTGGCATAGAAACCTAGTACATGTTTTACCAATATATTTGTGATGACATTTTACATTCCTTGGGGCATAATCACACCATGGAATTTTAAAAATAAGTGCAATGGATACTCAGTTCACATATTCATAGGTGTATTTATTTTTTCTTTTAATTTCAAATGACCCAATGATCAAGTGGTTTAGATTTATTATCATGAGTTGACATTAATTTTTGTATGTTTCATTGTAGATTTTGAATAGATCAAGTTGAATAAGTGAATCATACATGAAGACACTAAATGTGGTTACACTCAAGTAGATTTTTTCTTAAGTTATCATTTTAATCTAGAATTTTCAATACTAAACTAAAAGAAGGCCATTTATAGACACATAAATTTGGTATTAGACATTTGATAATGTCATTTTTTTCTATTTAGGCTTGACATACATGAATTATGCATGCACATATGACTCTTGTTCAAACTATATCCTAACCATTCAACTATTTAAAGGCTTGGCCTTCTCAATTTTATATCATTCACACCCAAGGCCTCCCTAGTCCATGCCTAACTATTCTATTTTCCTAATCAAAATATCATAATTATCCATATCATAACTTCTTCCTTTCTAGATATTGATAGTAGTAATCATAAAATACCAATTACCAAAAACATCTACACTCATCGGTAATGTCATAGGTTCTCTAAATGAATATTTTTCAAAGTAAAGCCCTTCTCTTGAGTCAGCATGCACATATTATGTGTCATCTATAGAGGTAAATTACTCAAACACTTTTATATATAAATACATCAAACTTAAGGTTGTGTATATCTAACATTTATCTAATTCTTATTAAAGGATAACTTTAAAAAATACTTTCACATTGAGATATTTTTTTGCACGTCCTTGAGGCACTATCCTAAAGCATCAAAATATGAAAACCCTTAAAAGAATAACAACTAAACCAAGTCTAAAACACTAAAGGAAAGGATAAATTTGCACATTGTCAAGTATTAAAATACAATTAGGCTTCATATATTATATTAAACCATTATTGATCACACATTCATATAGGTGGGAGAACTACATGTGGTTTGAGCCCTCTTCAGAGTATTAGAATTTAGGAAATGATCAACCAATCAATGGGTTGTGGCTGAGATTGTCCAGCCCATTTTTACAAGCCAAGAAAGTGTCAAAAGTGGATCTAGGTTTCCAAGACAAAAGAAGACAAATCTGAATTTGTATATAGGATTGAACATATATAAATACATATAAATCATCTTAATAAGTAGGTATAGTGATATGTGGTGGAATAAATCAAAATTTTACGTAGAGATAATGCCAATAGATCATGGATGGATCATATTGTTGTAATGATTTATTACCTACCAAATGTGCCCTAGTAGGTTTTGATATTTTATTTAAGCTAAGTAAACACATATCCATTATAGATAGTTTAAGGGTATTATACATAGAGAGTGATCAAAACAATAGTGAACAAGCTAATTACCCTATCCTCTTATCATGTATATAAATAATAAGTGTAATAAATAATCTACTATTTAAATTTAGATCTACATAATTTATAATATATCTTATTCAATTTGAGTTATCGATTTTTATATTTTTTAGATCATGGAATCCAAAATAAGTTGAAAAACATTGACAATGTAGCTAGTAATAAAATTCCATTGCTAGTAAGGATTGGCATGTCCATTAACTCTTCAAATTTTTGATGGGATATACAATTTAGTTATATTATTTCAATTAAAAATATTTTTTTAAAAAATATAACCCAACTCAAAAAAATTATAAATGGCAGACATTGATTGGACACCAAAAAATCATTAATTAAAAATGAATTGATTTTTATTAGTAGTAAAAAATCAAAAAATAAATCATTTTTCAAATAAATAATATGCCAAAATTTATAATTGATAAATGATGCAATATGAGTTGACAATGAAATGACATTAATAGCAACTTTGAAAGTTATATAACATGCATTCAGCAAAGATAACAAGGGCACAAAGTGCCAAGTCCCTATGAGAAGTAGAGGTTAGTAATGAGTGGGGATAGATATTTAGAATTGTTAATTTTATGATCTAAATGATTATAAAAAATGTGTTTTTATCTATAAAAAACATGTGATCAAGATAAAATTTTATTTTGCAGTTGTGAGAGGAATTTGCAAAATGCATATGAACCAAATATTTGGTTGAATTTTTATTAGCCTTTGAAAAGTAGAATCAAAATTCAATATAACTAAAGCAAGTTTTGTAAAAAATAGTTTATATAAATCAAACATATTCATTGAAAGTCATTTGGTGTTCAAAAATTTGACAATGATCATAATATGTATGAGAAAGGAATATTTTCAAAGCTAAATGCCCTTTCTATAGCCTTGCACCATGAGTCATATAGTTTCTTCATATGCTCATCATAAATTTTTGATAAAATATTGTGTTATTTATTTTTAGATTATGATGAAAAGTAATGGATCTTGTGTCCAAACATTGGTGGCCATATCCACACCATATGTTACACTTTTATAAATATGAGTGTGAAAATCATTAATTAAACTTCATAAACTAGTAAGGAATTGATAAGAACATAATTGATGATAACAAATACAATATATGAAATTTTACTTTAAAGATCGAATTTTGATCCACCTTAACTCTAAATTATAATTATCTAGGACTTGTACCATATGCATATTCCATATTAATGAGTCGAAGATAACATGGTGAGCCTATCGAGTGCAAAATTATACTCGAGTCTATAAAGACACATTTAAACTTAGTACCAATTGTGTGAAATCTAATATTACTCTAAGAAATTTCAAACCTTATGACATGGAATCATATGATAATTCCTCTTCTTATTGTATTTTTTGGTTTGAATATAAGATTTTATGCATGTGTGTGCAAGGTGAAATTATGAATAATTACTAATATTGAAAAACCATAAGCAATGAGTAGGGCTAAAATATAACCATGTTAAATTCTTATAGAATTAATTCTGAGGTGACCTTCACAAAAAGAGAATATGGATCATTTCTAAACATAGACAATTATGGTAATGAGCTAAGAAGCTAACATAATATATTTTTTTACATCTATAATGTAGTAGTTTATATTTATATTTGTAGAATGGGAAATGAGTTACCTTGTGATTGTATTGTTTCCTTGATAAATGTTTAAGGATAATGTAAGCATGAACATAGGAGAATGTTATTCCAAGATAAATTATAATTATAGTAAAACTTATCTTTTTTTTAAATTTAGAATCAAAATACATTTGTAAAAGCATGTTTATTTTTTTCATACTTATATAGTCTATAAACAAAATACAAGGCATTAATTAAATTTAGAGTCAAATGGTTCTTTTTTGTAGAAAAGCATGTTTCAGATAGGTAATAACATTTTCAATGCAATGACATTCAAGAAGTTATAATTTAAAACTTAAAACAACATTCATTGGGCTGAAAAATTAGATCTTTTATTAGTTTAGCATTCGGGTTATTTGAATATATATTATCTCTCTCTCTCTCTCTCTCTCTCTCTCTCTCTCTCTATATATATATATATATATATATATATATATATATATATGTATGTATGTATGTATGTATGTATGTATGTATGTATGTATGTATGTATGTATGATTATAAATATGCATACAGTTTGTTTCTTTGTTTATATGTATATACAAATGTATATAGTATCTTTCCATCCCTATATCATAAATGTTCAATGTGTATGAAATCAACATGATGGTTCCAATGGAATTGATAATCAATGCAATGGTTATGTTATAGTTACCTTATTGCTAATGAAAAGTAAGTCTTGTCCATTGTTACTATTTCATGAAAGGAACTTCTTAGTATATAGGAAAACCTACACATATACATGACATAAACACATTAATGAAAATATATATGAGATGAACTAATAAATATATCATAGTCATGTCCTAGGATTAAATCATGAATGATTTTTTATTAAAGGGTCAAAGAAAATTGAAAATAAGAAAAAACTTATAAAACTTGTGTGATGAATATTGTACCTTATATACACATTATATTTTCAAACTTTTATTGATTACTGACACTTTTTATCTTACAAGAACCTGCCGAGTCTCAATCTCTCTAAGTCCATGCCTTAAAGGGTGCATCGAGAAAGGGGTGGGTAGACCATTGATGCTTCATAATTTTATTGTCACTTTTTGCCACTTTTCATATACATACTTGTATCCTAAAACCATTAACCCTAAGCTTATTCTTCTCAGTCCTACCTCCTCTAGTCTTTTTCCACTTTCTATCCTTTTTTCTTGATTTAACACCCTTTTGGATAGTCGGTTGTACTAGGTTGACCCAGTATAGTTTAGGGGTATTTTTCATTTTTTTAGTTTGTTAGCTTTTTGGCCAACCTAGCTTAGACCTAGTGATTTATCCCTAAAAACACACTATGTCGACCATATATAGCTAACATTCTTGGAAGGATTTAGGGCAAGATCCACCAAAATACACAAGTTGATTTCCCACCATTTAATAAGAGAATAATTATTAGTAAAAAAGTGTGAACGAACATCTACTTATTGATCATTCTACTTGAGGAATAAATATTAAGGTTCCATACTTTCTTTGGAGATATGGATCTTGTCTTATGTATAAGTCTTTTGGATGCTTAGATAGGTTGTGTAGCCTAGAGATGATTTATCTTGGTTATCCTTACATACCACAACAATCTCTTGTGAAGCACCTTGGCCAAGGGAGAGATTGAGGCTTGGCATGCTCATTTTTAAAGGTAAGTATTCCTAACTTCATTTCTCCTTTGTAAGAGTAGATAGATAATATATTTGTATTCTTATTCCATGTATTAGGATTCCATATACATTGACATGAGTATATGTCTTCTAATACATGTTTATTTTAGTTTTTTTTTGTTTCTAACCCCCTCTTTATGTTACAAGCTTTGGTGTGCACAAGATTAGATTTACTTTCTTTTTATTAAAATAAGTGAATGTTTTAAACCTTAGGACTCCATTAGGGTTGTTGTGCCATTGTTTTAGGTTTTAGGCTTTAAAACCCATCCTAGCATGATATTTTATGACAAGTGATCCCCTAATTAGGTCTAGTATATCCCCATATTAGTCCTCTTCCTGCTTAACATGTGTATCCCCAATCAGAAGTGTAGGTATGCTCTATCTTATTCAAGCCAAGATTGATTTATAGACATGATACATTTTCAATTTCATACATTCTAGTGAACCCAATGTGAAACTAACCCTTGCAAGATTTCTTTCACTTTTCATTCTTTTATTCATTATTTTTATCATATTGGATCGACTCTATCAGCCTAGTTTTCTAATTTATATGCATAGGTTTCTAGGAACAAACAACTAGATCGACCTAATACAATTTTATAACCTTTAAAACACCCAGTTCAACCTACTAATATGACCCAATAAACCTCTTATATTTTCATCACTTTTTAGTAGGTTCCTATATAGTTTGATCAATATTATCAACCTAGTTCGTAGGTTTCTCAAGCATACTTCAAGGTTCTTCATCAATAATCTTCCTTTATTTGCATCTCTAATCCACCAAGATTATTTTATACCTCTCTATTTCTCTTTCTTTTTATCTTTATTTTCATAGTTTTTAGTCTTTAAAACTACCCTTACGTAGTCAACTAGATCCACACTGTCAACCCAGTTCTATGTTCTATGTGTTGTCTGAAATAAATGTATCAACACTACCAACCTAGTTCATTTTTATACCTTATTTCCACAATACAAGTTTGACCCTATCGACCCTATTCTATATTTTATGAATATAGTGTAAATACTATAACTTGTTTTAAGTTGGAATTAACTGTATATCTATTAGTAATTAGTTCACACATTTCTTTTATTATTGCTTGCATGCTTAAAATAGTTCACATAATTTAATTAGTGAATTTTAAATTAATCTATTAGTTTCACTATTTATATTTTATTCACACATGGCCACATTATAAAAACATCAACAAGAAATTTAACATTTTGTCTACCCTAGGCTAACCTACTTGGATTTCATCACCAAGGGGGAAGCCAACTTGATGTTATGGTCAAGTATAAAGTGTGGTTAATGATATATTTTGTCCAAGAAACCAACATCCTTATAATTATGGTGTGTGAAATGAGGGGGCAAGCCCCAATACCAAGCCTGTATCATTTCCACTATAGTCCCTTTCAGTCCAAACTACCTAAAACCATCCTTAGATTGTTATCTAGTACCTTTCTTACGACCAACTTCTAATCACATTTAAAGTCATATCTTAATAATTTAATAAACATTTAGGATTGACTAATTAGTTAGCTTTAATTTTGATGTTGTTTGATTTCTCTTTGTTCAATTATGTGTGCAAAAGCTTTCATTAGCCAGCGTTAGTGTAATATTTTGCTTTGTGTGTTTCAATTGGATTGGATAGCGTTAATCTAATTGGTTGTTTATTTCCTTTCAGTACTTACTACTTTTCATTACTTGAAAAGTTGTCTTACTTCATTTTAAAATATATTTTTAGGATTATTAAATTCTTTGTTCATTATACTAGATCGACCTAGTCAACCCAATAGCTTTTCTACTTTCTATACACTATACTAGATTGACCCAGTCAACCCTATATAGATTTACAGTCCCTATGTTTGTACTAGATTGACCTAGTTAACCTTGTATTATTTTAGTCACCTCTTTGACCTTTTCTTTCTCATCTCTCTTATTTTCCCTCCATCATGGACTTTTTGTTTGGTAATGACATTGAGTCATAATTAGCAGACATGATGAACTTTACCCGTCTTAATATGGTCTCCCATAGACAAAGTAGGGATCCTATTTTGGATGCTATTAAAGTTCATATTTCCACTCACACAATGAATTATGGGACACCTCCTCATACCTCTTCATATAATCATCCTCTTTTCTTAGAGGATCAACCTAATTTAGAATATACTCCCAAAATGCTTTTCTTTATTTCTGAATTTCCTCAACATAGAGGAAAGGATCCTTCTACCATTTATAACCTCATCATTAGTGGTCAAACTAAAGAGCCTCACTCACCTACTCCTACATTCTCAATAGGATTTAGAGGTACCACTTTCTTTGGTTCTCAACCTCTTCCTTCAATTTCAACTCCTTATGACATGACATCTTCTTCTCTAACCTCTTCTACCTCAATGCCTAGTATCTCAACTAAAATGGTAGGTTCTACATCTAGTGGGCCTCTCATAAGGTCCACTATCCTTAATCTTTCCACTAGTTCATTATTTTCTACCCAAGGAAATCATGTTTCTAGTGCTTCTTCCTCTCAACCATTCAGTATTCCATCTTTTGCTTCACAAGTAAATTTTGCCACTAGTGCCTCAAATTCTCACAATTCTTCTCAAGCTCATATCAACACTAATAATAGTACCCAAGCCACTAATACCAATACAAATACCAATTCTAATGCTTTTAATGTTAATAAAACACACCAAATTTTATTACAAACTCTCAATCAAATGAATATATTTCAAGCTTATAACACAAATCAAATTATGAGAATACAAAACCACCTTCTTAATCTTAAATCTTATCTACAACCAATGGATTGGGGCACACATAACCAAGATATCACCAATGATGGTCTTATTGATTCTTTTTACACCATTCACAATGTTCAAGTTATCGTTCCTAACCCTTATTCAAAACTAACTTCTTCTTCTCAAAAATATACTAATCTTCATTTATCTTCACCTAATAACATCAATGTTCACAAAGATCTATCCTTAGCTAAATTACTTAAGTGTCTACCCTAGCCTCTTCCATGAGATCTTGACCCTACCTATCCTATGAAATCTTAGTATGATCTTAACAAATTTTCTTGGTTTCATGTTAGTTGGGGTCATTCTCATGAGACATGTAGACAACTTCATAATTTAGCTATGGATTTTCTTCTTGGGCCTAATTTTGATCATGATTCCATTATCTGTAAGCATCGATAAACCTATAATATTGCTTTTAAGGACTATAAATCAAATGATAAAACTCAAACATTAAATCAATCAAATGCTCATTTGGCTATCTATAAAGATCCTTTACCTAATCATCAACCTATCCAAGAAAATCAAGCTAATCCCACCCATTCCACCAATAACATAGAAATTCTTGTTGAATCAACTTCTAAAGAGAAAGTGGTTAGCATACTAGTATGTGAAGGGTGGTAGATTTCATTAATTCCTAGCCTATCTACACATCTCCTTCCCATAAGACATATCATGTTATCCAAGATTATTCTCCAACTCATTTAAATGAGTTGGGGCAAGAAGATCCTATCACTTTTGATGATCTAATTTTGGATTCCCCCTTGGATAACACATCCCATTCTATTTCTACCACTCTTTCATCATCTTTCAATGCTAATAATAATCAATATTCTACTAACACTTCTTCTTCCAATCCTCAAAATCAACTTAAAGTAACCACTTAATCATCTCAACATGATTTACCACCTTATTCTAAATCTTCTTCTTCTTATCAAAAAAAATTTCAATGTACTTTGGTTCCTCCTTTTGATGACCTCCTTAACCGTTATGTACCTATATCTAAAAACCTTCTTATGGGTTATGATGAGTGGGATCCCATTGTGGAGCTCACTAATCTCCCATCCCAAATTCCATTTCTTGAGTTTTTGAGGACTTCCCCACATCATAAAACCCCTCACGCATCTATTATTTGAGATGAATGTCCTTCATCCTCCCCTCATATGATGGGAAGCAACTTTATCTGGTTTCAAAAATATTATTTTACAACAATGTGAAGAGATGTCTATCAACATTGACAAAACCATAGACACTTATCTTTATCTAAAATTTCCTATCGCATCTATGATTCTCGATGAGATTTTAATTCGTGAAGATAATCCTCCCGTATTTATTAGCATCCAAATCAATGATATCCAAGTTAAGTGTGCATTGATTTACAAGGGTTATAACACATATGTCACTTTCCTTGATTTCATTAAGACTCTTGGGTATTCCAAATGCAATCTCAAGTCTACATGTGGTACATGCCAAGAATATGATAAAACATAAATGTCTCCTCTAGGTTTCCTATGGCTTCCCATACCATCCCACCTATCACCATCCATGTGAAGGTGATGATATTTAACTTCCCCATTTCTTATAACATCTTGCTTGGTATGTTGTGGACTCAACACGTGAGAGTTATTGCTTCTTCTACCTACCAATGTATTAAATTCCATCACTACCAATGCATTAAATTCCATCACAATGGAGCCATTTATAGGATTCAAGGTAACACAAACCCTTAGAATTTTTTAAAATTCCAAGATCATGGTGTCTTTAAGATACCTACTCTTGAGCCTTTGCCTATCATTCCATTTCATGAGTCTTAACATCTCAAATTTCATGTTAACTCAACCCATAGTTATAATGGGCATCCTGAGCTGATTGTTAACATTCCTCCTATTCTTTTAGATTTTGATTATGATAAACCTAATGAGATTAACTTAAAAATCAAAAAAATTGATCTCTCACCTCATCCCATCACATAGCTTCTTACTTCCTTGTAGCCTCATTCTCACAAGCCTTCTTGCAATGACATTTTCTTAGTCTTGAGCAAGACTAGGCAATCTATCACCATGCTTCATTAGATGACAAGGTTATCCCTAACTATGTCATTGATCTTCATATCCTAGATTATGACAATGGTTATTCCTTAGATTATCCATTGTTAGGCAATCTTGTATAGGCCTATGATGTTGAGATTATTCACTATCATTCTTATTTACTTGAGTTTTTTCATGTATGTCAATATTTTATTTCACTTGTAGTTCTTCATTTTTGCATTTTCCCCCTTTATCATAGGTTAGAGATGGCACTGACACCTCCAATTTCTATATCTATGTAGGACTATGTTCATGGTTAATGTTATGACTAGGCCTTACTATTTTTATAGGTACCCTAACCCTCATAGATGGTTTACCCCTAAGGTTAGTGTAAGTTTCCTTAGACCCTCTATAGATCCCACTCCTCCCTTGGTAGATCCTTTTATAGTTGAGCCTCTTCCCACTTCTACTATAGTTGATCCTATTTTTTCTCCTATTATTATTGATCTTATCCCTATATTTGATGATATCACTCCTTCCACTGAGTCTAGCTCCAACATTCCTCATCATTTCCCTCCCTTGGTGATGGTTTGATTCCTTTGCCTAAAATGGATCCTCTACACACCAAATGGGCTGATGAGTGTTATTCAACTTATTCCACTTTTATTTTACCTCCTTATGTGAGTAATTCTACTAAAAACACTCATAAGTTTATCTATCTATTCCATGGGATAGATAACCATTCTTTCACCCATTATCGCAAGTTGTGGTAATATCTTGATACCTTACATCCTTCTTCCCTATCATCAGATAAATCCATACCTTCCCCAAAGGTACTTCCTAAGTATGGTGAGGTATATTATCTATGGAATCTATGTATCACCCATTACAATAATCATTATTACATCTTACAACATCTCAAAGACCACCTTATAGCCATTCACATACCTTCTTCCACTCCTCCCATAGTTTATTCCCACAAGAAGGCTCCTCTTTCTTCTCCTATGGCTCCACCTCTAGTGGTTCCTAATGGGTGTCATCATCCCCTTCATTTAATCAACTTTCTATTGATGTCATATTTAACCAGGGCTGTGTCTAAAGCTATATGCAACAAGAAGAATCGTAGCGATTTAGTAATTGAATGGAGGTATTTGTATTTGGGGGGTTTTTAATGTCTTAAGGATTTCTTGGTTAAAACTTTATTGGAATCAAACCATGCAAATCTTCTAAAAATAAATACATGTTGTAGAAATGAAATAGATTGCTGGAAATAAACACACGTTGTAGAAATGAAATTGATTGCTAGAAACAAACACACATTGCAGAAATGAAAATTTAATCTAAAACACATGCAGGAACAAATTTACAATAAATATTAACTTTAAGGAGTTGGAAGAATTTATAAATTTAACAGAGTTACCTATTTACTTTTGCGAATATAAATATAAATACTGACAAAAAATGAAGATCCTGGTTCTTTAGAGGAGTAGGCCCTTGCTCTGCCTAGAACAAGATTTGAACAATTTAATTTGCTTTCAAAATAGAAATGGCTATTTCATTGATAAAATGTTCTATATTAAAAATGTACTAATATATCCTTTATCTCACTATTCTTCAATGATTTTCTATATCTTCTATATTCTATATTCTATATCTCTTTTACTAAATTCCTAGGTTTGTATATATAGATGCTTTGATGGCTATAACTATTTCATAGATACGATGGAACTAAATCATGCCCAAAATAGATGTTGAATCAAGATGTGGTTGGATGTCTAGCTGTGTGATAAATGTCTTGATTCTACAAGTTTAGAAAATCAAGAATATGTTCGTGATTTAAAGGGATCATTGATCTGACAGATCACCAGCCATTTGGATTAGATCCTCATTAGTTCCATATCTAGCCATAAAAGTTTCAGAGCTTATATGTAGGAGTAACAGAGCTAAATATATAGTTTCAGAGCTAAGTCTAAAAATATGACAACTTGAAATAGTATGGTGGAGTTTTGGAACTAACTGTGATGGTTCTGTAATAGATTTTGTAGGTTTTAAAACTAATTGTGATGATTCTAGAATAGATTCTGCAGGTTCCAGAACTAATCTGAATTGAGTCCAATGCTTTTAGAAACATGTAATCCACTTCATATTTGTTCTTTAGCCTGATGATGACCTATTTAATTTAAAAACTAGAATTTTCTAACACACTTGTTAGGAATTATAGGTCTTTTAAAATATTAGAATCACAATCAACAAAAGATGGATAATCACATCCTAACTCATCTCAAATCAAAATAAAAGTTACAAAATGCAATCAAACTTAATAAAAAGAGAGAGGAAGATGAGGTCATTTATTATAAATTTAATGGGCATATCATGGCCTCATCACTTCCACCATACTTACTTGTTTGTAAGTCCCTTTACAAACTTCACTCTTCAAATTCGGGATTGTATATCCTACATTCCATTTGATTGCTTAGATCAAATGGCTAGAACTGAATATCTTAATGCTTTGATTCAGAAGTATGATACCCTACTCCTAATTCTAATTTTCTTTTCCATTCCTCAAATTGAGTGGGATGTTGAGGTTCTCTATTTTTCTAAGGAGATATGGGGGTGAGAAGTAGAGGTGGCCTTGTCTGCATTCCTATCCATATGCTCAAGGGACTTTCTCCTTCTTTCAATAGGGTTTCAGCCAAGTCTTTCAATGTCCCTTTGACAGGGTTTGGGACATGCATTATTGGTATTCTAGATATCTCACTTATTCACAAAAAAAGGAATGAAAACCTTCCTAATCTTTGTCCTTATTTTCTCTAAATTGGAAATAAATTCTCTTACCAGTTCATCATTGTATTTGGAAAATTTCCTTAGAAAATCTAGCCATCCTGCCTGTTGAAAGATATTTGCTACTTCTTCATCTACAAGTATTTGGTTATCATTGTCTGGTTCTGACTTCTTTTTTATTCCCATGATTCCTTCTTCTTTGAATCTTTCACATGTTAGTTGAAAATTACTTCTCATATCGATAAAACTGATGATTTTGGTTGTAGACCTAGTGGATTCGGTTACTAATTTGGCAAATTTAGTTGCCAAATTACTATACTCAGCTACAGAACTTATCAATTTCAATTGTGGAACTACTATACTTAGCTACAGAACTAGAAGATTCAATTGCTTCAATCATAATAATGATTCTTTATGGTTATCCACTAACTCATTACATCATCAATATCCTTCTCATGATTTTGCACATTTAACCATGATGTATAATAGATGAATCATCATACTAATCTTTCTAAATCAAGTCTAATCACACATGAAAACTTTCCATTTAACCTTTAACAAGTTAAAAACATAATTACCATCCTTGACGATGTAATCCCTTTGTCACGCTAACACATCATCCCTGAAAAATGGTTAGAAAATAGTTAGAATTCAAAAAAGTTTTATTTAAATTAGCCATTTATTTGAGAAGATCAACTACCATCACTGATTTTCAATTGATCTCTGAATTTATTTATTTTTTTAGGAAAGAGAACACCATTTACTAGTTTTCATTCTCTTCCCTTTATTCTGGATCTTTTCATCTAATTATTTGATCATTTTGAAAGAATTGGGTTATTCAATATGATCAAATTCTTTGTTTACTTCAATCTACTTCAAGAATTAATCCTTGGTAGGAGGCTTCTTATTAATTTTTAGCCTGTGTCTATTGACCAAGAATAATCATCTACTGCCATCAATGGGAAGTAACTGGATAGAACCATTGTCAAATATCTACTTGATTTGATAAGCTCCCAACCATTTGGTTCTTAATTTACCTTTGAATTGTTGGTACTTAGAATCAAACATCAATGCCCAGTCTCCTACTTTGAATTATCTTTCTTTGATATGTGAAACATGCCATTGCTTCTTTTGACGTTAGATTATCTATGTCTGGTGAAGTGCTTCCATTATGAATTCATCTAATTCATTGAGTTGAAGGATTAAATCCTTTTGAGCTACATCCAATTCAATTCCCACCTTAGCTATTGTCCTCAATGTCTGTAGTTCAAAATTAATAGGCAATAAGGGCTTTTTCCCATAGACTAACTCATATGGTGAAAACCCTGTTGTAGTTTTCAAGTTGTATTGTAAGCCCAGACAGCTTCAGGTAGTCTTTTTATCCAATCTCTTATTTTAGTTTCAACTATTTTAGTGAGGATGTTTTCTAACTTTGTATTTGTTACTTCAACTTGTCCATTTGCTTGCGGGTGATAGGGAGATGACCTCCTATGATTGATCTGATAACACATTGTGAAGGACTAGATCATATTGGACATAAATTTTGGTCCCTAGTCTGAAACTAAGCTTCTTGGTGCTCAAAAATTTACCATAATTTTGTGCTAAAGGAAATCAGCAATTACTTCTTCAGTGGCATTTATTAAAGCCTACACTTCTACCCATTTTTTGACATAATCAGTACACACAAGAATGCATTCTTTTCCTTGTGGAGGATTAAAAGGTCCAACAAAATCCCATCCCCATCTCTCAAATGGTTCAATCACTACTTGTGGTTGTAGAGGCATTTCATTGGTAATGGTTGGCTATCCCATCCTTTGACAAGAATCACACCGCCTGATATATCTCTTCATATCTTTGTACAAAGATGGCCAATAATAACCAGTGCCAAGTATCTTGTGAGCTAATTTTTTCACTAAATAGTGTCCTTCACTTGATTCATCATGACATGTCCAGAGGATGTCAAAAATTTCATCTTCTCTTACACACCTGCGTAAAACCAAATCAAGACCACATTTAAATAGCATTCCATTTAACCATTTGAATTGTGCATTGGTTTTGATTAATTTTTTATTTGTTTTTTAATGAAAGGAGGAAACTTCCCTATTGAAAGATAATTTTCCAAATTAGAAAACCATGATGTGTTATCTAAAATAACAAACAATTGTTCATCTAGAAAGTTATCCTTGACTGGATTCTACTCCCATGTACTGGTCAACCTTGACAAGAAATCAGCCACCACATTAGATTTGCCTAGATTGTCCACAATGGTAATATCAAATTCTTGTAAAAGTAATGACCATCTAATTATTCTACCTCTAACCACTAGTTTGTTCATTAAATATTTAATTGTTGAGTGATCTGTATGTACAAATATTTTGTATCCTGTAATGTAATGTATAAATTTATTGATTGCATAGATCACAGCCAAAAATTCTTTTTTAGTCGTAGTGTAATTTATTTCAGTGGGAGTAAGATTTTTAATGAGATAGTAAATAGCATACATTCCTCCTTCTTCATCTCTCTATCCCAAAACTTCACCAATTGAGGTATTTGAGGCATCAGTTTGGATGTGAAAAGGTTTCTCCCAATTGGGTCCTTGCAATATTGGGGCAGTTACTAATTTCTCTTTAATTTCTTCAAAAGCATGTTGACACTATTCATCCCAAAGAAATTCACAGTCCTTGGGATACTATAGGCATTTTATCAAGGATTTTAGTAAAATTGTTGTCCCCATGTCCTAAGAATGATTTGATATCTATGGGAGTTTGAGGAATAGGCAAGTCTGAAATAATCTTGATTTTGTTTTGGTCAACTTGAATTCCTCTTTTTGAAATATGGTACCTTGGTATGATCCCTTCATCAACCATCATCAAACATTTCTCATGACTAAGAGAAAAGTGATGTTTTTCACATATTGTTAATACTCTGTCCAATTTTTTTAAGGCATCATCAAATGTATCTCCATACACAGTAAAGTCATCCATGTATACTTACACACAGTCATTTTTTAGGTCTGCAAAAATTGCTAATACAGCTCTTTGAAAAGTTGATGGAGCATTACATATTCCAAATGGCAATACCCTGTAAGCAAAGGTACATTATGGACAAGTAAATGTAGTTTTGTTCTGATCCTCAGTAGCAATTCTAATTTGATTTTATCCACTAAATACATCTAAGAAGGAAAAGTATTATTTACCTGAATGGTTGTCTAAGACTTGATATATGAACGGTAAGGGAAAATAATCTCCTAGAGTGGCTTTGTTTAGTTCCCTATAGTCAACACAAATTATCCATTTTACATTCTTTTTAAGGACAATTACAAGAGGAGACACCCATTGGCTATCTAAGATAGGGTAGATAAAACCTACATGTAATATTTTTTCAATTTCTTGTTTGACTATATCCCTTAAGGCTGGATTAATCCTTCTCTAAGGTTGCCTAACTAGTCTAATATTTTCAATATAAATGTGATGGGTGCAGATACTTGGATGAATTCCCTTCACATCTCTATAGTCCCAAGCAAACTCTTTAGTATGATCCTTCAGAACATCAAATGGTTTGGCTTCTTCATCATTCTTTAACTAACTATTAATATTCAAAAAAATTCTTAGTTGAATCTCAACATGTTTGGTTCTAGGATATGATGATCTGATTTGTTGAAAGGGTTCCATTAAGGAGTTTAGTGGAAAGGCATGTGGTAACAATATATGACATGTATCAACATCTCCAAAAGTTCCTAGAGGTAGAATGATGGACAAAGGACAACAAGAAGAGTTATGATACTTATCTTGTTGTAGGTTAAACTCCTCATTACTATTGTTTTCCAAAAATTATTCACCATCTCCTAATATCTGTAAAGTTGATGATATAGATCCTTCCTCTCCCCAAGATAAATCATGTTCCTCTAAAGTGAAGTTATCTTCACTTGTAGAGAATTGGTGTGGTTCTGGAACTAACTATGATGGTTCTAGAACTAACTGTGATGGTTCCAAAACTAATATTGACTACTCTAATGATGATTGATGTTCATCTTTAAATGAAGCATTAAACATATCATCTATTTCTTGTACATGATCCTGCAATGTTATCATAGCCAAAGAAGACATATTTTGCTCAAAAATATTAGGATTATCAACCCATAATTTTTCTTGATTATCAATAAAAGGTCATGCAGATAGATATAATGAAATTTGCTTAGAATTCCTACCATTTGAAATAGTCATATCTCCTAACCTGCAATCAATTAAGATAGCAACTATAGCTAACCATGGTCTCCCAAAAATAATGGGATAACCAAGTTTTTTACCTTTTGGCTGCAATATAAGGAAGTCAACTTGATATTCCCATGATTCCACCATTACTGCCACATCTTCAATAACTCCTTTTAGTTTTGCTACAGACTGATCTGCCATCTGCAATATGGTATTAATAGGTTGTATGACTATTAATGGTAATGTTTTTAAAGTGTTCATTGTCATTACATTGATATTTGTGCCTAAATCAATCAAAACATTATGTATATCCTTATTCCCTATAGAAATAGAAATAATAGGGCTTCTAGGATCTCCATATTTAGGTAGTAAGAGTTTTCCTACTAATAAATCAGCAAGTTTCCCATCTACCTAAATAGTCTTAGGGTACTACTTCTTTCTTCCAAGTTTTTTAAAACATAACAATTTGATTAACTTGTTCAAATCTGGAAAATATTTAATTGCTTATAATAATGGTATTTCAATATTCAATCTTCTTAGTTCCTGCAACAATTTAGATTCCTTAAGTTCTATGGTTTCTTTAAGTCATTCTAGAAATAGAATCTAGGTAGAATTTCTTTTGGGTTCCTTATATTTTTCTTTGTCATCTTCCTTAGGTGTAACTATGCCAGGGGTTTTAGCTTCTTTTATCATCTTAGTGATTATAACAGGTGGACTACTAACTATTTTTTCCTAGATCTGGTTTGAATGTTTTTACAATCCATTATATTTAAATCAACAAAATTTTTTGGTTTTGTTTCATATACAGGAGTTGTTTATTTGTTTATTGGGTTTACTACTAGTTGTGCTAGCATTTAGGTTTGGACTATGTTTTCAATCTTTAGATTTTGTATTAGAGGTCCCATTATGGCTTGTTAGTTCTGATTTGGATATGTTTTTCCTTACACATAATTGTTAGTGCTCCATCTAGGTTATGGCCAAGCATAAGGATTTCCTTGACCAGCCCAAGGTTGTTGATGTCCTTGAGTATACCAAGATTGACTTTCCCAATCCTAAGGATGCCATGTGGGTTGAGGGGCCCAACATGGCTGTCCCCAACTTTTTGGTACTATTTGAGCTGCCCATGGCATCATCCAAAGATTAAGATCTAGTCTTGGCATAAATTATCCTTGGTTAGGTTGTCTCTGAACAAAATTTAATTATTATGTGGTGGATGATGTATTGGTTTGTTTGAGCTAATTTTTTATGAGTGGAAGAAGAGAACAAGAGTGAGTATCATGTTCTCTAGATTCATAGACAAGACATACTTCCATTTTATCTAAAGGACATTCCCTTATTGCATGTTTCTTCCTGTATCTAGGATAATACATGGCTAATGGTTCAAGTTGGGCATTTGATTTAGCTTGCAATCCATCCATGGTGGAGGTTAATTAAACTAATACATCTATTTTAAAGTTTTCCAATTCATCCATCAATTTTTTCATATATGGATTCAAATTTTTAACTGTTTTCCCCTTTCTAAGTCCACCCCTTATTCTTGAATAGTTTCTACAAATTTCTATGATTTTGTCCATTCTTAATTGATCAATGTTTCCTCCACCAATTAAATCAAGGGTTTCCCTAGATTCATCATCTAGACCTTTGAGAAAAATAGATTTATTTAAATCTTATTGAAGTACAAATCCACATCTTTTACTCACAAAGAGGAATCTATCCAAATAATCTTCCATATTTTAATCTTCTTCATGTTTGATTTTGAAAAATTCTTCCTTTCGATTCTTTCCTCTACAATAATCTTGATATTTGTCTAGGAAGATAGTTTTCATTTGTTCCCAATTGGTAATAGAATTAGATGTTAATCCCATAAACCACCTCATTTCTACATCCTTCAGGGTAGATGGAAACAAATTCAGTTTTTGATTATCTGTCTTGTAATCATAAGTCTGACATAGTACTTTAAACTCAAACATAAATTGGTTAGGATCCTCAAATGGAATTCCTCTAAATGTGGGCAAGTGTGTAGGTGAAATGTTTTTCATAGTGGTTTCATCATCCTCAATTTGAATGGGATAGGTAAAGGTTCTCTCAAGTTCTATTCTAGCTTCTCGTGCCATCTCTCTATTATTTTCTAATCCCTTCTCCCAATCAATGTGGTATGTGATCTATTTTGGGGATGGTGAAAAGTTAGGAGTATGGGGTTGACTACTCAATTGAGAATCAAAATTTTCCCTCAATGGATCTTGAGAAATAATTCTCCTTCCTAAGGTTTTACTTGGTTCTGGTGATTGATCTAAAAATTATAAAGATGGCAATTTTGCTTCTTGTCTTGTAAGAGATAATGGTGCCTCCAATTCTTGCTCAATGTCCTTTCTTAAACTAGAGGATGATGGAAATTCTTGTTCAGATATTTTGGGGAGAAATCTACCCTTGGAATCTAGTGGTCTACTCATAAATTAGAGAATTTTTTTTTAATTACTAAATGAATGATTGTTGCTCTTGTTAACACCTAATTAGAAAATTCTAACTAGTGTTCCCCTATAATGGTGCCAAAAATGATGAGTGTCATCATCCCCTTCATTTAATCAACTTTTGTTTGATGTCATATTTAACCAGGGTTGTGTCTAAAGCTATATGCAACAAGAAGAATTGTAGTGATTTAGTAATTGAATGGAGGTATTTATATTTGGGGGGTTTTTAATGTCTTAAAGATTTCTTGGTTAAAACCTTATTAGAATCAAACTATGCAAATCTACTATAAATAAACACATTGCAGAAATGAAATAGATTGTTGGAAATAAACACACGTTGCAAAAATGAAATTGATTACTATAAACAAACACACATTGTAGAAATGAAAATTTAAATTAAAATTCCTGCAGGAATAAATTTACAACAAATCTTAACTTTAAGGAGTTGGAAACATTTATAAATTTAACAGAGTTACCTATTTACTTTTGTGAATAGAAATATAAATACCAAAAAAAAATGAAGATCCTGGTTCTTTGGAGGAGTGGGACCTTGCTCCGCCTAGAATAGGATTTGAATAATTTAATTTGCTTTCAAAATAGAAATGGCTATTTCATTGATAAAATGTTATATATTACAAATGTACTAATCTATCTTTTATCTCTCTATTCTTCAATGATTTTCTCTATCTTCTATATTCTATATCTATATTTCTTATACTAAATTCCTAGGTCTGTATATATAAATGCTTTGATGGCTGTAACTATTTCATAGATACGATGGAATTGAATTATTCCCAGAATAGATGCTGAATCAAGATGTGGTTGGATGTCTAGATGTGTGATAAATGTCTTGATTCTACAAGTTTGGAAAATTAGGAATTTGTTCCTGATTTAATGGGATCATTGATTTGAAGATCGTCGACTATTTGGAATAGATCCTCATCAGTTCCATATCTAGCCACAAAAGTTTTGGAGCTTATCTGTAGGAGAACCAGAGCTAAATATAGATTTTTAGAGCTAAGTCCAAAAATACAACTTGAAATAATATGGTGGAGTTCCAGAATTAACTATGATGGTTCCAGAATAGATTATGCAGGTTTCAAAACTAACTATGATGATTTCAGAATAGATTCTGTAGGTTCTGGAATTAATTTGAATTGAGTCCAATGCTTCCAAAAACATGCAATCCACTTTATACTTGTTTTTTAGCCTGATGATGACCTATTTTATTGCAAAACTAGAATTTTCCAACACACTTGTTAGGAATTATAGGTCTTTTAAAATGTTAGAATCACAATCAAAAAAAGATGGATAATCACATCCTAACTCATCTCAGATCAAAATAAAAGTTACAAAATGCAATCAAACTTAATAGAAAGAGAGAGTTGGATGAGGTCATTTATTATACATTTATTGGGCATATCATGGCCTCATCACTTCCCCATACTTACTTGTTTGTAAGTCCCTTTACAAACTTCACACTTAAAATTTAGGATTGTGTATCCTGCATTTCATTTGATTGCTTAGATCAAATGGATGGAACTGAATATCCCAATGCTTTGATTCAGAATTACTATACCCTGCTCCTACTTCTACTTTTCTTTTACATTCCTCAAATTGAGTGGGATGTTGACATTCTCTATTTTTCCAAGGAGATATGGGGGTGAGAAGTAGAGGTGGTGTTGTCCACATTCCTATCCATATGCTCAGGGGAGTTTCTCCTTCTTTCAATAGAGTTTTAGCCAAGTCTTTCAATGTCCCTTTGACAAGGTTTGGGGCATGCATTATTGGTATTCCAAACATCTCACTTATGATATTCATAGAAAAAGGAATGAAAACCTTCCTAATATTTCTCCTTGTTTGCTCTAAATTGATAATAAATTCTCTTACCATTTCATCATTGTATTTGAGAAATTTCCTCAAAAATTCCAGCCATCCTACCCATTGAAAGATATTTGCTACTTCTTCATCTGCAAGGAGTTGGGTATCATTATTTAGTTCTGACTTCTTTTTTATTCTCATGATTCGTTATTCTTTAAATCTTTCATAGGTTAGCTAAAAATTTCTTCTCATATCATCAAAACTGATGATTTTGGCTATAGAACTAGTGGATTCGATTGTTGATTTAGTGAATTTGGTTGCTGAATTACTATACTTAGCTACAAAACTTATCAATTTCAGCTACAAAACTACTATACTCAACTATGGAACTAGCATATTCAGTTGCTTTAATCATAAGAATGATTCTTTATGGTTATCCACCAACTCATTCCATCATCAATATCATTCTCATGATTTTTCACATTTAACCATGATGTATAATAGATAACTCATCATACTAATCTTTATAAATCAAGTATAATCACACATGCAAACTTTCCATTTAACCTTTAACAAGTTAAAACATAATTACCATCCTTGATGATGTAATCCCTCCATCAAGCTGGCACATCATCCCTAAAAAATGGTTAGAAAATAGTTAGAATTCAAAAAAGTTTTATTTGAATTAGCCATTTATTTGAGAAGATAAACTGCCATCACTATTTTTTTTTTTGGGGAAGAGAATGCCATTTACTGGTTTTCAATCTCTTCCCTTTATTCTAAATCTTTTCACCTAATTATTTGATCATTTTGGAAGAACTGGGTTCTTCCATATGATCAAATTATTTATTTGCTTCAATCTGCTTCAAAAAATCATCCTTAGTAGGAGGCTTCCTACAAAGTTTTAGCCTGTGTCCATTGACCAAGAGTATTCTTCTATTGCCATCAATGGGAAGTAACTAGATAGAACCATTGTCAAATATCTACTTAATCTAATAAGGTCCCAACCATCTAGTTCTTAATTTACCTTTGAATTGTTGATACTTAGAATCAAACAGCAATGCCCAGTCTCCTACTTTGAATTATCTTTCCTTGATATGTGAATCATGCCATTGCTTCCTTTGACCTTGAATTATCTCTATATGGTGAAGTGCTTCCATTATAAATTCATCTAATTCATTGATTTGAAGGATTTGCTCCTTTTGAGCTACATCTAATTCAATTCCCACTTTAGCTATTGTCCTTAATGTTTGTAGTTCAAAATCAATAGGCAACAAGGGCTTTTTCCCATAGACTAACTCATATGGTGAAAACCCTGTTGTGGTTTTTCAAGTTGTATTGTAAGCCTAGATAGATTTAGGTAGCCTTTTTATCCAATCTCTTCTTTCATTTTCAACTATTTTAGTGAGGATGTTTTCTAATTCTCTATTTGTTACTTCAAATTAACCATTTGCTTACGGATGATAGGGAGATGACTTTTGATGATTGATATGATAATACATTGTGAAGGCCTAGATCATATTAGACATAAATTATGGTCCCTAGTCTGAAACTAAGCTTCTTGGTGCTCTAAAATTTACCATAAATTTTGTGTAAAAGGAAATCAGCAACTGCTTCTTCAGTGGCATTTATTAAATCCTACACTTCTGCCCATTTTGTTACATAATCAATACACACAAGAATGTGTTATTTTCCTTGTGAAGGAGGATTAAAAGGTCCAACATAATCCAGTCCCCATCTCTCAAATGGTTCAATCACTACTTGTGGTTGCAGAGGCATTTCATTGGTAATGGTTGGTTTTCCCATCCTTTGACAAGGATCACACCACCTGATATATCTCTTCACATCTTTGTATAGAGATGGCCAATAATAACCAGTGCCAAGTATCTTGTGAGCTATTCTTTTCATTGAATAGTGTCCTCCACTTGGTTCATCATGACATGCTCGGAGGATGTCAAAAATTTCATCTTCTCTTACACACCTGTGTAAAACCAAATTAGGACCACATTTAAATAGCATTACATCTAACCATTTGAATTTTTCACTAGTTTTGATTAATTTTTTTATATGTTTTTTAGTGAAAGGAGGAAAATTCTCTATTGCAAGATAATTTTCCATATCAGCAAACCATGGTGTGTTAGATGAAATAAAAAATAATTTTTCATATGAAAATTTATCCTTGACTAGATCCTGCTCCCCTGTACTGGTCAATCTTGACAAGAAATCAGCCACCACATTAGATTTTCTTGGATTGTCCATAATGGTAAATCAAATTCTTGTAGAAGTAATGACCATCTAATTATTCTACCTCCAACCATTGGTTTGTTCATTAAATATTTAATTGTTGAGTGATTTTTATGTACAAATATTTTGTACCCTATAATGTAATGTCTAAATTTATTGATTGCATAAATCATAGCCAAAAATTCTTTTTTAGTGGTAGTGTAATTTATTTTAGTGGGAGTAAGATTTTTATTGAGATAGTAAATAGCATACATTCTTCTTTCATCTCTTTGTCCCAAAACTGCACCAATTGAGGTATTTGAGGCATCAATTTGGATGTGAAAAGGTTTCTCCCAATTAGGTCCTTACAATATTGGGGCAGTTACTAATTTCTCTTTAATTTCTTCAAAAGCATGTTGGCACTTTTCATCCCAAAGAAATTCACAATCCTTGGTAAACAATTTAAACATGGGGGTAGCAATTTTACTAAAATCCTTGATAAAATGCCTATAGTATCCAACATGTCCTAAGAATGATTTGATATATGTGGGAGTTTGAGGAATAGGCAAGTCTGAAATAATCTTGATTTTGTTTTGGTCAACCTAAATTCTTCTTTTTGAAATATGGTGCCCTAGTATGATCCCTTCATCAACCATCATCAAACATTTCTCATGACCAAGAGACAAGTGATGTTGTTCACATCTTGTTAATACTCTGTCCAAATTTTTTAAGGCATCATCAAATGTATCTCCATACACAGTAAAGTCATCCATGTATACCTCCACACAGTCATTTGTTAGGTCTAGAAAAATTGCTAATACAGCTCTTTGAAAGGTTGTTGGAGCATTACATAGTCCAAATAGCAATACCCTATAAGCAAAGGTACCCCATGGACAAGTAAATGTAGTTTTGTCCTAATCCTCAGTAGCAATTATGATTTGATTGTATCCACTAAATCCATCCAAGAAGGAAAAGTACTATTTACCTAAAAGGCTTTCTAAGACATGATCTATGAATGGTAAGGGAAAATAATCTCCTAGAGTGGCTTTGTTCAGTTCCCTATAGTCAACACAAATTATCCATTTTCCATTCTTTTTAGAGACAATTACAAGAGGAAACACCCACTAGCTATCTGAGATAGGGTAGATAAAACCTACTTGTAATAGTTTTTCAATTTCTTGTTTGACTATATCCCTTAAGTCTAGATTAATCCTTCTCTAAGGTTGCCTAACTGGTCTAATATTTTTAGTATAAATGTGATGGGTGCAAATACTTGGATGAATTCCCTTCACATCTCTATAGTCCAAAGTAAATGCTTTAGTATGATCCTTCAGAACATCAAATAGTTTGACTTTTTCATCATTCTTTAACCAACTATTAATATTCAAAAAAATTCCTAGTTAAATCTCAACATGTTTGGTTCCAAGATATGATGAACTGATTTTTTGAAAGGGTTCTATTAAGGTTTTTAGTGGATAGGCATGTGGTAACAATATATGATATGTAGCAACATCTCTAAAAGTTCCTAGAGGTAGAATGCTGGACAAAAGACAACATGAAGAGTTATGATACTTATCTTGTTGTAGGTCAAACTCCTCATTACTTATATTTTCCAAAAATTCTTCACCATCTCTTGATATCTATAAAGCTAATGCTACAGATCTTTCCTCTCCCCAAGAGAAATTGCATTCCTCTAGAGTGAAGTTATCTTCCCTTACAGAGAATTAGTGTGGTTCCAGAACTAATTGTGATGGTTCCAAAACTAACTATGTTGGTTTTGAAACTAATCCTGACTGCTTCAATGATGATTGATGTTCATTTAATGAAGGATTAACCATATCATCTATTTCCTGTACATGATCTTGAAATGTTATCATAGCCAAAGAAGATAGATTTTGCTCATTAATATCAAGATTATCAACCCATAATTTCACTTGATTATCAATAAAAGGTCGTGCAGATGGATATAATGAAACTTGCTTAGAATTATTACCATTTGAAATAGTCATATCACCTGACCTGCATTCAATTAAGGAAGCAACTGTAGCTAACCATGGTCTCCCTAAAATAATGGGATAACCAAGTGTTTTACCTTTTGGCTACAATATAAGGAAGTCAATTGGATATTCCCATGATTACACCATTACTACCACATCTTCAATAACTCCTTCTGGTTGTGCTACAAACTGATTTGCCATCTGCAATATGGTATTAGTAAGTTGTATGCCTATTATAGTAATGTTTTCAAAGTGTCCACTATCATTACATTTTTAACTGCACCCAAATCAATCAAAACATTATGTATATCCTTATTCCCTATAGAAATAGAAATAATAGGGCTTCTAAGATCTCCATATTTAGGTAGTAGGAGTTTTCTTGCTAATAAATCAGCAAGTTTCTCATCTACCTAAATAGTCCTAGGGTACTGCTTCTTTCTTCCAAGTTTTTTAAAACATAACAATTTGATTAACTTGTTCAAATCTGAAATATCCTTAATTGCTTATAATAATGGTATTTAAATATTCAATCTTCTTATTTCCTGAACCAATTTAGATTCCTTAAGTTTTATGGTTTCTTTAAGTCTTTTTGGAAATGGAATCTCAGTAGAATTTCTTTCTGGTTCCTTATCTTTTTCTTTGTCATCTTCCTTAGGTGTAACTGTGCTAGGGGTTTTAGTTTCTTCTATCATCTTAGTGATTATAATAGGTGGACTACTAATTATTTCTCTAGATCTAGTTTGAATGTTTTTACGATCCATTGTATTTAAATCAACTAATTTTTCTAGTTCTATTTCGTATACAAGAGTTATTTATTTATTTCTTGGGTTTATTACTAGTTGTGCTAGAATTTAGGTTTGGACTATGTTTTCAATCTGTGCATTTTATGTTGGAGGTCCCATTATGGCTTGTTGGTTCTGATTTGGATATGTTTTTCCTTGCACATAATTGCTAGAGCTCCATCTAGGTTGTGGCCAAGCATAAGGATTTCCTTGACCAGCCCAAGGTTGTTGATGTCCTTGAGTATACCAAGATTGACTTGGCCAATCCTAAGGATGTCATGTGGGTTGAGGGGCCCAAGGTGGTTGTCCCCAACCTTGTGGTACTATTTGAGCTGCCCATGGCATCATCTAGGGATTATGAGTTAGTCTTGGCATAAACTGTCCTTGGTTAAGTTATCTATAAACAAAATTTAATTCTTTTATGGTGGATGATGTATTGGTTTGTTTGGGCTGATTTTTTATGAGTGGAAGAAGAGAACAAGCATGAGTATCATGTTCTTTAGATTCAAAGACAAGACATACTTCTATTTTATCCAAAGTACATTCCCTTATTGCATGCTTCTTCCTGTATCTAGGACAATACATGGCTAATGGTTCAAGTTGGGCATTTGCTTTAGCTTGCAATCCATCTATGGTGGAGGTTAATTGAAATAATATGTATGTTTTAATGTTTTCTAATTCATCAATAAATTTTTCATATTTGGATTCAAATTTTTAATCGTTTTCCCCTTTCTAGGTCCACCCCTTGTTCTTGAATAGTTTCTACAAATTTCTATGATTTCGTCCATTCTTAATTGAGCAATGTTTCCTTCACCAATTAAATTAAGGGTTTCCCTAGATTCATCATCTAGAAATTTGAGAAAAATAGTTTTATTTAAATATTCTTAAAGTACAAATCCACATATTTTACTCACAAAGAGGAATCTGTCCAAATAATCTTCCATATTTTCATCTTCTTCCTGTTTGATTTTGAAAAATTCTTCCTTTTGATTTCTTCCTCTACAATAATCTTGATATTTGTCTAGGAAGATAGTTTCCATTTATTCCCAATTGGTAATATAATTAAATGTTAATCCCATAAACCACCTCATGGTTACATCCTTTAGGGTAGATGGAAATAAATTCAGATATTGATTATCTATCTTGTAATCATAAGTCTGACATAGTACTTTAAACTCAAACAAAAATTGGTCAGGAT
The DNA here is from genome assembly GCA_037957365.1 of Torreya grandis. Lineage (NCBI taxonomy): Eukaryota > Viridiplantae > Streptophyta > Pinopsida > Cupressales > Taxaceae > Torreya > Torreya grandis. The sequence continues at coordinate 870,994 of JARHVA010004974.1, forward strand.
CTTCAGATGGCATTCCTCTAAATGTGGGCAAGTGTGTAGGTAAAATGTTTTTCATAGTGGTTGCATCATCCTTGATCTGAATTTGATAGGTAAAGTTTCTCTCATGTTCTCTTCCATCTTCTCGTGCCACCTCTCTGGTATTTTCTAATCCCTTCTCCCAATCAATGTGGTATGTGGTCTAGTTTGGGGATGGTGAAAATTTAGGAGTAGGGGGTTGACTACTCAATTAAGAATCAAAACTTTCCCTCAATGGATCTTGAGAAATAATCCTCCTCCCTAAGGTTTTACTTGGTTCTGGTGACTGATCCAAAAATTCTAAAGATGGCAATTTTGCTTCTTGTCTTGTAGGAGATAATGGTGCCTCCAATTCTTGCTCAACGTCCTTTATTAAACTAGAGGATGATGGAAATTCTTGTTCAGATATTTTGGGGAGAAATTTACCCTTGGAATATCGTGGTCTACTCATAAATTAGGAAAAAAATTTGTAATTAGTAAATGAATGATTATTGCTCTTGTTGACACCTAATTAGAAAAATCCAACTAGTGTTCCCTGAAAACAGTGCCAAAAATGATGGGTGTCATCATCCCCTTCATTTAATCAACTTTCTATTGATGTCATATTTAACCAGTGTTGTGTCTAAAGCTATATGCAATAAGAAGAATCATAGCGATTTAGTAATTAAATGGAGGTATTTGTATTTGTGGGGTTTTTAATGTCTTAAGGATTTCTTGGTTAAAACCTTATTGGCATCAAATTATGCAAATCTGCCAGAAATAAACACACGTTGCATAAATGAAATAGATTGCTAGAAATAAACACATGTTGCAGAAATGAAATTGATTGCTAGAAACAAGCACACATTGCAAAAATGAAAATTTAATCTAAAACACCTGCAAGAACAAATTTACAACAAATCTGAACTTTAAGGAGTTGGAAGCATTTATAAATTTAACAGAGTTACCTATTTACTTTTGTGAATAGAAATATAAATACTGACAAAAATGAAAATCCTAGTTCTTTGGAGGAGTGGGCCCTTGATCCACCTAGAATAGGATTTGAACAATTTAATTTGCTTTCAAAATAGAAATGGTTATTTCATTGATAAAATGTTTTGTATTAAAAATGTACTAATCTATCCTTTATCTCTCTATTCTTCAATGATTTTCTCTATCTTCTATATTCTATATTCTATATCTATTTCTCTTTTACTAAATTCCTAGGTTTGTATATATAAATGCTTTGATGGTTGTAACTATTTCATAGATACGATGGAACTGAATCATGCCTATAATAGATGCTAAATCAAGATGTGGCTAGATGTCTAGCTATGTGATAAATGTATTGACTCTACAAGTTTGGAAAATCAAGAATCTATTCCTAATTTAATAGGATCATTGATCCAACAAATTGTTGGGCATTTGGAATAGATCCTCATTAGTTCCATATCTAGCCACAAAAGTTCTAGAGCTGATCTATAGGAGTAACAGAGCTGAATATAGAGTTCCAGAGCTAAGTCTAAAAATGTGACAACTTGAAATAGTATGGTGGAGTTCATGAACTAACTGTGATGGTTTCAAAACAGATTATGTAGGTTTCAGAACTAACTGTGATGATTTTGGAATAGATTCTATAGGTTTCGCAACTAATCTGAACTGAGTCTAATGCTTCCAAAAACATGCAATCCACTTTATATTTGTTCTTTAGCCTGATGATGACTTGTTTTATTGCAAAACTAGAATTTTATAACACACTTGTTAGGAATTACAGGTCTTTTAAAAATTTAGAATCACAATCAACAAGAGATGGATAATCACATCCTAACTCATCTCAGATAAAAATAAAAGTTACAAAATGCAATCAAACTTAATAGAAAGAGAGAGTAAGATGAGGTCATTTATTATACATTTATTGGGCATATCCTGGCCTCATCAGTTCCATCTCCTCATTTGGTCCCTTCACCATCTTCTATACCTCTACATGTGATCCTTTCACTTTTGGAACTTTCATCACCTATGGATCCTTTTCCACCTATGAGTTCATCTTATGTGCCTCCAATTGTGATCCCTTCACCTATTGGCCTTCCCTCAAAAGTGGATCCTTCTCCACCTATGAGGCCTTCACTTGTGGATCCTTCTCCACAGACGATTCCTTCTCCTCCTATAGATCTTGTTCCCATGCATTATCCTAACTATCCTTTGCCTAATTTTCCTCCTTAGCATGAGCCTTTGAGTATTCTTACTTTTTTGGTTTACGAGATCAGAAAAGATGTATTTGCCTAGTATTCATTAAATATTGATGAAACCTTAACAATAGTTTGATTATAGCTTCATAGAGACTTATCTGATGTATTGGATAATGTGTGTGGATATATTTACTAGTATTTATGAGCACATGCATGGTGATTTAATATTTTTATTGTATTTGACATGTGCTCCAATCTTATTTTTATTTATTATATCATTTAACATTGTATCAATTTTTTGCTTATCTTTTATCATGATTTCTTACTTATTTTACTATATTTTATTTATGTTATCATTTATAGTTTGCATATGATTATATTTTATTTATCATTGCTTTCCCTTCCATTTTCCCTTGAGTTTTTCTCAAAACTCTCTTGCTTGTATTTTTATGATTGTTTTGCTTTCTTTTCCTTATTTTTCACAAATAATTTGTTATGGTGATCTAGTTATACAAACCTTGTTCCCTTTGGTTATTATCTACCTTTACCATGTGATTAGTTATAAAATAATATATCTCATTATTATCTCTTTTTATTGATCCAATTTGGATCTCCTATTTCCCTTCTTCCTTTTTCTAAAAACTAAGCATATACACAGTTGAGACTTGAGATCACATGCTTGTTAATTGTCAAGCCTAAGTGTCATAGTCAATCTTTGTCTTTGGTTACTTAGATTTACTTAGCCTTATCCTATAGCTCATTCATGTGTATAAGTATCTCTCTCATGATTGGTCATTCCAAATCTATATGGAGGAGGAATCTTAAAAAGCCTTCAAAAGAATATTAAAATCCAAATCATTTAAATAAAGGCAATGATATCAAAAGGCAAAATTATTCTTAAAATCCTCATCATAGTAAAAGACATAAATCAAAGCATATATCTTTCTTCTAGTTGAAGCTCAAACTCCATAGTTGGCCTCATGGTAAAGCCAAGGTCATTTATGATGTGGTAGGCTTGTAGATTAGAAGAGGAGAATAAAAAATCTTTTAGTGCTACCTATTTACTCATATAAGTACCGAATATATATAGTAGACTAATGTCTCTATAATGGGTCATAAAGAATGAGGAACATGTCATGGGAAGGTAGTTCCATTTTATTTTTCTTGTACTAATCTACCTTCATGAGTTGATCTTAGTTGTACACTTATTTGCCTACAAATCTTTGTGTCCATAGTTAATAAGTTTCCTTTGTACATAGATGACCACTAGTTAGTGTCTTCTCCTATTCTTAGTATGCCTCTTGCCTCCTAAGGTATTCTCATAAGATGCCTAAGTCTTTCTTTTTACATTCCCTTTTCTTTGCTCCTTATATCCCTTATATTTCCTCTAGATAAATATTGTTTTGTCTATTGATCACTCCCCTTGGGATTTCATTTGTGAGTTGATTTGTAAGACCATGGATAGTACGTATCCATGCTCATAAATTACCATCTTTTCCTTTATATTACCCACATCCTTGATTACCCAATTCTCATGTTTATTCCACCCTAGTAGTGTTCTCTTTGTTGAGTTGTAGTGTAAGATTGTGGATAGGACATGGCCCTCCTCACAAACTTTTCTAATACCTAAGTCACCATCCAAATTACATGTGTCAAATTTGAGATAAAATTCGATCAATTATGAAGTTACACATCATTTTACATGCTTCCTAGCTTGATTTAGTATGTTTTATGATTACTTCATTTTTCTTTCACCTTTTTATCTTCTTATTTTCTAAGTGCATGTAAAATTTCAACCATTTCTTGAATTTTTCATCCTTCCCATCTTGAATTAGTGTGATCAATTTAAGACCAATATTTTGAATTTTTTTCTTTCATACTTAATAGCATGATTTAGTATGATTGATTGACTTAATTAATTTGTTTTTTATTATCATTTGCACCCTTTTACATACCTTCTATTTTGTTACTTTGTTTGTCATACTTCCCAACATGATATTAGTATGATTTTACTTATCTTAGTTTGGTGCAAAAATATCTCAGATTGGTTTAAAAACAAATTCCTTTTTACCATCTTGTTTTGCCATATCTTGTTTCTTTATAGTTAGTCATTTCTTGTTATTACACATTTCCCAACTTGAAATAGTGTGTAGTACATTTTCTGGAATGATTATATATTTTTCAAGTCCTTTTTACCTATTTCTTCTTAACCATGCATGTGTATTTTATAATGATAGAAAAGAAACCACATCTCTTATATTTCCTATAGCATATATAACAAAGCTAAACACGTGCTAGAAATATATATATCATTTTGGCATATTATTTTTGGATGTGTATGTTGTCATTATGATTGATTTTGGTTGTTCATTATGGTTGGGTTGTGGATGTTTATGATATATTTATTTCTAGCACATGTGTTTAGCTTTGTTGTATGTATGTATGTATGTGTGTGTGTGTCTATATATATATATATATATATATATATATATATATATATATATATATATATATATATATATATATATATATATATATATATATATATATATATCATGAATTCAATACAACATATGCAACCATATACAATGCACGAGCACTATGGTTGGGTCCCATCCTATCTATCTCATGGCCTAGCCACACTAACTATTGAAGCCTTGGTCTAACTCCTCTAAATGGTACATTATAAGGAGGCCATCCAAGATATAAATTCCTCTACCTATCCCTGTAGGTGTGCTACTCACATCTATGACTCCACTAGCTATGTTTGGATCTTTGTCATCTATGTAACTATATTTAAATGTGCATCTCTCTCATCTACTAAGGCCTACCATGCCTATGGTTCCCATAAACCCATCATAGATGGTAGCTAAATATTTTATCTTTGTGCTCATATCTACCTCTCTAACTAATCTGAACTAGCTCACTTGAGCTAGGGTAGATAATACACTTAGATCCTCTAGTGTCATGGGGTCATATGGATGCAAGGTCTCATCTAGGATGTCATGGAGTGTTCCCCTCACTAGGGACCCCCATATCTCCTCCTAATCCTCACCTACACCTACAAAATCACATAAGATAGATATTAGATCATTGTTATATCCCAAAATATCTATCTAAATAAATTAAAGTAATAATATTAAATCATTTTATTACCTACCTATGTCTTGGCTACTATGGTCTCACCATCTACATGACTACCTAGCACAATATCCTTGTCTACATAGCCTCCTATAACCTCCTCTATAGGCTACCTCCTCAACTCAAACCTAGTTGTTATGGCTCATGTCAATCTTAGCCTACATTTGAGTGGTCTCTTTATCATCTCCTCTACCTCACCTATGGGGTCATCTAAGATGGAAATAGTCTCCACTCTCTCCTCTACCTCTTGCCTCTATTGACATCATATCCTTAGTGTCTACTAATCATCTCACTATGGATTTGGTAGTGGTACATTTGGTATCTCTACCTCTACATCCATATCCTCTTGCTCAGCTCCTCATCATGCATGACCATTCCATGGTCACTCTTGACATGGCCTCAATGTTGTCCTCACTACTAGTAGCCCTAATCCTCTCCTCCTTTATGGATCCCTCACATGTCAAACCCACTAATAAGGAATTAATATCAGTGTCACTAGATGAGGTAAGCCCATCTACCCTAGCACCCATGCTACTAGATGTGGCTCTCTCCACTAGAAATAGTGTCCAATAACCTTTGTCCTCTCTATCATTGGTGTAACTATGTCCTAGCTCATCCATGTACTTGTTATGTGCTCATATGATTGTCACATATTGTTTGCATGTCTCACTAACTATAGCACTAGAACATGAGGCATAGCCTATGCTACCTAGTCCTCCCTTCATTTCCACACCCAAGGTGACCTATCATCAACTACATGGTGAAACCTAGCTAGCTAGTACATAAAAAACTTCTCATGTAGCCAAGTTGTCAGCAATATGATTGATCTCATGATCTTCTACCCTCTGACTAGCATCTCATACATATCATGTACTAGTTAGACCTAGATGACAAATCCTAGGTCATATAGAACTCACTCTTCAAATATAATCCTTCTCAAGGCTACCACAAATAGTGGTACCTTATTATTTGACTTGTGAGATAGCTCCCATTATGTCACAAGGCCTATCATAGCATTCTAAATGTACAAAATTTGTGATTTATATACATCAAAAATACTCACTCTCTTGTTTGCTAATATCATCTTTGAACTTATAGCCCACATGGCTAAGGCTCTCCTCTCCTCTAAGCTATTTGGTATCCTTATGATCACCTGCACTCCTATTATAGGTATCCCTAGTATGGCATGGATATCCTCTAGTGTGATATCCACCTCTATTTAATCCCCATCCACCTCCCATCTAAAGGTATTATTCAACCATTCCCAACAACCAAGGAACATGATTAACAAGTCGGCATTGAGGGGGATCCAACACATCTATCTTATCTTGTTTAGACCTATGGATCTTGTTATAGCCATATCTCCGTCTGAAAACCTATCTAATAAGTTTGATAACCATACTTCATCCACAAGCCTCCAAAATCTTTGTCATCTCTACACCCAAGAAATAATAAATGATGTATCAGTTCCTCTATGTCATATATATTCATAATGTATTCTTTATACATTATTTTTAAATTTTTAAATAAAAAACAAGCCTAAATTAGTTTATTCATTTTAGCTTAATTTTAGCTTTATCAATCTTTCTTGACCTTACTTGGTCATTTAGGGCCATTCTAACCCTCTTTTAGCCTTTTGCATGCTTTTTGATATCATTCTAGTTCTTTGGTCAAACTAGTTTGATGAAAATTTTCCTATCTTTTTGCTTAGTTGACTCAAAAATCTAAGTCAATCCCATTCTCTTCCCCTCCCTAGTACTAAGTTTCTATTCTGGACCTTTCAGACCACTTGGTAACTCTAAACTAAGCCTTCATTGTAAATATTGTATAGGCTCAACCCATACCTATTGGGTTAGTACTGTGGATTCTACTTATTTTCTTACTAGGTTGATTGGGTTGACCCAGTGTTTTTTGTCTGCCAACCCCTTGTATTTTTTGAAAAAAGTGTAATTTTCTTGATTTTTGCCTAAACCCTCCAAACCCATTTTCCATCTTCCTATTTTCTACCCCTAGAATCTAATTTTGTTCCATTTTTGACATATAAAAATGCTTAAAATTCAAAATTACTAAAAATTCACTTAATTCAATACAAAATTCAAAAATTGGTTTGAGATTCTTAGTTACATACCTATAATGCACCTATTGCCACCTCTGGAACCTTGTCCTATCTATCATGTCATCTCCTCACCATCCTAGCTTATTTTCTCTCCTTTACAAGTCAAAATAACAAATGAATTATCTTTTGCCTTATTTAAAAACACTTTTCAAAATACAAATCTTTCAATTATTGTATTGCAGATTCCTTATTTTGCTTTTATCTTTGCTTTTACTCATCCATTTTACAAACCATAAAATGTGTTAGATTCATGATGATTTATAGATTATTTTCCACTACCATATGCCTATTTTCCAAAAAAATTGTTTTTTGGCTATTTTTTGCACTAACTTCTATAGGTTCACCTAGTGTTCTCTACATTGGACACATTCACATTTCTTACAATCTAATTCTTTATCTACAATAATAAGGTAAGTTTAAGTTATGTGTTTTTCAGTTCATTCCTTTGATTTATCTTATTTTTTGCTTACTACACTCTAATTAGCATCAACATTATTTGTTATCATGTTTTATCTCAAAATACCATCTTGTGTTTCACTTACATGACACATTATGAGCTTCGAGTGGGGCATATATATATATATATATATATATATATATATATATATATATATATATATATATATATATATATATATATATATATATATATATATATATATATATATATATATTCAAACTTTTATTGATTACTAACACTTTGTATCTTGTAAGAACCTATCGAGTCTCAATATCTCTCATTGCATGCCTTAAGGGGTGCATCAAGAAAGGGGTGGGTAGACCATCAGTGCTTCATAAGATTGTTGTCCCTTTTTACCACTTACCATCTACACACTTATCTCCTTAAACCATTAACCCTAATCTTATTCTTCTTAGTCCTACCTCTTCTAGTATTTTTCCTCTTTCCATCCTTTTATTTCCTTAACACCCTTTTGGACAGTTGGTTATACTAGGTTGACTGGGATGACCCAATATAGTTTAGGGGTATTTTTCATTTTCTTGGCTTGTTAGCCTTTTGGCCAACCTAGCTGAGACCTAGTGATTTATCCCTAAAAACACACTGGGTTGATTGGGTCGACCTTTTATAGCCAACATTCTTAGGAGGATTTAGGACAAGACCCACCTATATATACAAGTTCATTTCCCACCATTTAATAAGAAAAGAATTATTACACCCCCTTTTGTAAAAACTATGTGGACCACACCAACTAGACCTATCCTAATGTGAATCAATATTTAGAGTAGTTGTTCCCTTTTCATACCTTTTAGCATCAATTGGAGAAGTCCCTGAACATCATGTACCATCTAGTAGGTAATTAAATGGCACCAACTTTAAAAATACATTCCTATTAGAACTTGTATATGGTGACTCAAGAAGCATGAATGTCAGAAGAGTAGATCAGGTGGAATTATGACTCCCTAGTGATAGCTTAGCATATAGAATACACTCATCGAACCTTGGTAGTGTAGTGGAGTTAGTAGACTTGCAATAACTCATCACTTGGCATGTACCCATCTAACCTAGTAAAGATATGCCCAGTTTCCTATAAAATAAGGATGGGTGCATATAGATCTATGTTAATGACAAACTATTTAATGTCACTTGGGTCAATGATCCATTCCCAACCCCATTCACTAATAAGGTCTTAGATAGAGTTTCAAGTTATGAAATGTATACCTTCACTAATGGTTTTGTAGGCTACCAAAAACTGTAGATCAAGGAGGATGATAAGCCCAAAACAACATTTACAATTTAATGGGGTTATTTCACTTACAATGTGATGTCATTTGGACTTGATAATATTTTAGAATATGCTCTAGGGCAGTGATCACTACTTTTATGGACTTTATACATAAATTCTTCCAAGTGTATCTCAATGATTAAACTATGTATGGTTTTGTAAAAGACCACTATGATATTCTATGCCTCATGTTTGAGAGTTGAAGGCAGATCCAGATATCCTTAAATCTAAATAAGTGCATCTTTACAACTCCATTTGGGACATTTCTCAAGCACATCATTTACAAGGATGGTTTACTTATTGATCTAGTAAATATAAGCATCATAATCTAGCTCCAAACTCCTTCAATAAAGAAAGACATTCATGCCTTTCTAGGTTATTGTGGCTACTACAAGAAGTTCATTCATATCTATGTAAAAATCACAACACCTCTAGAGGATATCTTGCATAAGGATGGCCCATTCTACTAGGGTGAGGCACAAGAGGAGGCCTTTAACACACTGAAGGTGAAGTTGGCTAGCAAACCAGTTTTATAATTTATTTGGACTACTCCTTTCCACATCCATGTCAATGCCTCAAGATATGCTATTGGAACCATATTGATGTAACTAGGTGAGGGTAAGATGGACCACCCCATTTCATTTGCAAGTAGGAAATTTATGTAGGCAGAATAGAATTATACCACTACTGAGTATGAGATGCTTAAAATGGTCTATGCATTACAAAAATTTAGGAAATACCTATTGGTAACCCCATTCATCTTTTTCATAGATCACGAGTCACTCAATTACCTTGTGAACAAGCCTATTTTACATGGGCACATGTGTAGATGGATTGTTCTCTTCTAGGAGTTCCAGTTCTCCATTGTCGTTAAACCTAGAAAGTAGAACTTAGGGTTAGACCATTTATCCTAAATTAATTATAGCAATGCAGTGGTACTAATTGAGGATGACATGCTAGATGTGTAGCTTTATAGATTTCAATTCATCCCAAAATATATAACAATTTTTTTTTGCTTTCCTAGCATCTGAGTTTTCACCCTAGACCTTGTCAACTATGGAAAAAAATAACTTGTAATTTACATTATCTCCTAGCTTATTGAGGGAGACTTTATAAAATAAGTAGAGATAAATTCTTGTGCAATTTTATTTTAGAACATTAATTGGATGCCATCTCATAATAAGTGCATGAAGGGATCATAGGAGGCCATTACTCTAAAGATGCAATGGTGTGTAAGGTATTGTAGTTAGGCTTGTAGTGGCCAAGCTTATTTCAAGATGCAAAGGAGTACACTAAGTCATGTGATGTATATCAATGCACCACAAAACCTAACCATTGGGATGAGATTCCTTTCATCCCCATTCTTGCCCAGGCACCATTCAAAAAATGTTCCATTGACTTTGTGGGCTAATCACTCTCATAACATGGTCAATAGGTGCAAGATACATTTTAGTAGTGACTAATTATTTGACCAAGTGGGTTGAAGTCACACTAGCCAAATATTACACAATTGTGACAATCATGTGCTTTATATGGGAGAACATCATAAGCTAGTATGGGTGCCCATTAAGTCTGACTAGTGATAGGGTAACTCATTTCATTAATTAAATAGTGTGTATCCTTCTAACTGCATATATGGTGGTGCACCACAAGACCAACCCCTATCATCCATAGGCTAATGACACATCTAAATCCTTTAATAAGACTTTGGGAACATGCCTAATAAATATATGTGATATGGGTCATAAGGATTAGGATGATCATGTTTCAGCAATAATTTGGGTGTACCACATGACACATAATCTCCTAAATAATTCTACACCATTTTAATTGGTATTTATCACTAAAGTAGTTCTACCCATGGAATTCATGGTGCCCTTCTTATGCATGATATAGATTGGTTGGTTAAATAACCAAGAATCTTTAAGTTCAAGGTTGGAAGACTTGGAACACTTGGATGAGAAACATGCCCAAGCCAAATGGAGTTAGTAGATTGAAAAGGCATACCAAAATCATTAGCATGAAAAGTATATCAAGCATAAGGATATGACTGAAGGAATATTCATACTACTCTATAATTTCAAGTACTTCAAGCATTGAAGAAAGTTGTAAATATAGTGGATGGGTCCCTACATCATCCACCACATATTGGAGATAGGCACATGCAAGCTACACATGTTGACCAATAAAATTGTTCCATGGGAATTTTAATAGAAATTGACTAAATCCATATAGCTATTAGGCTAGAACTTGCACCATGAAAACTCTAACTTCTTGGACACTAGTCAATTTGAAGTTGATCTGACCAAATTACAGCTTGGTACAAGCCAAACCATTCTTTTCCTTTTATTTTATTCCTTGTATAGTGTATAAACATAATGAGTGGTGCATGGTAGCTATAAGAATTTATATATTAGTACTTCATGCATAATTATAATTAGGTGAGTCAAGCACTTACACCCTCTTAGTGCATGAGGCTAGACATCTAAGTGGTGGGCACATGAAGAATATCAAGTGCAATTAGAAGTAGAAAAAGAGAGATGTGTGATAGATGAATAGTGTAAGAACTTAAAGGCCCAAAAATTAACCACTATGGTGCTACTTTTACACTAGATTTTCAATAAGGTTCATCAATTGATCTAACATCAGAGACCAAAAAAGATAGTGAAGATGCTTAGCATGGTTGAGCACAAGGAAAGAAGTGAAGATTCTCAACTTGGTTGAGTATAAGGAAGTAAGTGAAGATGCACAATATAACCATGTGCAAGAGATTTAGAAGAGATACAAAGTGATAGAGGACTCGCGTAAGGGATTTATATAGGGTAAGATAAGCCAAGGCAACATGATGTGTAAGAAACTGACCTAGGTAGAGAAACATGCTTGAAATAGGAGTGCAACTAAAAAATACAGTAGAACTAAGGAGGTTAAATAACGTGTATGTGAGGCACTATACCCAAGTTTCCATAAATAAGGTATAGGTCACATCCAAAGTATACAAGTGGAAAAGGAAAACATCTAAGACATTTCGCATCCACCCAAAAATGAGTGAGATGTTATTGTTTGAGCCACATGCCACATGTCACTTCACTAAATATATATATATATATATAAATATCATTCAATGAGGTGATGGTGGTAGCATAAAGATATTCATTTAATGCATATAAGATAAGATATTTTCAAATATTTTATAGATTTTCATGGTTTTCAAGAAACTGAGGCATCTATGTCATTAAGCCTATACTAATAATGATAGTTGACATGAGAAGAGTATAAAATGATCAATGGCAAACTTGCTTAGGTTACAAATTTTATGCTAACTTATACTTAGAGCAAACCAAGTAAGATACTAGAGAGATAAAGAGAAATAACTCTATCATAATGAGAATTAAACCAATTTAGGCACCTAGAGTGAAAAGAAGCACATTGAGGAGTGCATTCATAGTGAAGCCAGTGTGAAGGGTTAAAAAGAGATATTTGTGTAAATAACCAAGTTTGAATGAGAAGTTATTTCCTAGGCTACCATTAATAGCCAATGAAGTTCAAAGTTGAGAGTTGCAGATCCCATGACTACAGAAGTGCCAACCATCATTGGAGGCTTTAGAAAACTAAACCTCTTTATCTTCAATACAATCCATTTCAAAATGGTGAAGAAGAGGAAGGTAGCAAGATCTGCATTGGCATAGTTAGAACCCAAGAGGGTGAAGATCATAGAGGAGATTTTGTTTTCCAAGATGAAGGTTCAATTGATCAAAGTTTAGCATCATTGAGGTAGACACTGAGGTGTTAACAAAAATGTCATACCAGTATATGAATTACCCCCCAAAGGTTTAGGTGGGGGAAGGGTGGTACTCATTTATGCATAATTACTAGATCAAGGAATATAACCATCAAAAATAAAGTCACTTCCAAGACTTGGTATAGGATTGGATGATTGACATATGGTATAAGATGTTGAAGGCAATGCCCTATTTGATGTCTTAATTTGAGAGAAATTGACCACTTATAGTGTAACTCATCTCTATGAGTTTCCTTCCTTCAAAAATCCAAAGGAACTTGTCCATTTATTTATTTCACATGTCCATGATAATTTTATATACTTTGTAGGATGATGCATGAAGATCTCTATGGAGATGATAAAAAGGATAACTAGGCTCTCAAACAACAATAAAGACATCCATCAACTGATGTATGACAATTAATAAGTGAAGTGCATCACAAATCTCCTCAACTACTTCAAGGGGGTTTTACATTCCCTATTATCAAGTGTGAGGACCCCAACATGAGGATGATAATGTATCTCAAGAGTTCAAAGTTACGTCTAGGTGGTTGATGAATAGATGTGTCAAAGGCATACCTCTATATTGCCTATCACATGGCACAAGGCATAAAACTCAATATCTCCAAGTTTATTATAGATAAGTTGATCAAAAATATGTTGTAATGACATAGCATTAAGGGAACCTTTAGGTGGGTTCCATCCTCATCTTGATCATGATGGAGGAAATTAGGAAACTAGATGGAAGCCAAGATAATCTATGGGTGTTCTTAGAACACCATGAATCCCCTGCATAGAATTATAAGAACTACACCTACCCCACCACTTTTATCCCTAAATACAATATGTGTGTAATACATTGGTGTGAAATGAATATCAAATCCTTTATACTAGAGAGGCACATCCATCAGGGCCTCCCCTAAAGTATGTTTGGGATGGTAACTTTTGCCATAATGTAACACTACTACATCATGCACTTGATGCTAAATGATGGAAATAGGTCAAGATGGTTGAATCTCCCCTTCACCTTCTTGGTAAAGTACTTCAAAGATGTGCTTCACAACATCCCAAATGTGTAAAATATGGACATTCTAATTAAGGAACTGAATGTAAAAAGGTAAAATTTGAGGCACAGGTTTCCCCACATAGATGGAAGAGCTTTGAAAGATGAAGAAGATACCTTGGATCACATGGAAGAGGTTACCATCCTTGGATTCATCCATATAATTTACTATGATATGAATCCATGGAAGAAGGATTATGATGCTAGGTTGAGCGTTGAGCAAAGAAAATATCCCCAGTCTAGATCAGGGATGAAGGAACCCCAGCACCCACCAAAAATAAAATGTCTCGAAAGAAGAATAAATGGGATACTTTAGAGGAAATAAAAGAGTGGGTCAATAATAATATCACTTTATAAGTAGAATCATCTCCTTTAACCTCCACACCAGATTTTATGCACTTCACTCTAAAGATTTCCCTTAGCATAGGGAAAAAGAAGAAGAAGAAGAAGGATCCTCTTATGGTGCAAATGATATTCATGTTTGAGAAAGAAGAGGAAGAGGAGGAAGGGGAGTTGGAATAATAAAAATGTGGGATTGGAACCTATATTTTACCCAAGGATGAATATTCCTTGTCAAGTGAATGAAACCCTTCCCTGCCACCTCAAATTAAGATGGAAAAGTGAAGGTGGAGACTAAGGAAACTCAGCTTCAATGAAGCTAAAATATAGAGGGCACAGAAGCTATGTAAATAAAAATAATAAATGACTAAGGTAGGGTGCCAAAATAAGTCATTGACATGGTGGAGGCTAAAGAGCAAAGAAAAGAGGAGTGTAAGGTATAGAAAGGAAAAGGAAGTGAGGAAGGAGAAATAGGAAAAGAACCTAAGAAGGTAACCCATTTAGGTGTATCTATGGAATAATTATAGCACCAGTGGAAGGATATGGGCCTTGACCAAGGTAATATTGATGTGGTGCTAAGGTTTCACCATAATCTTGAGGAAATTAAATCTAAGGGCATGTCCCAAGATGAGATCAATCAGCTAGAGGCTAAGAAAATAATAGAGAAAGGAAATGCACAGTGTAAACTGTGCAAAGGAAGGATAAGAAAGAGAAGGTCAAAAAAGAGGATGTATAAATAAATTCAAAGGAAGAAGAGGCTAGGAGAAATGAAAGAGAGGAAAAGGTATCCCAGGTAGAAAAGGCCAGGATGTTAAAAGAGAGAGAGGAAAATAAGGTTATTAAGAGTATGGAACTAAGAAAGGAAAGAATGCTAGAAAAGGTGCCTAGTGTCTCTAATAGAATAGTATAATAAGTTGCACAAAAAGCATGCCCTACCTCTAAAGGGGCACCTAAAGATAAATAATTTGATACTAGCACCTCATAAAAGTAAATAGAGGTAGAGACAAGGGCCTTGATATGGAAAGAAGAGTAATCTGATGTAATCAAAGCTTGCATCAAGGAACCTCTACTTGAAAAAATGGATGAGGGGGGAACATCCACTATAGAAACCCCATAAGAGGAAGAACATGATGGTGAGTTGAGTGCCAAAGAAAGAGGAGAAGTGGACATAGGGGAGAAGTCTAAAGAAAAACCCCAAGAAGAAGAAGAATGAGAATACGAAGGCACTAACATAAGCACCAACACTAGGAAAGAAGAAGAGATGGGCAAGGATGAGGAATATGAGCTAGGCAATAGGGAAAGGGTATATTAAGAGTTTAAGGAGGATGAGGAATTATACATGATGGAGTACATTCCACCAAATACTACCATGACCCTAATACACCACTAGGTCTCTTAGGTACTAGATTGCTACATGGACGATCCTAAATTTGAGGTTTTGACAAAAGTAATTTAGAGCACAGAGAATCTAAAGGAATGGCATGAATACCAACTCCTCAATCCTTGTGACATGAACCCCATGTTCTCAACCAATGCTCTAGTCAATATGGCATCCACAATAGCGCATAAGAACACCATCAATGATGTTTGTGTATAGCTAGAATAAGATAATGAAAAGGGATAAGAAAGAGATTAAGGAAATAAATCTAAATCTCTAACATCTAGTTGAGCAAATATAATAGGTTGATCTATCCCTTTTGGATGGTGTGGATACATCAAAAATGAAATAAATTAACCAAGTTTGCATGCTTGTGGAGAAGATGTTCCCTACGATAAGGCTGGCACTTGAGGAATAATGAGACCTTTATGAGGCCTTATGAGGATATTTTAACAAAAATTTGGATGTGGTGGAATACCTCTTCACTAAACTTGAAGAAGGCATAGAGGAAGTTAACTCTATATTTTACAACTTTGCCAACTAGGCTGTAGGCATTGATGCACACCTTAAGAAGGCAAAGGAAGAAAATGATGATTTATTCCAACACTCCTTCATGGTAAGTAGGATTGAGCATGTTTAAGTAATGGCCAAGGTCAAATCCTTAAGCACCCAATTGAAGACTCAGGAGTAAGACTTGGAGGTAGTATTTTTTACCTTCTAAACAAAGGCTAGTGAGTAGGGGGAGATCTTAGATGGTAGGGTAAAGCATGCAAAAGAAAGGCTTGAAGCCTTTAGGAAAGAACTAAAAATCATAGATGTACTTGATCTCAAGGAGTCATCTACCAAATTAGATGGTGCCATGAAAGAAATAAGGGTTGATATATAGCGCTTTGAAAATTTCAAGGTAGATTTAGAACAGGGTGCATTTGAGTTTTGTGCACCTAATGTGCTAAAAGACTAGTCTCGGGTAGACTAAAAATTTTGAATGGGGTGATATTGGGCCCCCTTTTTATAGAAACTATGTGGACCACACCAATTGAACCTGTCCTAGTGTGAGGTAATTTTTGGAGTGGTTTCTCCCTTTTCATAACTTTTAGTGTCAGGTGGAGGAGTCCTCGAGGATCCTATTCCAACAGGCAAGAAGTTACATGGTGTTGAATTTCAAACGACATTCCTACTAGAACTTATGCATAGTGGCTTGAGAAGCATAGATTTGAAAAGAGTAGAGTAGGTGGGATTGTGAATCCCCAGTGATATCTCACCATATGGCATGTACTCATATGACCTAGGTAGTGTAGTGGAGTTAGCAGACTAGCAACAACTCATCACTTGGCATATGCCCATCTGACCTAGTAGGGATATGCCTAGTTGCCTAAAAAAGAATGCTTGAATTTGAAGATCAAGAGAGGTGACTAAGGTAGTGAAGCTTTTTGAAAATAATGATCCAACCTAAGTATTTTTATTCTACATAAGATAGATTAAGAATTTGTATGTATATCCCAAGCTCACTTGTGAGCCTCTGGGCAGGAGTAGTGATAGGGAAGAGCATATGTTCTATTTTATATCTTGAAATTTATATGTTGAAATATGATATTAATGAATAATGTGGTTAAAGAACTAATTTGTTGATTCTTACAATATAGATAACATATTATCATGTTATATCTTAATTTTATAATAACAATGATATAGTTATTTACTTAAGTGTATTGTGATATGGAAGTTTATCCCTAGTCACTAATGGTGTCCCTATGCCATATGGCAACTTCAACCTACCTAAAATAGACTAAGTGTCAGAACCTAATTATGCTAATTCCCTAAGACCCATGACTAAGCACTACCTTGAGGGTGAGCACTTGAATCCCAGCCATCCCCATGACTTTCTTAAGTGATTGAATGACACTATACTAGCTATTCTCATAGCTTGCACCATTAAGAGCCCTACCTAGCCAGTGATGGATTTGCACCTTAGGACTTGTACCATTGAGAAGGATCATGACTATTGAACTCTCCTTGAATAACCTATCACCTAAAGGCCATTGGAACCCCTCTTACCAATGTTTAAACCCTATTGAAACCCAAGTTGTGCCATGGTCCAACTAGCCCAATGTGGGCCTGATCCCTTTATTATTGCACTTTGGGTGAGTGTACAAGGCTTATGCCTTGTGTCAAACTGATGCTAGTGTAATAACATGATTAAATTTTGTGTACTAGACCTTACTATGCTCATGCCTAACTCCATAAAGTATATAACCAATTTGGTGTGATATATAATCATATGACTAAATGAAAAAGCTAACCTAGTGAACTTTTATACATCAAAATTTATTAGCAAAGAAGTTTGAACAAACATCTGCTTATTGACCATTATACTTTAGTAATAAATCTTAAGGTTCCTTACTTTCTTTGGAGATATATATCTTGTCTTGTGGAGAAGTATTTTGGATTCTTGGATAGGTTGTGTAGCCTAAAGTTGGTTTATCTTGGTTATCCTTACATACCACAACAATCTCTTGTGAAGAACCTTGGCCAAGGGAGAGATTGAGGCTTGGTGGGTTCATCTTCAAAGTTAAGTATTCCTAACTTTATTTCTCCTTTATAATAGTAGATAGATAATGCATTTTTATTCTTCTCCCATGTATTAGGATTCTGTATACATTGATATGATTATATGTCTTCTAATACATGTTTAGTCTAGTTTGTTTTGTTATTTCTAACCCTCACTTTGTGCCAAAATATTTGGTGTGCACTACATTAGATTTACATTTTTTTATTAGAATAAATGAATTTTTCAAACCTTAGGAATCCATTAGGGCTGTTGTGTGATTGTGTTAGGTTGTGGGTTGTAGAACCCTTCCTAACATGATATGTTGTGATAAGTGATCCCCTAATTGGGTCTATCATATCCCCATATTAATCATGCTCCTCATTAACAAGTGTATCCCCAATCAAAAGTGTAGGTATGTTCTATCTTCTCTAAGCCAGGATTGATTTATAAACATGATGCATTTTTTATTGTATACATACCTAGTTACATATTATTTTTTGAAATAAAATTGTTCAAGTATATTTTGGCATTGGGAAAACATTAAAGGCCACCCATGTGTAAATCCATTGAATTAGATTGCCCACTGGAAAATGCAAAAATAAAATACATCAACCTGAATAATATAGCACAAAAATTAGAATCAGAACATTTGGGTAGGTATCAAGTAAAAATAAAAGGTACAAATAGAGAGAGAAACTCATTAGAAGAGAACTAAAATAAAGAGCTTGGTGGTATCACTAAGCAAGTTTACACAAGCTTCATTTCTAAATTTATGGGTTGGGAATATTATATCATGAAATTTTGAATTTTTTTGGTAACCTAAAATTTGATACATACAAATTAAGAATAGTGTAAATGTAAGAAAAGCAAATATTTTAGGCTTAGTTATGACCATTTGTTTCTTTGTTTTCTAGGTGTAGTATAAATCAAAAGATGAAATAAGCCTAGCGAATAAATTTTATTTTAGTTTTGTTTACCTATCAAAATAAGCATGTTCATGGAATCAAGTCAAGGTAAAGCATGTGAACTTGATGAGCTTGTCAATTATTTGGAGAATTTACTAGGAAATAAACTGTACAAAAAGAAAATATGGACCCATCCTAGGCATAGATAATTTCATAGTATAAACATTATGACAAATGTAGGATAATCAGAAAGAATTTTAGGCTTGGTTATGACCATTTGTTTCTTTGTTTTGGAGGTGTAGTGGTGAGAAGATGATGAAATAAGCCTAGTGACTGAATTCTATGATAGTTTTTTTCCTATCAAAATAGGCATGTCCATGAAATCGAGATAAGGAAAAACATGTGAACATTATGATGTTTTCAAATGATTTAATAATTTAT
The DNA here is from genome assembly GCA_037957365.1 of Torreya grandis. Lineage (NCBI taxonomy): Eukaryota > Viridiplantae > Streptophyta > Pinopsida > Cupressales > Taxaceae > Torreya > Torreya grandis. Next base: position 890,628 of record JARHVA010004974.1, read on the forward strand.
TGGGAAATAAAATGCATAAAAAGAGAATATCAATTAGTCCTGGGCATATATAATTGTATAGTGAAAACATTATGACAAATTGAGGTTATTTTATTTAATAACAACATTTTCAATACAATGATTAGACATGAATATATATAAATGATTTTTTATAAGTATTTTAGTTTTGATTTTAATTTTTTCTAGTATTTAGTGACTTTGAAACGTTAGAACTAATGACATAACCAAGTTGAATCAGAACCAAATGAGGTTAGATCTTTTACATTTTTAATTCTACATTGTTAGACATTGAATAAAAATAGTACTCTAAAGCCTTTGTTTTAGTAACTTATGAAATTCTTTACAAAAAATGCAATTTGTAAAGTGTTTGTAGCTATGGCCAGTGAAAGTTCCCTAGATCAGAATTTCTAACAATTACATCTAAACCTTATTAATTATCATTCATTCAAAAACATATGATTATTAGCAAGTTAATTTATCTAGACATTAACATTTATTTTTCACTTTTAAGAGGAAATTTAAAATTCCATGTGAACCAAAGAAACAGTATAAATTTTATTAGATTTTGAAAACTAAGATCATAAAAAGAGATTTTCATGTCCAAATGTCCTTTCTATAGCCTTGCATCATAAGTCATATTTTTTTATTTTATTAGGTAAATAAGCATGTTTAACAAGGATCTTGCAACATAATAATTATACCAATAGCAAAGCAAATCAGAGTAAGCCCCAAGGGATGAAAAACAAACTATAGCCAAAACAAAAAATAGATAATATAAGCCTACATCAGAAGACCAAATAATACTAATAGAAAAGTGAAATTACTTAGTGAGAATAGTGCCCTCCATGAGTTCCTTGTTGGGTTCCTTTTCCTCTACCTTTTCCTTTGTCTTATCCTTGGTAATATTTCTTGTGTCCTTCTACATGGGCCTTTAGTAGTGTCCTTTGGAAAGATCATCCTTGGTTTCTTTCGAGACTTCTTATTTGATTTCTTCTTAGGGGGTTAGCCATAGTAAGGGTTTTGGGGAAGTGTTTGGAAGTGACATGAACCTCTGCCTTTTCTTCTTTCTACATGTAGGGGGATCTTCTACCTCACTAAACTATGTGAAAGCCTATAACACTTTTTTGGCTTCCATGTTAATTGAATTTCATTCCTTGATCAAATTTCCTAGACATAAACCCACTTTGTGGAGTTTATCATTGAAAATCCTCCAGCATCTTTTATTTTTATAGATTGACGAAGATAAGAGGGTCTTTCCTTTCTCTAATGATTCTACCACATTTTACTCTTCAAAGACATTTGGTTTAGGTTTATTTATGATGAGATTCAAGGGAAGGTCCCCTATGAGACTTTTAGAATTAGGGCTTGCATGGGATGGGCTAGGAAGAGGCTTGGAAGAGTCTAAAGTTGGGTCTTCTTTAGGGGAGTCCTTCTATTAAATAACCCCCCTAATGGAGTGTATTTCCTACACAAGGTATCCCCATGCTTAATAAGTAGAAAGATAAGCCCTTGGTGAATGATGGCATTTGGTTCACTAATTTGAAATTCAAGGGCAGTGCTCTTAAGGGATTTTAGTAGATAATATGGCAAGATTATTCTAAATCCTTGGAAATGGTTTAAAAATAAGAAATGGTGTGAGAAGTTAAGAGTGAATTTACCTTCCAGTGTTAGGTATTTCATGATTCGAAGGTAAACCTTTGTCCAGTACCTTAGTAGGTCCATACATGGGAACCCCTTTTTATCTATTTATAAGGCCTCATTTATCTAAAATAATATTTGCATCAGCTCCATCTTATTGTATTGGTCCTTGAATGCCTTAATGCCCTCACATGATATCTTCATAAGCTCCCCAATCAACTCCTAAGTGATGATAATTTTGATGCCTCTCATCTCCACCATTATTTTATTCTAGACCACAATAAAATATTTATCCAGGTATATTGTTTCTTCCTTTACTTATTATTAATTTCTGGAAAAAATATTTTAGATTGTTTCTTTATAGCTTCATAATAAAATATTTGATAGTGTGTTGAGACACCAATGGTTAGATCTACAACATATATTGTGGTTCTTTAAATATGATTCTCAAACCATTAATTGAACACCATAAGCTATTAAAGAGATGAAATAATATAATTGATGATAATAAATACACTGTTAAGCTCAAAATATCATATTCTAGGCTTGTGACGAGATCTCCAAAGAAATTAGATATTCAATGAAAATAGAACATTTTATAGTAACTTGTTTTGATAAATACAAGGCATGATCAATAACTTGCACATATATAAATTGGTTTTTTTGTTAAGAATATGAAGACATTCACTATTCATTATCTCTAAATTATTGAGATATGAAGGACTATGATCCAAAATGCATAACATGTATATGTAAGTATATATAGAAACCTACACACACACACACACACACACACACACACACACACACACACACACACACACACACACACACACACACACACACACACACACACACACACACACACACACACACACACACACACACACACACACACACACACACACACACACACCACACACACACCACACACACACACACACACACACACACACACACACACACACACACCACACACACACACACACACACACACACACACACACCACACACCACACACCACACACCACACACACACACACACACACACACCACACACCACACACCACACACCACACACCACACACACACACACACACACCACACACCACCCACACACACACACGCACATACACACTCACACACACACACACACACACAAACATATATATATATATATATACATATATATACATTATAAATATTAAGCACTTGTTAATATTTTTTGCTTGTCAAAAGACCAGTATTGTACTTCATGCCTATTATATTATTAAATATTAAAATCAAAGACGCTGATTGAAATTATAAATATCCTACTTCACTTCAAAAAAATTAAACCTTCAATTAAATAAGAACCATAAAATAAAAAAATAAAGTCCCATGTTAAAATTCTGACCCAACAAAAGAACAAACCTAATATATGAGCATATAAAACCTAACAACACTAACATAATATAACATAGAATCCAAATCAAAAATAAAAGTAGGTCATGGATATGAACTTGATTAATATAAAAATCCTTAACCTCTTTATCGATGCTTTGTCCAAAATGCAAATGAAATATAGTAAAATAAACCATAAACTATAAAGCTCTAATAGTCTCTCTTCTGAATACCCATAAATAATGAATACAAAATGAATGTATCTAATTACCTCCATCTAAATCAATCATTGTGTCAAGCTAGAATTCAATGCCAGCTACTCTAGTCATTCTCTAAATCTCTTACTAACTCTGGTAAAATGATAAACCCTATTTTCCCATGCTTCTACCAACCAAGTTTGATAACTACATTTAAATTTTACCCAAATCTATAGGCATAAAATCCCTACATTTAACTCACAATCCCATATATTTATATTTGCATTAAAAAATTTCCTTGAACAAAGAGAGGGCACTAATAACATCTTAATTATTTCATCTAATCATAGTACAACAAATAATTTTTTTAAGCAGCAATTAAAGACCTCAGACCTTGGCCCCCCATCAAAACTTCCATGCATGTATTTTGAACCTAGAATGAGGACATATCATTGACCTACCTATCACACAATAATTTTAAGTTAAATCAAATGAAATGTTAAATTTACTTCTTGGACTAATAAGAACATGATGCATTAACATGAATAACATAATGTAAAAATTATAATCAAAACATTTGAGGAGGTGTTGAGTTAACATAAAAATCATAAGTTGAAATGGAAATTTTCATTAGACAAGCATGAATGCATTAATTTATAGGTATAATGGTGAATAGAAGATGAGATAAGCCTACTCACTGAATTATATCTCTTTCTTTTTGCCTATTGAACTATGCTTATTCATAGAATTAAGATTAAAAAAATCATGCGAACATGATGAACTCATTAAATAATTGGAGAATTGATTTGAAAATAGAGGATAAAAAGGGAAGATATATTAGTATTGTACATAGACAATTATATAACCCAAACATTATGCCAAATTAAATTCATTTAATCTACTAATGACATTTTCATGACAATGACTACACATTGATAATGATAAATGCTTATTACTGAGTATTTTGGTCATGACTTTTTTTTATAGCAATTAGAGACTTTGAAGCATTAGAACACCTAGTCTAAACGTATGTAATGTTTTATGGTTAAGTATATAACTATTTACTTTGACATGGATAGAACTGATTGTGTTATTGTAAAGCTCTAATGACTTGATCAAGGTTCTATTGAATACAGTTGGTAAAAGAAGGGACTCTATGTTGGCCAAATTTTAGGTTGAGTTAGATGTACATTTACAAACCTTTTTAGTGACATAATGATAAAACTTACTCTATGATCTTGTCAAAGTTAGTAAAAGAACTAGAAACTTGTTAAATTACTTGACATTAAATCTTCAAGAGGTGAGTATCTAGGTCTGATTCTTAGTTACTAGATGTTTGTAGTAGTGGACATTATTATAGTTTATGAATATTTTATTTATTTTTAAGGTAAGACATTCTGAATCTTGTAAAATTTATCTTATAACTTTATAAAAAAATTCATTGATCAAGACATTCACATTTATTTTGCATCATGAGCCATATGGTTTGTTTCTTTGGTCATCATTATTATTTAGGTAAAATAGTGTGGATTTTTCTTAAAGCTTGATTATGTATCTAAAAACCAATGTCCAGACCTATAGCATATGATGTACCATTATAAATATGGTATTAAATTCATTAATTTAAATCCATAAGCTACTAAGAAAATGATAGGAATAGAATTGATGATAAATACATTGTTCATCTCAAAAGAACCTTATCTAGGCATGTAATCTAAATCGATTTGAAACATAAGAAAATCAAAGAGAAAAGTAGATCATGGACATGAATTTGATACAGTAATAGGATCATGCCTTAATAGTCTTCTCTCTATATACCCACAAATAATGAAATTAATATCAATGATGTTAATTGTTTTAACTCTAAATAACTTACTCTATTATAAAAAAATATATAAACCCTCTACTAAACAATAATTCTAAAAAGCCTTTGTTACTATTTGTCTTATTTATTTAACCAATAGTAAACCTTATTGTTTTTTGTATTGCTAATAACTTTGCAAAAATTAACAAAGTGCCATTGTCAAATTCTTATCCACTAAATAAATAGACTTGGTTATAAGCATATAGAATCTAATGATACTATGCATATATTATACACAAATCATTAATTACCTTCATCTCAATCATGCATTTCATGAAACCAACATTGACTACCAAGTACTTTACCATATTTCCAATTCTCTTGGTAACTTTAGTGAAATCATAAAAAATGTTTCCCCATCTGTCAGCGACCAAATTTAAGCTTGCAGGCCCATGCTAAGTAATAGGTAATTATTTTTAAGAAGGTATTTTTGGGAAATTATACAAGTCTTATTTTTCTATTAGAAGTCTTATGTTTAATAGATGTTGTTGAAATAAATTAGTAGAATTTTATTACAAAACTTTTGTTTGAAACTAAAAATAATATATTTAATTAAATATAAATATAGAGTTGAAAATCAAATAAATAAGGCCATCTATGAAAATATCGAGTCCTTTGTTGTTTCCCATCCCTCAAATGCCTCTTATCAAATAATAGATATTTGTTATTTTTTAAATATGCATCTATTTTATAAGCAGTTTTAAAACTTTTTAAGTTTGTTAGTTGTATCTAACTTGCCTTCAAATCTGCAAAGCATAAAATCCATGTTTTGATAGATGCATTTCATACTTGCCTCAAAAAAAAATAGGACACTAATAATGTCTTAAATATTTGCTCTAATCACAAAGTAGAAAGTAATATTTTTTTTCTTTTCTTCAAAGTGCAATTTTAAGAAACAAAAAATGTTTTTAAATAAAAAATTTCATAATATATTTTGTGTTTCTTGGCATGTAGAGGGGGGACTCTATAGGATTTATGTTTCATTCATTATCTTCTTGTTTCTTATTTGTGTTATCGACAAAGCATCAGAAAATATCATAATATTTTTATCAATAATTAGTTTATGAACAAAATTTAAGCTTAGCTAGTGTTCATATCAAAAGACATTTATCAATATAGGAAGAATAATATGCTACAAAACCTAAATGCCATAGTTCAAAGATGCAAGAGAGTCAAATATTTAAATGAAAAAAAAAAACATAAAAACCATTATCATTATTTGCCTTATCTATAAAACTAGTATTGAAATTTATACTTATTGCATTGTCAATATGTTTTTGTAGGTAACATAACAATGAGCTAAAATCCTTTGCAAACAAAACACTTAGAAATAATTGATTATTACATATCTAGTCTTTCATGTTTTTTTTATGCTATGAAATTATATATTTCTAGAACCGATCTATGTATCTTTTCATATTCTTTATAGTGCAATATTTTTGACAATGCGTGAGTCATAAATTTTACATTAGCAAATGCCTCACCTCTAATATGTAGCATTGAATTGTACAAACAATAACAAATCATTGTACAATGTGTAAATGTTCTAATGTATACATCCTGTAGAAAAAAATTAATACATTAGTATATCCAATTTCATACCATATTTTTTTTTATAAATAGATGCAATCTTCATTAATTACACACAATTTGCACCTAATACTTGAACATTGGTATTTTACAAGAATCCATAAAGATACTCTAAACTATGCAAATTAAAATTTATTTAGTTAACAAATACAAAACTTAAATTGATCAATTATTTATATAATTATGAAAAGACATGTTAACATTTGGAAACATGGGAATACATGTTAACATATGTAAAATAAAATAGTTGATATTCTTACTGAGCTATAAAAAATGTAACTTGCACCCAGCAATGACTTGTGAGTGTAAGTGGTTATGTTCCTATTATAGACTTAATTTACACTATTGGAGAGGGTTATTTAGGCTCTCTCCAACTAAGCTACACAATGGGAGAAACACCAGGCTATGTGTAACCTATGTTGGGGTTTGACCTCTGAAGAAGGCTAGCTTCCTCTTGATGCTCACCTAAAACTAATGCTAAACTAATTATTCACAGGGAAAAGGGTTAGAAAGATGTCTAAAGGCTCTTAAGAAATAGAAAAGGGTGACACACCAAAGTTAAATGGACATTAATATTGCTATGTACCTAGGGATATGATATATTGATGTATATGGGTTGATGGAGATGCCAACATGTGGCACACATCCCCTTAGTTATATGGGTACACTATATTAGGATAATAGAGTAACTTATGGAAGTATTACATTGGGTAATGGATAACCTCCTAATCTAATGTAGGCCAACCATTACCCAATGTAATACTTCCATAAGTTACTCTATTATCCTAATATAGTGTACCCATATAACTAAGGGGATGTGTGCCACATGTCAGCATCTCCATCAACCCATATACATCAATATATCATATCCCTAGGTACCATTACCCAATGTAATACTTCTATAAGTTACTCTATTATCCTAATATAGTGTACCCATATAACTAAGGGGATGTGTGCCACATGTCGGCATCTCCATTAACCCATATACATCAATATATCATATCCCTAGGTACATAGCAAATATAATCTTGAACACACACTAGATCAACAAAAGACAACTATGGTTTACTCAATCTCACAATCTCACTAGTTGCATAAATATTTCATAGAAGAGGTTCCAAGTGGAACACTAGTCTAGACCTACAAGTTAGTTTAAAAATACCATTAAAGAGGAAAGTAGAAGGACAACAAAATAAGAAGAATCTCCTTCACAAATTTACCATACACAAACATACTAAGCATTGATTAAAGACAAGAGATAGGCAAATGTTTGATCCTATTACTTCAAAAGGTAATTCTTACAATATTTTGATAGGGTTTAACCATATCAAACTAGCACACTTTTATAATATTCTCGATGAGTATCCTTGTCCTAAAAAAGAAAATGATAAATTTTAAGAGCTAAGAACCCCTTCAATGGGAATGAGACCAGGATATATAGGAGAAGAGAGAAAGAAAGAAAGGATGTGGGAGAATGCCATTAAAAAAATACCACTTTATCCTAGATCATTAATTAAACCTGAGCTACCACCTTTTGCTCCTTAGCCAATGAAAACCTTAACCCTTTTTTGATCAATCAGGACATTACCTATGACTTGTTGAGTGAGAAGTTACCAAAGGTTTTTATGATGCATTGAATTCTCCTAGCTATATTTCCCATCATTAGAATTTTTCTTTGATCATTCATGCCATCTCTCACTTAAGGAAAAAACCCCATGGTCATGGATCTGATCAGATCATGGATTTGTGACTTTTAGGTGGCTGCTTGTCAAGACTCTAGCCATGCTAAAGGATGAAGACCCTTTACATTAATCACCTATCTACTCCACTTTCATACTTGGATCATAGGCTTATCCTATAGTCAAAAAACTAATCTAGGGTTATTGGTTTTCCTATAGTCCATATAGATGGCACTCTGCTCGATGCCTAGTCCCTTTCACAATAAGTTTCAACCCTTTTGGCCTATAGTAGGTCTAAAAAACCTATTTTACCTCTATGGAGATTTGCTAGCAATGATTGGTCCTTATTATTTATCCTATCTCAACTTGGGTCAAGCTCAAACTTGATTCCATGTATTTTTTGATAGCTTGGGGCCATTGATTTGCTTTACCCAAGTCAAAATGCTCCATAGACCTTAGTTGAAAATGTCCTAGCTCAATCCTTTATTCATTGGCTATCAAAAATGACTTAGGTCATTGACCTTTTGACTCAGCTCACTCCATTGATCCTTTTTTGATAGGTTAAACATGTGTCATTAGATATTTTACCTACGTTAACACATTATTGACACTTGGCACCCATGATTTTGGTCCTTAGATCTACTCATAGATATATCTTATCTCATGCTTACACCATATGGTGAGCTCTAAGGTTCTTGACCTTTTGACTTGCTCACTCACTATTGGATTTAAATCCATGATTGAATGTGAGCCATTGATCTACCTAGGCCCATTAAGCTATCAGTCACCACTTGTTATATTTGATCTAGACACCCAATATTTAGACACTTATCAAGCTTGCACTCATTCAGGGACCCCTTTGATGATTTTTGAATGAAAATGTCTATTTCATGAGCTAAAATTTTGGCATTCATGCAACCATCACTAGGATATTTAAACTTCAATGGTAATTTTTTGGGACTTAAACTTTGACATTTTCACAAACGTATTTGACATCCGTGTAACTATCACTACCTATTTTAAAACCAATGGTTACTTTTTGTGCTTAAACTTAACACTTATAGGCTATCCTATACTTTTTAAAATCAAATAGCTATTTCCTATTGCCTAAAATTAATGTTTTCACAACTATCTAAATCACAAATTTCATGGGCTATTTCTTTTAGACCTTTTACTAGATATTTGTTTCAAGCTTTGTGTCTCTACCACTTTATCCAAAGGAATTTCATTTCCTTAACTTTTCCTTAATCAATTTCTTATAGATAAAATGTCTAAAATAATTCATGTCTTTAGGATCTCTATTTTGAACAATTTTTTTGAAATAAATTGTCCTTAGTCTTTTACCTCGAAACAAAAACTCTAAAATAATTCATGTCTTCAAGAAAATTATCCCAGATAAATTTCTCAAAAGAATTTGTGCCCTTGTACCTTATGAATAAACCTTTGTCTTCAGGTTTTTTTCTTGAAAAATGACTCTTCAAAAAAAATGTCTAAGACACTTTGTCTAAAAAGTGGCCCTTTGGAACTTTGACATTGGCCCCTTTCCTAAAAGAAATGACCCTTTGGATTTTCTTCTTGGATAATTTCCCAAGAAATGACCCTTAGGTAAAATTGTTCTTGGTACTCTATCAAATAAATGGCCCTTTTAAATTTTTTTTAGACCTTTTGGCAAAGAAAAATTACCCTTCCAAAAAAAAATTTGGGATACTTTGCTACAAAAAATCATCTTTCAAGAAAATGTATAGGACACTTTGATAAAAAATAGTTCCCTTTAATATTTTATGCTCGGACAATTTTCCTAAAAGAAATTCCCTTCAAAAAAAATTCAAACATTTTCCCCGAAATAATTATGCCTTAGGCAAATTTTATTTTCTCAAAAGAAATCTGACACTTAGCTTGAGAAATATCCTTTGTGACTTTTGAATGGACCACTCTAGCTGAAAAAGACCCTTCAATATTTTTATTTGGTACACTTTTTGAGAGAATGATCCTTTGATTTTTTTATTTCAAGAAAAATATCCAAAATAATTCCCGACACTTAACCCAAAAGACCCGAAATGAATCTCTCAAAAGAAATAACACTTAACCAAATAAAAAGTTCAAAAAGAATTGAATTTAGCAAAATGGAAGATTGAAATATTTCCTAAGTAAGGATTTACTCAAAATTGTTTTACACTTAGATTTTCTTCTTAGGCTCCTTTTAACGTATTCTTGAACTGTAGCTTGATCTTTGAAGGCTTAGACATTATGAAAATATGTTCAGATACTTGCTCTTTGTAACTATAGACCTATCCCTTTAGAAAATGGAAAGATACACTTTTAATCAAGGTCAAAGTGTCTCAAAATCTTGAAATATGTATTATCCCTTTGGTCCATTAATTTCATCTATAAACATTGTCCAAGCCTTGCTCCATACTTTATCCTCATGGAACTACACTCCATTCAATCAAGTTTGGTATATGGGCCAAAAATGGCCAACATCTTTGGCCATTCATAGGGAAGCATTATTTATATGCTTTGAGAACCCAAACCATTTTCCTTATCTAGTCTATTGGTAATGTAATCATTAGCCTCTACAATTGATCTAAACATCTCTTTAAGTAATAAGGATCAAAAGAAACAAAACCAAATAAAATGCCTGAGGCACTTTAGAAAAGGAAATAACAGAACAAAAAATAAATGTGCACAAGGCACTTAGAGGAAATCATAAATATATTCTAACATGTACAATATGTTACAATGGATGCAATGATATTCAATAATAGGGATTTAAATTAATGTCATTTACTAGTATGGGTAATACCTCTCCATCTAGTTGGGCAAGCTAGAAGCATTATGTTCCTTGCATCCATGGATCAAATAAGGACCACTCTACAAGTTGTTAAACTTTGTATGGTTGCCTAGTTTGGCCTTATTTGAGTTCCATTTGAGCACTAGGTCCCCTTCCTTGAAGCTCCTTGATGTAGATCTTTTTTTAAAGGCCTTTTTGACCTGAGCTTGATGTGATTCCAAAATTTGCGTAGTAAGGTCCTTAGTTTATTCTAGCTCCATGAGTTCTATCATCCTCACATGCATGGGCTCATCCTCCATTAACTCAAGTTGATGGGCTAATTTCAATAAAGGTAGCTCAAGGGACATAGGTGATTTGCCTTCCCTTCCATATACAAGAACATATGAATAATTACCAATGGTAGTTTTAGGATTCACCCTATCATCCCATAAGGTGATCTTTAGCTTGGTGTGCCATTTTTTTCCATTCTCTTCTATGGTCATCCTGATGATCCTTAATAAATTCTTGTTTGTTGAATTTTCTAGTTTGTTTCCTTGAGGATAGTATTTAGAAGAGGTTGAGTTAGATGCCAATATTGAGAGCCTACTCACATATATTCATACCAAATAATTTCAATCCATTATCATAAATTATGGTGGTTGGGACATCAAACCTAGTTACAAGGTTGTCATAAAAATCTAAGATTACACCTTCACTAGCCTCCTTCAGAGCAATGACTTCCACCCACCTGGGGAAATAGTCAGTTGTAGTGAACACCCATTTATTCCTTTCACTTTATGGTGGATTGATTATCCTTATGAAGAATAACCCCCATTACATAAAGGGTTGCTCCACTTGAATAGGATTGAGTGGAAGGGCTACTAGCTTTTGCTTTCCTGCAAAGAGGGCATGCTTCTAGCATTTCCTAATCCATGCATGAGCATCCTTGAAAATATTAAGATAGTAATAACCATCCCTCATTACCTTTTTTATAGTGTTTTTAGGTGAAAAATGAACTCCTATAAGTCTATCATAGAACTAATCCAAGAGTTTGGTCACCTGATCATCATCTATGTATCTAAGAAGTACCCCATTGAAGTCTTTTATAATAAAAATACCATAAACTAATGTATAAGGTATATATTGAAGCATAAAATACCTAAAATAAGATCTATTAAAACCTTTTGGGAACTCTCCTATTTCCAAGAAGTGATACATATCTTTAAGCTAGCTTTCTTAAAGTGGAGGTGCACCTACCTGTGAGTTATCTTGGGTCACCAAAATTGCTTCCTTATCTTCTTGGAGGTCATTCACCATGTGTTCACACAAGCCCTTTACCTTGACCATATTGGTGACCTTTATCTCTACATCATATTCCATGACCTTCATGATCCAACCTACTCTCTTCTCATTCAAATCCTTGTTAAGGAGGAAATCCCTAACTCTAGGATGAGACACCATAAGATGGATCATGATGTTGGAGAGCATGGGCCTAATATTATTGAGGCTTATTAAGGATATAAGAACATGATTATCAATGAAATTGTACCTCACCTCATATCCTTCCAACCCTTGACTAAAAAATTCAATTGGTTGCTCCATTGCTTCATCATTCTTCTACATCAACATAGTTGACATGTTGTCAATGTTAGCAAAGGTGTATAATATGAAGTTCTTGGAGAAATAAGGATTCAAGAGTGAGGGTTCTTGGGAAATTTCCTACTTGATGGATTCAAAATATGCCTTGCCTCCATTTGACTAAGCAAACACTTGTCTCTTCTTCAGCATGGTGGTGATAGGCTTGACCAAGTTTACAAAACCAAATATGAACCTTCTCATAAAGTTTAGCTTCCAAAAGAAGCTTTGGATCCCATTATTGTGATTTTCCAAGGATAAGGCTAAGATAATACTTACTCTACCAAGGTTAATGGATAATACTTCTTTTGAAATAATATGACCTAATAGTTTACCTTCATACACAAAGAACACACATTTTTGAGGATTTAAAGACATCCTATACTCTCTACATCTCTGGAATATCAACCTCAAATGGTCCATGTACTCACTAGCATTCTTAGATAAGACTATGATGTCATCCAAATAGACCAACACCATCTAATTTAGCAGTCCTTAGAAGTTCATGTCCATCACTCTTTGAAAAGTGCCCCCAGCATTGGAAAATACAAAAAGCATATTTTAATAAGAAAATTCCCCCCACTTGGTGGTGTAGTTAGTCTTATACTATTCCTCTTCTTTCACTAACACTTAGTTACAATCTAAATATCCATCTAAGAGAGAGGAGTTTTAAACTAGTAACTACTTACAAGAGTTTCTCCATGGATGGTAGAGTGTAATGATCCTTCAAATGGACCTTATTAAGATCCTTGAAGTCCACACATAGTCTAATCTCCCCACTCTTATTTTTGATAGGTAATAGATTAACTACGCATGAGGAGTGATTTATTGGCAAGATGATCTTGGATTCAACAAGATTAGTCAATTCATTACTCATGAGCTCTTCAATCTTGGGATTTATAGGCCTCTACTTCTACTTGATAGGCTTGGCATTAGCTTCTAGCTCTATTATGTTTTGGTCCAAATTAGGATCAAAGCCCCTTAAGTTACTATATTTCCAAGAAAATATGTCTACATATTCCTTATAGAGCTCTATGAAATCATGCCTTTTAGATTTAGTGTTTGCCTTTCCAATCTTGAGGAGATTATCTTCAAAGATAATATCTCTCTCATAATTTTATTCATTAGTTGACATCACTACTTTATCCTTATTCATATGGTCTCCTTCATGAAAGAGGCCTTCTAGGGTGACTAAACCTTTAGGAAGCTTATTAGACCTTAATTAAACAATTTTCTCCCCATATTGATGCTATAATTTTTCTTAATTAAAGGTAAATAAATCTGCTTCTTGCTACAAGAAACATGAAATATATTTATCATTTTTGAAGACCTACCAATGAGCCTCATTATCTAGCATTGATGGTATTATTATCACTTTGACATTTGGTTGAACCTTGGTCCTTTTAAATTCATTAGGGATGTCAAAATGAGCCCCCATAACTACTAGTCTATTAGCATGTTGATTTTTACCTCTCGACATTAATTATATGTTGAAAGCCTCAAAGTCCTCAATTGGGTCCCACACTATATGTTTATAGGACTTAATTAAAGGTTTATTAGTGGTATTTTGACCTCTACCCTAGTATACAACCAATTCATTATCCCCATATACTTGCATCTACTTGATCTTTCTCTTATTAGCCCATTGAGGGCCATGGATGAGACCCTCATATTGTATTTCATTACAAGAGTAGTTAAATTAAAACCTATATGAAGATAAGTACTTATTATTTGAAGGGGGTATTAGCATGACACCTACACCCACCCCATGCTTCTCCTTGAACCATCAAATAACAACTTCCATAAACCACTAGGATCTTCTTGAGGCCTTATGTGGGATGGAATCTGTTGGCTTTCTTCATGAAAATAGTAGACACCCAAGCCCCTTTCTTAAACACCTTATAAGGGGTCCACCAAATATATATTATCCATATCTCATCTAGTAACATGTCTGGTATCTCTTATGGATGAGTGTTTAACTCTTACCCCATTGCAAATTCATCATCATTAATGATGATGTAATTGATTTTGACATTATTTGGTCCATAGGTTTCTATATGGAATTATGTAATGGGCTTAGATTTTATTGACACTTTGGCCCCATACCTTGTCTTGAATGCCATATAGGACCAGTCTAATGCAAGATAGCCCCATATTTTTTCTATGAACTCTCTGGATAAGTATAGTGCAAAACAAGGAGGCACATCTAAGATCAATACATATTGAGCCACCAAGATGCTATGACAATTTTTTAGGGTCATATTGAGGTCCTTGATTATACCAGATGGCTTGGGAGAAGAACTATCAAGTTATAACACACCTTTAGATTGTGTTTCATATTTCAAACCAAGCTAATTAGTTATGGACTTTGGCATCATTGAGATATTATCCCCACTATCCACTAAAAATTATGCACCAGAGAATTTCCAATGATTACTGAGATGTATAAGGGAGGAGTTTTGACTACTTTACTTGATTATCATTTACTATACCCTTTGGCTACATTGGTGAGAAATTCATTCACCTTGCTTGGTAGATTATATGCAACATTGATCTTTGACCATCCTTCTTGAAGGATATCTACTTGGCTAGGCATGGAGAGTATATCCCACATGAGCACACTCACATTTTAATTTTAAAGTTGTTCAACAATGTTGATAGGTGAACCACCAACCTTTGCTTATGCTTTGGGAGCCACCACTATTGTTTGTTAAACTTGTGAGCCTTAAGGCATAAAAAGATTCAGTTGGCTCTAATTTTTGGGAGGTACTAGAAACTTTGGAGTGATATTAGGTTCAATTGACTTTGTCAGTGAAGGAGTAATGGTAGGAAGCTCTTTGACTACTTCTTAGTTACCATCTGTGTTCCTTTTTTTAAATATTATGTTTGTTTTCACTAGAATATAGGCCTAACTAGAACTAGCCTATTGGTTGGAGTAAAACACTCTTCTTGTTCATAGTTCATCATTATATAATTTGGATAATTTAGTCCCTGATTAGACCCTTGACCTTATGGGGGATCCTCTAGCTTGGTCATCATAGGTACCTCTATATTTTAGGCCATGAGAACTTGGTTGTATTCAAAATTAGCAACTTGCGGCCATTAATCATTAAAGGCTTGGTTAAGGTCAATATTTGGGACAATATGTTGACCAAATAATTGGTTCCAAGGCATGGTACCCTATGCTTCTTGAGCCATATTATTTAAAAGTTGGACCAAGGATTTAGAAGTAATAGCAACATTAGGATTTTAGTTATTTTGCGTATTGTAGCCATGTTGCCCTTGTCCTTGGTTTTGACCTTGGCCCTAGTTTTATAAGTTCCCCTTATATGGTGCATTATTTACTTGAAAGGGATTATACTAAGGCTGATATGAACTTTGATAAGGCCTATTGAAATCCTATTGCCTTTTGACATTTACTAGCTCATCCCCCAAGGATTGCAACATGTTTTTGAGATCTTGAAATTCTTTTATTCTAGTGAATCACTAGATCCACTAGTAGAAGCTTTCTCTTGCTTTGGTGCAGGGATTTTAGCAATTTTTGGTCTAGGAAGAATGGCATCCAATGGAGGGATAAAAATATTAGGTGGTCTAATTTCAATAAATAAGTGCATTGGTGGTCTAGGTGTAAGTTTTCTAGCTTGAACCAGATAATTTTATACTTTAATGACCACCTCATATGCATCTATAAGTATATTTATTCCCATAGATTGGATCATCACTACTATGTCACTATTTAAACCCTTTAAATAATATAGTAATGTAAAGTTAGGCATTAGTCTAATTGAGATCGGGATTCTATCCCAGATTTTTAGAACCTTGTGATGAAGTCTTGCATGACTTAATGAAGATCTCTTGAAATAGTAGTTAGTTGCTCTGTAAGTGACAAGTGATCACTTTTATCCTCAAATATTTTACACAAGGCTTCCCCTAATTTTTCCCATGTTTGAATGGAATTGGAAGTAAGGCCTTTATACCAATCTAAGACCTTTCCTTTAAAATAAGTAGCTAATAACCTAATGTCTATATTTTTTTAGTGACATTATAGATATTGAAAAAATTGGCTATGTCCATGATGTGCTCAAAAAGTGTCATAGCTTGGTCACCAGTGTAATAAGGAACAATTTTGAGGGTTGTAACTAGGATAGGATCATATTGGACAAGGTCCAAAGGACTTTGGAAATTAAAATCCATAAAAAAATCTAGGGGATGACATGGTGTAGCCACATAAAATGCAAAAGTTGGTTACTTGAGTATGGATAAAGACACCTAATCCATAGGTCCTCCTACTTTCTTGCATCCCCCTCAATCGCATCCATTCCCCTAGGTCTCATTCTCTCTAGACAATACACCCAACTTGGATAGAAGCATTGAAACTCAAGGTGTCTTATCTTTGGCATTATTATCTAAGTGTATTTTTGGTCTTAACAGTCATATTTTTCTAAATCCTTATCCTAATTCATGTCAGCCTAATGTAAATTAATTTAATCCATTATCATTAATTTCCATATAAAATACCATTCAAAGTCCATTTAGAAGGGTTGGCACTCATTTACAAGAGAAGCAAGAATACAAGCAAGTACATTCAAGCACTTTTCCCTATTCTTTGCATACAACCTTCTAATATTATTCCAAGTTTATTAAAACCTTTACACCAGCCCCTATCCATATGAAATACATCTAGTTGAATTTTTATACACAACTAAACCAATAAATTCAATGGGAGAACTTCATTAGCTTGATCCTTCCTCAGAGTATTGGTATGTAGACAACGTGCCCACACACGGGGTGTAAAGTAAATCTAGCGTATCCATTTACACACTAACCCCTTCTTTCTATTTACAAAGTTTCCATTCAATTTAAAGCACAAAGAGATCCTAGGGCTTTTGAAAATTAAAATAGACACATAATGATCTTCACAAACTCTTGAGATTTGATATCTCACTAACAGGATAACATAGACCTACTAAGCAAAACCCAAAAAACTTAGATCACCTAGAAAATAGTGACAAAAAGGACTATAAAACCAAATAGTAGGGTGTCCCACTTTTGGTGCTCCTATCCAATCTATAAATGAACTCTAGGATCTTATTTTTGATAGTTTCCTAAGTTTGCATAGAAATTTCTAGACCTTGCAACATCCATCTCAATCAGTTTCTAGCTAAGTTTGATTTTCTCTCTATTAGTACTATTTTAAAAAAAGGTAAAAATACAATCTATTTACATAAATTAGTGTATTAATTATTGCACATTATTTACTGATTTATCCTACTCAAACCCATTTATTCAATTAGAAATAAAACTATACTATTTTAAAAAATAATAAATCAATTAGTGAACGCAACTTACTTTGAATTTTGCATAAAAACCCTAGAAACCTTATGGTAAATTCCTAGCTGATTTTTCACATTAATTTTTTTTTTTAATATTAAAATCATAAATTCCTATCAAATTTAAAAAAAATAGTAAATTTTATAATAAATTTATTTTAAGACCTAGTTGCATCAACTAGTTCCTAGTAATTTTCTAATCATTTTATGGAATTTTAGTTGTCTATTAAAATCATAAACTCACTTCAAATTTCAAAAATTCATAGTAATTTCAAAAAACAAATTCTCAATACCCTGGTTACATCTACTAGGTCCCATTAAATCAAGCACTTTCTTAAAAAAATGAATTTTATCTTGCATACTTAGCTCAGAAATTCAATTTCAATTTCAAAAATTCATAGTATTTCGAAAAAATGTTTTTTAAAAAATACCTAGTTGCATGTACTAGCTCCTATTTTGCTTCTTGAGGTATCACCTTACACTTATAATCAAATTGCCAAAATGGTGTTCATTTATTTATGAACTTTTCTTACATTTATTGTAAGTAACAAGGAAACTATAATGGGCCCTATCATGTACATGGATGATGAAGTCTATCATATGTTAGTATAAATATTCATCCTTTATATTCCATGCTTATGTTTCATTATATGAGATGATATTACAAAATTCATTTCCAAAAATGCAAAAAAATTCAAAATTATTTTTGCATATTCTCTTTTTCTTATATGAAATAATTACCAACTCCATTTTACTAAATGCATTCAAAATGTTATGTTGCATGTCAATAATTTATATGCCTTTACGTAAAAATTTATGATCTCTATCCTTTACTTTATATCACTCATATGGAAAAAAATTCAATCTTATCATGCTAAACATGTTAGAAATGTTATGATTCATGTCAAAAAAAATTATGCATTCATGCACAAATACATAGTCTCTATCCCTTGTTTGTTATCTCTCATGTGGAATGTTATTTATAATTATATTTATATACAACTTATAACTCCACTTACATGCATTTTAGCCCATATACATGGTTTCTACCTAGATGTATATGCATCCTTGGCTACTCTTCTTTCAATGTCATATTTCTTGTATAAGAAATAAATACCTTCTCTTCCTCTCCCTCGAGAGGGTGAGAGCTACTTTCCCTCTAACCAAGTCCATGTTATCACCCCTCCAAACGGTTAGGTAGCCTATAATGTTGTTCCTAATGCATAAATTCAGCCTATAGCTTCTTCAAACCATCCTCATCATATGTGATTACATGTTCAATTGAAAGAAACTAAGGTTTGCACTTGTGAGACTCTAAGGGATCAAATCACCAGTATGAGAAAGTTAATTTTAGATTTACACACTTAGAATAAGCTATTACATAAAAATATAATAACATTATAAAATCATATCATAATGCAAAAGCCTCAAAGGCACCCTAGTGTCAATCATGTATATGTACCTTCACCTAGTCAATTGGATGCAAGCAATGTTACATATCAAAATAATAAATCACAACAAAGTAAATTTACAACTAGTGATTCAAAAAGCATTCAAATGTAAAATAAGATTCCAAGTGAGGTACTAAGGGAAATGGTTAAATATAAGTTGATCAAACTACCTCCTCCACATCTATTGAGAAGATCTAGATATTATTGTGCATATCATAGAATGCATGGGCATCACACAGATTCATGTTTAGAATTAAAACAACGTATATAATAGATAATTGGTAAATCAGTCAAGCAATCCATAGTGACATAGGAACACATTCACAAAGGGTCAAATTCAAAAATAGTACAAAAGTGGTTGCCAAAGCATAATTCAAAACAACAAAAGGATCCAAAAGCAAAATTAGAGCAATGAATAGTACTACAAGTAAAGGTAAAGCATAAAAAATATGCAAATCTAACTCTCCAAAATAAGGCTAAACTTTTAATGTAGTATAGGTTTGGTCCAAAATATCTATAATAGTTTGATTATCAAGGTCAAGGGTTGGGCAATCAGGCTCGCATCACTACTCCTATTCTAGTAGTTGATAATATTTGTCACGAAGGTTTGGGATTTATTAAACATCCTAAGGTAAATCTTTCACATATAAAATTTATTAAAGGAAAATATCTAGATACAATAAAAGTCAACACTATCATTCCATTGGTTCAAAATCAAGGTGATAATGATGAGTGGAACAATATAGGTTATTATGATTTTTAAGATACCAATAATTAATCCAAATATTTAGAGTCATATTTACAACCATTCCCTCATACTTCAAAATCATGTACGATTCCTTTATTTGATATAGGACACCATGATAGGGAGTCTCCCATGAGATGCATTGGTTAGTATCATCTCTTTTTAGCCTTACTTGTACATAGTTTCTTTTTTACTTGTACATATCTTCTTAATATTTCATGTACATAGTCTTTTTATGACTCATTTTACATAGCTTCAAATAACTCAAAAAATACCAAAAACATTAAAATATATTAAAAATACAAAAACATTCAAATATGTCAAAAAAACCAAAAACATTTTGATTATATGCATCATCTATGCTTTACATTGCTACTACTATGCTAGGACTTACATTTGTTATTTCATTCTATTGTTTGTCAATTTATCTACATTACCAAGCTTCACTTGATCTTCTTGGAGTATGTGCAGTGATATACAAATCCTTGATTGCTTCACTCTACCCATTGAGGGGGTATTTTACTTCTACATTTGAGACACACATGAATATACATACCCATTATGGGCATCTTTTACATGACTACACCATCTAGGTTATGTCATTCCTACACTACACACTCCAAGTTATCATTTTGATATACATTACTTACTATATTACACAAATTACCACATTGACACTCATTAGTATCTTGCACTTATATATTTATTAGCATTTACCTAGTCTTGTAGTAAACATGTCTTGCATACTAAATATGTCTTTCATACTTTCACTCTTTTTTTGATTAGTTATATGTGATTGTACCTTTTTATTTTTTACATTATTTCATTTCTTGCTTTGCATAGCTAGATGAGATTGCATTTTAGTTCTAGTTTTTTTATTATGTGTGCTTTAGGACATTTTCCAGTGTCCTTAGTTTTTATTCATATGTGTGTACATTTGGAAATTTGCCAATGTCCCTTGCTTGTACTCGTTTATGTGTCTATGGCCCTCATGCCAATATTTTCTTGTTTCAAATTGTATGTGTATGTGGCATTTGAACATGCCTTGTATGTTTGCTTTCTTGTTTGAGTGATATGTCCTCATATCCCTTATTTTCATGGCCCTTTGGATAACCTTATATGCTTCTTTCTTATTTTTTCTTATTTTGTATGTTTGTTGCTTGATTGTTTGTCCTTGTTTATAATGTCATGATTCATATCATGCATTTACCTTGCTTTCTTAGATGCCATGATGGACATCATGCTCCATCCATCCAACTGACAACTCACATCTAACATTTCTAGTTCTAGTTTAGTATATTTCACATTCTTTTACATTGACATATCTATTTATGCATACCCATATTGATCTAACAATCTCCCAATATAAACATTGTTATATCTAGAGATATCTTATCAAATATCATTACTCTATCATGTATCTATGTAGCATAACGCACTTATAGGACTCTTTTCTTATAAGGGTAGTCATTCTAGGTTTAATAATTCATACCCTCAAAAGAGGGAGTAACAAATAGGGGTTTTTTCATAGAGAAAAAAGCTCTTAGAAGTCAAAATAGCAGCATTTAGATCATCTAATTCAGAATCTAGAGGTCAAACTAGTCATAATAGACTAGAAAACAATGATAATTCTAGATCAACAACAAGTTTTAGCATAATACAATAGCACAAAAAATGGATAGCAATTATAACCACAAGGGTATCCTTATTTTGACACTCTTCTCTAGGTAGAAAAACACCTAAGTTTTCCAGTAATGGGCAAAAATTTCATCTTAGCTATAGTTTTTTCACATCTAGATTGGTCAAAATTAGTAGTTTCAATACAGTTTTCTTAAGGAATATAGATATAGGGGTATCATTCATGGCATTATGTCTCTCACTTATATATTTATATTAAGTAGTTGACATAACTTCTAGATTATAATCCATGTTTTAGACACTAGTGATTGGTGTCAATGTGCATGGCACATTGGTCTTCTTTTATTTTTGAGTTTAGTTTATTATCTAGGCATTCTTAGTAGTTGCATGCCATACTCCATTTGTAATTAGTTGGCATAATTTTCAAGTTGAAATTTCATTACAAGTTTAAATTCTTGAGTACCCAAGTTCCCAACTTGGCTTTCACATAAGCCTAGTGAATCAGTTTTGGAGTGGATCTCATACATGTCTAATCTCCATATTTTAGAATGGCCAAGAGTGGCCTATTTTCTAGCATACATTTGGGTGTTCATGCTACATTTTCAAATTTTCAAAACATCAATGGGATACATGATCCATCTCATATGACATCTATTCTACACTGGTATCACTTAATATCTTCACTTCATGGGATAATGATGGAGCTAAAGGTCTAATCTTTGTATTTTTGAGCCATCTATTTAGAGGGATTGAACACACAGTATAAATATTGATAATCACATTCATGATTCATTATATTAACTTAGTAGGTGATGATAGAGGAAAAGGGATAGCCTTTATATTCTTGAGCAACTTTCTAGGGAATTGAGCACTCAGCTCTATTCATGATATAACTTTTGGTATAGCATCATCCAACACAATCCAGCATTACTCATCCTTACTCGGGATCACAATAGGTTTTTTATTAATTCATATACCCAGTGAGGTGTATTCATTCCTTTTTACTTTACTAAACTTTTGTATGTTCTTTTTTTATATCACATATAATAAGAACTAATCTACTCTTTATTTTATTTCATAGATTCACACTTGCACAATGTGCTCTCTATGCATTATCTAGCACATCCAACATCACACAGCTACATGAGTTTCACCTTTATAGATAAGTTTAGGTACACTTTTTATTCTTCCTTTATCCTAGTATTTCACTTTGTTGCATCACTAGAATAAAGGGGGAGAAAATGTAGTCATATTTAATGTAAAATTTGGTTACTTGAGTATGGCTAAAGACACCTAATCCATAGGTCCTCCTACTTGCTTGCAAAACCCTTTTAGGCTTTTCTTTCACGGATTCCCAATCATCCACAGCCTTCCAAACATAACCCTTATATACCCAGGTAGCTCTTTCAATCCTAGATCCATCCCCCTAGGTCTCATTCCCTCTAGATAATAGTGCCCAACTTAGATAGGAGTGTTGAAACCTAGGGTGTCCTATTTTTGACACTATTGTCCAAGTGTAATTTTGATCCTAATAATCATATTTTATTGAATCCTTATCCTAATTCATGTCATCCTAACATGAATTCATTTAACCCAGAATAATTAATTTCCATATAAAATATCATTCAAATTCTCTTTAGAAGGGTTGACACTCATTTACAAGAGAAAAGCAAGAATATAATTAAGTACATTCAAACTCTTTTCCCTATTCTCTGCATACAACCTTCCAATATCATTTTGAGTTTATTCAAACCCTTACACCAATCCCTAGCCATATGAAATACACTCAATTTCCAATCTAGTTGCATTTTCATACAAAATTGCACCAAGCATTTATATGGGAGAGCTGCATTAACTTGATCCCTCTTCAGAGTATTGGTATGTAGGTAGTGTACCCACACACATGTCTGAAGTCCATCTAGCATATCCTTGTACACACCAACGCCTTCTCTATCTTTTCCAAGTTTCCATTCAAGTTCAAGCACAAAGAGATCCTAGGGATTTTTAAGATTAAATCATATGCACAATGAGCTTCATAGACTTTCAAGATTTGATATTTCACTGATAAGGTAACACAAACCTACTGAGAAAAACCCAAAAAACTTAGATCACCTAGACAATAGCATCAAAAAATTACTATAGCACCAAATGAACTCTAAGATCCAAAAAGAAACTCTAAGATCCTATTTTTCATAGTCTCCCAAGCTTGTACAAAAATTTCTAGACCTTGCAACATCCATCTCAGTCAGTTTCCAGATAAGTTTGATTTTTTCTCTACTATTACTATTTTGAGAAAAGGTAAAAGTACAATTTATTTACACAAATTAGTGGCTTAATTATTGCACATTATTTACTGATTCGTCCTACTCAAACCCATTTATTCAAATAGGAATAAAACTCCATTATTTTTAAAAACAATAATTAATTAGGTGAACCTGACTTACTTTGAATTTTGCATAAAAACCATAAAAACCCTAGGGTAAATTCTTAGCTGATTTTTCACATTAATTTCTAAATTTTTTCTTGAATATTAAAATAAAAAATTCCTATCAAATTTTAAAATTTTGTAGTAAATTTTAAAATAAATTTATTTCAAACCCTAGTTGCATCATCTAACTCCAAGTAATTTTCCAATCATTTTCTAAATTTTTAGTTGTATATTAAAATCATAAAATCACTTCAAATTTATAAAAATCATAGTAATTTTTTAAAAAAATCTCAAAACCCTAGTTGTATCTACTAGGTCCCATTAAATCAAGCACTTTCCCATAAATTTTTGAATTTTATCTTGCATACTTAGCTTAGAAATTCAATTTTAATTTCAAAAATTCATAGTATTTTGCACAAATATTTTTGAAAATTCCTTATTTGCATGTACTAGCTCCTATTTTGCTTCTTGAGGTATCACCTTAAACTTATAATCAAATTGCCAAAATGATGCTCATCTATTTATAAACTTTTCTTACATTTCTTGCAAATACCAATGAAACCATAATGAGCCCTATCATGTATATGAATGATGAAGTCTATCATATGTTAGTACAAAGCTTCATCCTTTGAATTTCATGCTTATGTTTCATTATATGGGATGATATTACAAAATTCATTGCCAAAAATGAACAAAATTTCAAAGTTCTTTTTGCATATTTTCTTTTTTCTCATATGAAATAATTACCAACTCCATTTTGCTAAATGCATTAAAAATGTTATGTTGCATGTCATTAATTTATATGCCTTTATGTAAAAATTCATGATCTCTATCCTTTACTTTATATCACTCATTTGGAAAAAAATTCAATCTTATCATGCTAAAGATGTTAGAAATATTATGTTTCATGTCAAATTTTTCTATGCATTCATGCACAAATAAATAGTCTTTATCCCTTGTTTGTTATCTTTTCTGTGGAATGCTTTTTATAATCATATTGATATACAACTTATAACTCCACTTACATGAATCTTATCCCATATACATGGTTTATACCTATATGTATATGCCTCTTCGGCTACTCTTGTTTTAATATCATATTTCATGCAGAGGAAAGAAATCCCTTCTCCTCCTCTCCCTCAAGAGGGTGATATGTACTTTCCCTCTACTAGGTCCATGTTGTCACCCCTAAAAAAGGTGAGGTAACCTATACTATTGTTCCTAATGCATGAATTCATCATATAGCTTATTCAAACCGTCCTGAGCATATGTTCTTACATGTTCAATCGAAAGAAACTAGGGTTTGCACTTGTGGGACTTTAATGGATAAAACCACCAGTATGAGAAAGTTACATTTAGATTTACACATGTAGATTCAACTATTACATGAAAATATCCCAACATTGGAAAATTAGATCATAATGCAAAAGCCTCAAAGGCACCCTAGTGTCAATCATGTACCTCACCTAGTCAATTGGATGCAAGCAATGTTACATATCAAAACAATAAATCACAACAAAGTAACTATACAAATAGTGACTCAAAAATCATTCAAAAACCAAATAAGATTTGAAGTGAGGTACTAAGGTAAATGGTTAAATATAAGTTGATCAAAATACCTCTTCTACATCTAGTGAGAAGATTTATGTATTATTGTGCATATCATAGAATGCATGGGTATCACACAGATTCATGTTTAGAATTAAAACAAAATATACAAGAGATAATTGGTAAATCAATCAAGAAATCCATAGTGACATAGGAACACATTCAAAAAGGTTCAAATTAAAAAATATTATAAAAGTGGTTACCAAAGCATAACTCAAAATAATAAAAGGATCAAAAAGAAAAATTAGAGCAAGTAAAAGTACCATAGGCACAAGTAAATCATGAAAAATATGAAAATCTATGTCTCCAAATTGAGGCTCAACTTTTAAACCAATATGGGTTTGGTTTAAAATATCTACAAAAATTTGATTATCAAGGTCAAGGGTTGGGCAATCAAGCTCAAGGTAGCACTACTCCTATTCTAGCAGTTGATAATATTTGTCATCAAGGTTTGGGATTTATTGAACATCCTAAGGTAAATCATTCACATATATAATTTGTTAAATGAAAAGATCTAGATACAATAAAATTCAACACTAGCATTCCATTGGTTTAAAATCAAGGTGATAATGATGAGTTGAACATTACAGGTTATTATGATTTTCAAGATACCAATAATGTATCTGAATATTTAGAGTCATATTCATAACCATTCCCTCATGCTTCACAATCACGTACGATTATTTTTTTTGATATAGGACACCATGATAGGGAGTCTCCCATGAGACTCATCGGTTAGTATCATCTCTTTTCATCCTTGTATATATTTTCTTTTTTGCTTACTTATACATAGATTCTTAGTATTTCTTATACATAGCTTAAATAATTCAAAAATACCAAAAACATTCAAATATATTCAAAATATAAAAACATTCAATTATGTCAAGAAAACCAAAAACATTTTTATTGCATGCATCATCTATGTTTTACATTGCTACTACTATGCTAGGACTTACATTTTTTGTTTCATGTTATTGTTTGTCAATTTATCTACATTACCATGCTTCACTTGATATTTTTGGAGTATGTGAACTAACATATAGATCCTTGACTGCTTTACTCTACCTATTGAGGGGGCATCCTACTTCTACATTTGAGACACACATTGATATGCATACCCACTAAGGGAATCTTCTACATGACTGCACCATCTAGGTTATGTCATTCCTATACTACACACTCTAAGTTATCATGTTGATATACATTACTTACTAGATTATATAGATTACAACATTGACACTCACTAGTATCCTGCATTTGTGTATTTCCTAGCATATACCTAGTCTTATACTAAATGTGTCTTGCATACTTTCACTCTTTCTTTGATTAGTTAGATGTGATTATACCTTTCTAGTTTTTACATGCTTTCCTTTCTTGTTTTGCATAGCTAGATGTGATTGCATTCCCAGTTCCATTTTTTTCTTATGTGTGCCTTAGGACATTTTCTAATGACCTTTGCTTATATTCATGTATGTGTACCTTTGGACATTTTCCAATGTCCCTTTCTTGTACTCTTATATGTGCCTATGGCCCTCAACTAATCTTTGCTTATTTAAAATTGTATGTGTATGTAGAATTTGAACATTTCTTGTATGCTTGCTTTCTAGTTTGAATGAAATGTGCCCATGTCCCTTGTATGTGTGGCCCCTTGGCCAACCTTGTATGCTTCTTGCTTCTTGTTTTGTATGCTTGTTGCTTGATTTTTTATCCTTGTTTACAATGTCATGACTCATATCATGCATTTACCTTGATTTCTTGGATGCCATGATGTACATCATGTTCCATCCCTCCAACTAACAACTAACATCTAACATTTCTAGTTCTAGTTCAGTACATTGCACATGCTTTTACATTGTTATATCTATCTATGCACATCCCTATTGATATAATAATATCTCAATGCAAACATTATTATATCTAGATATATCTTGTCAAATATCATTTATATGTCATGTATTTATGTAACATAATATACTTGTAAGACTATTTTCTTTTGAGGGTAGTCATTGTATTTTCAATCATTCCTACCCTCAGAAGAGGGGGAAAAATAGGGGTTTTTTCATATAGAGAAAAGCTCCTAGAAGTCAAAATAGAAACATTCAAATCACCTAGTTTAGAATCTAGAGGTCAAACCAGTTAGAATAGAATAGGAAAAAGTGACAATTTAAGATCAACAACTAGTTTTAGCATAGGAAAATAGCACCAAAAATAGACAGCAGCACCAAACACAAGGGTGTCCTCATTTTGGCACTCTTGTCTAGGTAGAAAACACAAGGGGTTCTCTCTCTCTTCTCCTATATATCCTAGTCTCAATGAGTATCCTTATCCCAAAAAAAATGCTAAATTCTAAGAGCTGAGAACCCCTTAAATGGTAATGAGACTAGGATATATAGGAGAAGAGAGAGAGATAGAGAAAGAGAGAGATATATAGAAAGGATGTGGGAGCATGCCATGAAAAAAATAAAACTTTGTCTTGGGTCTTTAATTGAACTTGATCCTCTACCTTTTGCTCCTTAGCTAATGAAAACCTTGCCACTTTATTTATCTATCAGGACACTACCCATGTCTTGTTGACTGAGAAAGTCCCCAAAGGTTTTGAAGATGCATTGAATAATTCTATCTATAGTTCCCATCACTAGACCTTTTCTTTGATCCTTCAGGCCATCTCTCACTTGAGGATAAAACCCCATGCTCATGGATCTAACTGAATCATGTCTTTATGCCTTTTAGATAGCTACTTGTTGAGACTATCGCCATGCTAAAGGATGAAGACCCTTTGCATTATCACCTATCTACTCCACTTTCATATCTATATCATAGGTTTATCTTATAGTCAAAAAAATAATATAAAGTTATTGGTTTTCCTATAGTCCATATAGATGGCACTCTAATCAATGTTTGGTCCCTTTCACAACAAGTTGCCACCCTTTTGGCCTACATTAGGTCTAAAAAACCTACTTAACCTTTATAGATATTTGTTGGCAATGTTTGGTCCTTAATGTTTATACTAGCTCAACTCAGGTTGAGCTCAAGCTTGGTTCCATGTATTTTTTGCTAGTTTGAGGTCCATTCATTTGCTTTGCCTGAGTTAAAATGGTCCATTGAACTTAGTTGAAAATATCCTAGCTTGATATTTTGTTTATTGGCTATCAAAAATGACTCAAGTTATTGACCTTTTGACTCAACTCACTCTGTTGATCCTTCTTTGATAGGTTGAACTAGTGTTATTAGATATTTTACTTGAGCTAACATGATATTGACACTTGAGACCCACATGTTTGGTCCTTAGATATGTTTGTCATTCTATCTAATCCCATACTTATGACACATGGTGGCCTCTAATCTCCTTGACCTTTTAACTTACTCATGCACTGTTGGATTTGAATCTACAATTGAATATGAGCCATTGATCTACCTGGGCCCATTAATCTATCAGTAATCACTCACCATTAGATTTGATCTAGGCGCCCAAGATTTGGACACTTTTTAAGCTTGTGCTTAGTTAAGGACCCCTTTAATGATTTTCAAATGCAAATGGTTATTTCATGACCTCAAATTTTTGTATCCACATAACCATCATTAGGATATTTGAACTTCAATGGTTATTTATCAGGGCTTGAACTTTGAATTTTGTACAAACGTATTTGACGTCCACATTTCTGTCACTACTTTTTTGAAAATTAATGTTCATTTTATGTGCTTGAATTTGACACTTATAGAGATATCTTATAATTTTTGAAATTAAATGGTTATTTATTGTTACCTAAAATTGACATTTGTGAAACTATCTAGATCACAAATTCCATAAGTTATTTCCTTCAAACCTTTTGATGGACATTTGTTTCAAGCATTGTGTCTCAAAAAAATTCTCTAAATGAATTTGTTTTCCTTATCTTTCCCTTAAATAATTTATTTTAGATAAAATCTCTAAAATAATTCATGTCTTTAGGATCTTTGTCTCAGACAAAATGTCCAAAATAAATCATCCTTAGTCTTTTGCCTCAGAACAAAAAATTTAAAAGAATTAATGTCTTTGGGAAAATTATCCTAAACAATTTTCTTGAAAGAATTTATGCCCTTGTACCTTTTTATTGAACCTTTGCCTTCAGGATTTTTACTTTAAAAATGACCTTTTGGAAAAAAATTATAGGACACTTTGTCTAAAAAGTGACCCTGTGGAACTTTTGCATCGGCCCCTTTCCTAAAAGAAATGACTCTTTGAATTTTATGCTTGGATAATTTCTTGATAAATGACCCTTTGGGAAAATTGTTCTAGGTACTTTTTCAAATAAATATCCCTTTAAAAAAAAATTGTACCTTTTGGCAAAGAAAAAGTACCCTTCATAAAAAGTGTTTGGGATACTTTGCTGCAAAAAATGACCTTTTAGGAAAATGTATAGGACACTTTGTTGAAAAAGTGCCCTTCAAGATTTTTTTCTTGGATAATTTTCCTGAAAGAAATGCCCTTTTCAACTTTTGTCAAACATTTTCCTTGAAAGAATTATGCCTTTGGGAAAATTGTGTAGATAATTTTCCTGAAATATATCTGACACTTAGCTTGAGAAATATTCTTTGGGATTTTTGAATGGACCACTTTGGCTAAAAAAATACCCTTAAATATTTTTTTTGGGTACACTTTCCAAGAGAATGATCCTTCAAGATTTTTTTTTTTGGATAAAATGTTTAAAACAATTCCCAACACTTAACCCAAAAGACTTGAAATAAATCTCTCAAAAGAAATAACACAGCCAAATAAAATGTTCAAAGAGAATTGAACTTAGTAAGAGGAAAGCCCAAAATATTTCCTAAGCAAGGATATCTATGAAAATGTTTGACACTTAGCTTTTCTTCTTAGGCTCCTCTGAACTTATGCTTTAATTGTAGCTTGATCTTTGAAGGCTCAAACATTATGAAAATTTGTTCAGATACCTACTCTTTACAACTATAAACCTGTCCCTTTAAAAATTGGAAAGATACACTTTTAATAAAGCTCAAAGTGTTTCAAAATCTTGAAATATGTATGATCCCTTTGGTCCATTAATTTCATCCAAAAATATTGTCCAAGCCTTGTTCCATACTTGATCTTTAGGGAACTACACTGCATTCAGGGTTGTTTGGTATGTGGGCCAAAATTGCCAATAGTTCCTATTGATATTCTTATTAGTGTATTTTCTCAAAAACCCCTAATTTTAATGGCATTTATAGTCAAAACATAACATCATTAGTTTATTTAAACACTATTAGTCAATACAAAAGGCTCTAATAATGTTTAAGAAAAGAAAGATCAATGTCAAATACCTAAAGCATGAAGTAAATGTGTGTGTGTGTGTGTGTGTGTGTGTGTGTGTGTGTGTGTGTGTGTTTGTGTGTGTGTGTGTGTGTGTGTGTATATATATCAAATACAATCACACCAACCTTGTTGAAGACAATATAAATTACATCATCCACAAGTTAAAAATTACTTCAATACAATAGACTCACAATTTCAACATGCAAATGAACGTACTTGAAAAATGAAGGATAATTCTTCTTTGAAATCCATGGGATAAAAAACAAGCCTATGGCATGCCTACTTACATATGACAAATCCATGATAATGAACACTTAGTAGTTGTTGAAACATAATATAAACAATTGATTGAAATAAGTATATTATTATTATTATTATTATTATTATTATTATTATTATTATTATTATTATCATCATCATCATCATCATCATCATCATCATCATCATCATCATCATCATCAGGCAAAAAATCTCAATGTTTAAAATAACAAATAAAAAGTTTAAATTACACTGGTAATAAGATAAAGAACCAAAAATAATACAGAGTTATTATTTATTCTACTTAATAAGTGATAAGCATTAGCTTTATAAAGTTAAAATATTATATTTTTAGAAACATAAACCAAAAAAATATAATGCATAGATGATTTAAAACAACCTACAATCCAACAACGAGATAAATGGATAAAACAATAAGATTCATCATATTTGTAAAAATAATGCATCAATATGAAATTCTTACTCTAGGTTCTTCCTTCATTGATTATTTTTCATGCCCTTTTCATTTATTTTATACATGAATTTCATTGGATACCTACATCAATACCATACTATATTATATATTTTTCTTGATTGTTATAGGAAATTGATACAAAAATAAATTCATGCAAAATAAATCAATGCACCTAATTTGTTATTATTGGATGGATCATATTGATTATGTTTTCCTTGAACCTTTACAAAGTGTAATTCTTGCCTTTAATTTTTTCACACAAAAAAGAAGAAAAAAATAAAATATATATATATAGCTATGCTAATTGTAATTACTGCCAAAAATCATAATATCTCTACCAATGCTTTGTCAACAACACAAGTAAAAAACTATTGAAGAATTGATGAACCATAAAGCCATTCAAAGTCACCTACAAAACTAAATAGATTTAAATGTTGTGTTTTGCTTCTTACATTGAACAAATAAATCCCAAATCAAATTTCATAAAACCATGCTCATTGATTCTAATTTAAATCAATTTGACTACAGTGGGAGTTATAAGTCTCATAGCATTAAAATTATTGGTGTATACACATACTATTTTCAAACTTTATCAATTGTCAATGCTCTCTCTTGTAAAAATATTTCAAGTCTCAATCTATCTGAGTTTACACCTTAAAGGGTATACTGGGAAAGGGGTGGGTAGACCATTGGTGGTTTGTAAGATTGATGTCCCCTATACTACCACTTGTTATCTATACAACCTTTTCCTATGTACTTCCCTAAGACTTGCCTCCTCTATTACACACTCCTCCAATCATTTCACTACCTTCCTTAGCACCTTCCTAATAATAAAACCCTTTTTGATAGTTTATGTTACACTTTCAACATAGTTTGACCTTGTATTCAAATGTTAAAAAGCATGTTATGGGTATAGGTCAGCTCTGGTTGACCTATACCGAGACCTAACTTAATTTTATCAATTAAAGATATAGAGTCAATTAGGCTAACCCTGTCAACTAAACTTTTGAAAAGTTTTAGGGTTATATTCATCTATATATACACATTTATTTTTCCATTTCTTAGAGAGACAAGGAGTTAATTATCTATTTTTGCTTCTTTACAATCTGCTCTTTCACCATTCTACCTGAGGATTTATTGTTTAGGGTTCATATTTGGAGAAGAATCTTGTCTTTTGGAAAAGTCTTGGATGCTTTGGCCTTTCTTAGTGATCCTTAAAAACCAAAACAACCTCTTTCAAATCACTTTTTTCCAAGGGAGATATTGAATCTTGATGGGTTCATCTATAATGTAAGTATCTCTAACTTTGCTCCTCTATTTTAGTAGATAGAAGTAGCATAAGTAATTAATTTTGAATATATTTCTCTATCCATGCATTAGGGTTTTACCTATACATAGATTAATTAGGATTCACCTATGCATTTTTACTTTTTTATGTTTATTACCCCACTTTGTGCCACAAGCTTTGGTGAGCACTAGATTATATTTTACTTTTGATTTACATATATTTTGTGAATATGAAAACATAGGACCTAGCTAGGATTATTACATAGTGTTATATAACTAAAGGCTTTGGAACCCTCTCTAGTGATTTTATTGTGGTATGATATCCTTTTATTAGGTCTAGTGGATCCATCTTATTCATGACCCTAAATATATAATATATCAATAATCATAATTGTAAGTAGGATTTATCTTCTCCAAGCTAGGATTGATTAATAAATTAGTTTTATTTCCCTTTATATACATTCTAGGTAACCCAACATGAATCAAACCCTTGTAGGTTTTCTTTCACACTTTCATTATATATATATATATATATATATATATATATATTGAACCTATCGGTATAGTCCTAACAATCTATCCACAAGTTTAACACATCGTCACTCCAAAATGACTCTATTTTTTTTATGTAGGCCTTCTCCAAATACAAGTGACTAAATTGATTAGCTTAGCATAGTCTTCTTTTTTAGTTATAGATTTTTATACATAGTCAAACCAATTGACTCTATTTATAATTCTCCTCTTTCAACATATAGATTTGTATATATAGTCAAACCAATCAACTCTATTTATAATTTTCCTCTTTCGACATATATATCTATAAACATAGTTTACTTTGTTCAAAACTTTATTCTCAACACACAAGTTTTACAAACTTTGTTGAGCCAGTTGACTCTATTAGCAAAATTTTAAATCAGTATTTGAACATCACAACATAAAATTTAAAAATCTAAACATCTTAAAACCCACTAAGGTTCATTTTTACCTACTTTATCATTTCAATTTTTCTTTTACAATACTATTTTTCATAAGTTTGTAGTTTGTAAAACTGTAGCCCTATAGCTAACTAGGTCGACTAGCTCAGCAAAGTTTCATAGCCTATTTTCTATCTAGAAGACATATTCAACATGTTCAACTATGTTTTTCTATATCTTGCTTCTATATAATAGTAATAACCCAGTAAACTTTGTTATACATTGTTTGCATATAGTGTTTCCTAAACTAACTTTGTACTCTTCATAATCAAGGAATTAACCACTTTTTTAGTAATTAATTCACCTTTCATTTTAGTTGTTTGCATGCTTAGATTAAAAAACATAGATTCTTTTGTGGTTTTTCAAATTATCGACTTGGTCACATTATTTTTTTCATATTTTTCACACACTCTTAATCCATTTTACACATGAAAAACATTAAACATATGTCTTCCTAAAGTCTACATACTTTGATTTCACCACCAAAGGGGAAGTTGACTTAGTTTTCTAGCCAAGTATAAACACATGGTTGATGGTACATATTGTAAAAACTCCTAACACCCTTATCTATGAAATATCTAATGTGAGGGGGCAGTCCCCATTACCAAGATAGTATCATCACCAACATAGATCCCTTTTAGCCTAAAATTATTAAAAACCATCCTTAGATTGATTTCTAGTTCCTTATTACAGTCAACTTCCCATAATATTAAATTTAAACTTCATTATAACTTAATAACACTTAATAATGACCAATTGGTTAGAATTTACTTTAAATTTATTGCTTGCTCTTTAATCAGTATATAGTGTATTATAAAACTTGCGTTAGCCAATGTTGGTGTAAGGTTTGTGTTGGGTGTTCCAATTAGATCAATCACATTGATCCAATTTCTTGTGTTCTTAATTTTATTTCATTATATATTATCTCGTAAAATCTTTGTCTATTTTCA
The DNA here is from genome assembly GCA_037957365.1 of Torreya grandis. Classification (NCBI taxonomy): domain Eukaryota; kingdom Viridiplantae; phylum Streptophyta; class Pinopsida; order Cupressales; family Taxaceae; genus Torreya; species Torreya grandis. The sequence continues at coordinate 925,818 of JARHVA010004974.1, forward strand.
AAACACTATTATCCCTATCGATGCAGTCTCTTCTAGACTTTCATATTGTTTACCTTCAATAAATAGTCACTCCTAATGATTGTGTATTTTTATCAACCTAATTAGTTTCCCTTCTTCAAGCACATAGTTGACCCATTTAGCTATGCATCTTTCCCATATATTTTATTTCCTCATTTATAGTACATTGTCAACCCATACAAGTGTGTATCTCTTTATCCTTTTTAATCTTATCCTTTATATCACACAGTTGACCAACTTGGTTGTGTCCTTTTATTTTTCTATTCTATGAATTTTATTCACATACTCTGTCGACCTAGTTGACTTTGTACCTATTATCCAAAAAAATTCTCTATCTAGCCAACTTTGTCTCTATTTTAGATTCCTATTTCTTGATATCATATTATTTCTTCAAGCATTATGAAATCCCCTATCAAAATATTCTAAGATAACGTGAATCCATTTATATGTTATATGGGATACTCTTTTCTTCCTACCTTTACTTCCCAAGAGGATCCTCACTCTTGGAGCACCTCTTATCTTCCCTCATATTTTTATTACAACATGGTTCAAATGACTCAAACTAATGAAATGGGTGGATCATATCTTTTTCATACTTATCATGATAATTCCCATCTTCAAACATCTCACCATAATGTGGGAGTGATTGATACAAGCCTATCTAATAACCCCATATGGAATCTACCACCTATCAACCCTCTCCCTAATACTAATTTGGGGAATCCTCCTACAAACACTAACCCACCAATTGATATAACTCATATTCTTTCATAGATAGTGTAATAAATGAACATAATGCAAACATATAACTCCTAAATAATGCAATTACAAAATCATTTGATCAACATGGATAATCAACCTCTTGTTCTTCTCCCTCAAAAAAATCAACACTTTATTCCTCTACCTTTTATAGATGCCATGGGTAATGTCATCCCTCAACTTATCATGCAAAATAAGATGCTTCAACACATCCAAAATGAGCCTTTAGTCCCTTTCATTATTTATATTGATATTGGTAATATATCTCTAACTATTAAATATGATGGGACTAGAGACCCTACACCTTTTATTAAGGTATTTGACAATGTTTACAAAGAGTGGATTCAAACTAATACTTTCACCACAACTAAAATTTTAGTTAAAATCTTCACTATTAATGTATTAGAATGGTATAACCAACTTCCCCAACATTCTATATGGTAACTAAAGGATTTAGTCAATCCTCTAGTTAAATAATTCCAACAAAATGATCTCCTAAAAATTTACCTTATCCATTTCATCAATTCTAAGTAATCCCCTATAGAATCATCTGATGATTTTATAAAAATATGGAATATTTGGCTCATAAGGATGATCACAACATGAATAATGAAAACTTGTTTAATTGTTTTATAATAGCATTAACACCTATTATGAATTCAAAGAGCCAAATTTAGAAACAAATAGTGTACAAAGAATTTTAATTTCATAAACAATAATAATCTACTCTATTTCTCTTCGATTAAACCACTCAAACATACATGTAAATATATAGGATAACATTTCCTATAAAAAGGGATTCCCAAATCCCTACAAATTCTCAACCTAATAACCCATACAATAATAATATAACAATAATGTAATCTAACCTATATTGTAATATTTTTATACAAAAGTATTCCAATTAACCAATTACTAATTACCTCTTGGTAAATACATAAATTCACTTAATGTGGAAACTAATTTCTAACATTCCCCTCATAGTTTTTACATGGTACAAAAAACATTCACACTCTTATTTGTAGTATGCTCACCTCTTGTATCATGCCATATTTGGCTCATGACCTTCATATAAAGAGAGCCTCACTCTTCCCATGGTTTTATAGGTTTACCACAAACCTTGACATAAACTAAACAAAAAAAATTATATGCCACTGCATACTCTTAGGTCTGCATAATACTGATGCATTATTGCTACACATGACCACTATATGTGAAGGAATGCATCCAGCATTTACATTATGTTACTGTAATGAACATGTCACTGAGGGTCATCACCATAAATAAGTAAGGTAGTCATAGGATCTCTATAGTATCTACTCTCCTAATTGTTGCCAAAACACTATTCACCTCTTGTGGTTTTTTGGATCTACCACAAACCCTTTCAAGATCCATAAACTAACTTACATTAGTGCTTTTGTTCTTTCACAATGTCTTCACATCAGGGAATCATGTTTGAAATTTTCACACAAATTACATTACATGAATAGGCATTATTCTTATGTTCTTTATTTGTAAATATGCATAGTGAAATTTTTTGAAAAGCACACACACAAACGTTACCAAAACATTTTTGTGGCCCCATCATTGGTGACTAATGAGAGGTCACAAAAAGACCTCCATCCTTTTTATATCCTCCAGCCTCCAGTGTGTTACTACTTACTCAACTTGTATGTCAATGTAGCTTAGGTACATGATTATTTTAAGATAAATCCCCCCCCCTATAATTTAGACATCACATATAAGAAATAATGAATCCATAACTCTAATCCTAAATAACTTATTACTATTTTGACATAATGACACTTTAGATTTTCCAACTTGACTCTTGACAAAGACACAGTGACATAAAGACTTTTTATAGATGACAATATATTTGATAATGTGTACACTCTTGACATAAAAATGACCATTTTAACTATTATGACATATGATACTTTTGAATTTTTATACATTTAAAATAATAAACTTCTAACTTAAAAATACTTACAACAATTTCAAACTTTTGAAATAAAGACTCAATTGAACACTTTTGATGACTCATAATGCAAGACAATAAATACCATTAAATGACTCAATATAATTTCAACATAAATTAGTCTTTAATGACACCTAAAAATAGAGACTAAAATTTTAACTATTTAGAATTTTGACTCAAAATATACCAATCCTAATAAGACTCACTATTAAAATACTGACTCCAGATGTAATAACATTCTAAAGACTGTAAAAGCCAACTCTATACTCAATGAATAGAATAATAATAGGAAAACTCTTAAAATATACTTAGATGCATTTATGACTAGACTGTAGTTTCTTCAAATTGGTGGATAACGTGTCAAATTATAGATTCTCTAACTAGGTTTGAACCACAAAGTCAGGCAATAATTTATATGCAAAAAGCAGCAAACTGTTTGAATGAGCCAAGCATAGCTCAATGTAAGCAATATATTCTAATCCTTAAGTCATCATTTTTTTAGCATCCAATTATAGGAATCATTAACTATGTGGATGTTGAAATTGAAAGGTACAAATCTCTTTTAACTTCTTGAGATCAATAGGTGTAAGCATCGTAAGGATGGTAGTCGATCGTATCATTGGAAGATTCAAATGGTAGAATAATATAATGCTAAATAAGCATTGTTAATTATTCAAATAGTAGTGTAATAAACCAAATTTATAGGCCATAGATTAGAAAGCAAAACTGATATGCCAATCTAAAATAACTTCTTAGGATCTTCAATAACATAGGTGACAATCATTTATAACTTGTCTAATGAAGATTGTGTGTAAATTATTATTACTCTATTAATAATGACTAATTTAAAATATATAGATCTGAGCATGTACTGGAGCTAATTAGCATGAAAACTAATCTTCCAATGTTATGATCATAGATATCTTAAGAAATATTTTATCCTAGACACACATAAATCAATAAAAAATAAAATCTATACAATCTACAATATTCTTCACATAAAATTATCTCTCATTACATGGGGTAAAACATGGTACATCACATCCCCTTTATTTATTTTTAATATTCTGTCAAAGAGACCCATTGATATTCCTACTTTGATACCACTATTATGAATTCAAATACCTAAATTCAAAAATAAATAGTGCAAAGAGATTTTCAATTTCACAAACAATAATAATCTTCTCTATTTCTCTTTAATTAAATCATTCGAACATACATGCAAATATATAGGATATTGTTTCCTATAAAAAGGGATTCCCAAATCCCTATAAATTATAAACCCAATAACCTATAAAAAATAATATAAAAATAATCTAATATAACCTATATTTTTGTATTTTTATATAATAATATTCCACTTAACCAATTACTAATTACTAACAACCTATTACTATTTACCTCTTGGTAAATACATCAATTCACTCAATGTGAAAAGTAATTCCTAACAACACCTTCACTCCAATACAAGGTTCAATTTTTCACTCCCCAAAACATAAATGAGGTTTTTGACCAATTGAATTTCCAATACTTCTGATGTATAGGTATATGCAATAAGTCTCCAAAATATCCACTCTTGGATCTGAACTTGTCTAATCTCATTCACATGTTATGTTTTGTCTTGAAGTTCTCATCACCAATATAATCTTTCTCTTGGCACTTAGGCTTGATATCCTCCTTATATTTGTACCTATTTATTTTATACTTTATATAAACTTATTAGTGTCATTATACCTCTTACAAAACTCTCACATCCATTCTCTAACTCATTTAATTCATTCTCTTCACTAACTTCCTCTAGCTCTTTCACTATCTTCTCACTAAGCAATCCTCTTAGGTTTCAAATATCAAATATTATTAATGGTTCCAAAGACTCAAAATTATTTCATGGATGGTTTTATATGATCATATCACATTTAACTTAACCCATTTCAAATTCTCAATCACACTTTAACACTCACCTCCACATACAAAGCTCATAATGACAACCCTAGGCTTGTAGCCTTTTCTTCACATTCCTTCTTGGTTTGAGAGAACTATGAACTCTCCTAAAGATATAAAATAATTTTATATTACCCTCTATCTTTATAAAACTCTCCATAAATTTTAATTATTCAAATATCTCTATAGGTACCTTTTTCTTCACAAACCCGTGTCCAATTAGGCATTTTTATCCCTCCATTTATGACAAAGTCATCAAAACCATAAAAATCCATAATATACATACATAAAAAAAAATTTAATGCTTATTTGGACATAAAAATATGTTATAATAGAAATTTTCAATAATTTTTCATGGTTTCATTAAGATTTATGAGTTTTTTAGCTTTAAAACCCTAGGTAGTAGTCTGTGCAGGCTGAGAAGCTTCATAATTCACTATATATTTTTTTGAAACATTTAAAAGGACCTAAATTCCATTCCTATGTATTTTTTAACACTATATACCTTTTCAAATTTGTTATCACCATGAGTCAATCATAAATTATCCTAAACTAAGGAAAACACAAAGATTTGCATCTTCTTAATAGGATTGTGTAAGGGTATGCTTGTTCTAATTCACTTCAATGGAATTAAAGCTTCATAAATTGAATTATCAAGTATTTACTTACCTTTAAATAATGATAATACTCAACTAAAACCATAATCTCTCACCCTTTTGAGCATGCACATTTATTCCTACCACACTAATTGAATGAAAATAGGGCTTACACTTTGTTGACAAGGTTTCCATAACATACACAAGTCTATTTATACTTTTCATATGTTCCAAGTATCCACATAGGATAATATCCTAGCTAACCTTAATTATACTCATATCAAATATCCCTAACTCAAGTATCATTCACATTCTCTCAACATACATATTCCTTCTTAGACGTGTAACTATGTAGTAGAGTTATTTATCATGTGAATAGGGTTTTGACTGTGTACTCAAACATTTATCACCTTTCACATTCCAAATATATGAATTATAATTATATCATATATGTATTTTTATACAAATCATACTCATTGGAATAATAATATTCTTTCTACAAAACACTTTCATAACCTTCACTTTATTGAAAGCCTTGATTGTCACAATCAAAAGGCTCAAGGGGCTGAGACTTTTCACCATTTTATTACTATATAACATATTATTTAACCATATTATGAATTTCTCAATGTAGATGGATTATAATGGTAATCTTACCACATGTTTCATTTTCTATTACCATAACAAGAGGTTATTAAGACAGACCTTCTTGTCTATAACCTACAAATCTGTATTCAACCCTAAAACTTTAAATAACATCAATAAGACCTTGGCCTCAAGGCCTTCCAAATACAACATATGACTAGTTCAATCAATATATATTTAATTTATAACACACATTAACAATATTTCCTTTACTCGTTTGAATTGTTCTCTACTACATCTGTAGTCCTTTCATGGACTTACGACCTTTATTGAGGGGTTTGTTCATCCTTCTATTCTCTAGTTTATCCTCTTCTTCTTTGTAGTTCCCTTTTATACCCTCTCATATTCTCCTATGCTATTCCCCACATACCACTCACCTTCTCCACCAACATCAATGTTGGTTATTTTAGTTAGTTATAAGACAAAACTTCCTTACATGCCAACTAAATGTATGTTGAGAGTTACATTATTCAATTTATCTCTTAATTAACACCACCTCAATGACTTCAAACACCCTTTACAAAACTTATTGACCTATTTTTAACTAATACTCTCTAGCCTAACCACCTTAGACCATGTTCATGGTCATTCTTGACTTAATTCCATATTTAAATTTTCAAATTCTAGTTTTAGATAGAAATATCCCATCACCAATAGAAGTCATTATTAATACTCAATATTATTTTTAAAATAATATCCTTAACATACATTTCCATTCCAAAAGTTGACCAACTTTGACCCTACTAGCAATATCACAAAAATGATATCTTCCTGCTTGATGCTTCTACATCAACTTCTTAATGAAATAGTTTAAACATAATACCAAAATCATTAAGGTGTATTTTAAAGATTCAACCAATGCAATAACTATAAATCCTCTTCAATCCAAACTAGGAGTAGCCAAAGTTAACAATCTCCAACCTTCTCATACACCATTAACTGTGTAACAAATGAAATAATTTTTAGCACCCTTTAACCATTCATGTACCCCAATAATCCCCCTAAATGGTATGATCCTAATAAATTTTTTTGGTTCCACACTAATATAGGTCATGTTGACCAGATTTCACCTTAGTAAAATTTGTTCAACCATTTTCAAGGAGATCCAAATAGTAATTGCAAGAATAGATCATTTTAGAGGTCCAAAGTTGCAAGTCAAGGAGGGTAAAGTGTTTTAGCTCCATTGTAGTGTAAGTTAGGTTCTCCACAAGTCAAGTCTTGTCCCCTCATAAACTTGAGTTACTCCTTAATACCAAGTTGGGTTCTTTGAATGACTTGACTTATAAAAATTTCATGAGTAGAAGTAATTCGGGTTTACAAACCCGAATTACTCCTTCCAAGGCTTTGTAGGTTTTCAATGATACATGACTTTGGGTTTTCCAAGGAGAAACTCTTAAATTGCTTTATAAATAGAGAGAAATTAGAGCTATGAAGTGAGTAAGTAATAGGGCTTAGAAAACCTGAAATGGTCTTGATAATGCCTCTCAAATTTATGAGGGTAAAAGTCTTAAACTTTTTCGAAGGGCACATTCCCTTCATAAAGGCCCATTTCAAGAGTCTAAAGGTTTCAACACTTCCAAAGGAACACTTTCAAAGTTTCTAAAGGGCACTCCATTATTTCAAAGGGTAGTTCAATTCTTTCAAAGGATAGTTCAACTCTTTTGAAAGGCAATTCAATTCTTTTGAAGGATAATTCAACTCTTCCAAATGGTAGTTCAATTCTTCTAAAGGACTGTTCAACTCTTCTAAAAGGTTGTTCAACTTTTTCAAAGGGCACTCCATTCTTCTGAAGGGCAGTTAAATTCTTTTGAAGGGCAATTCAACTTTTTTGAAGGGAAAATTCATCCATATAAAGGATACATATCCAAAGTTATGAAGGTCTCTACCCTTTGAAAGGGGAATTTTCACAAATCTAAAGGGTATTTCTTGGTAAAAGTGTCCTTTGAAAAGTTTCCAAATAGACACTTAGTTAAAACATGAAATAATTGTTTCAAACATTTTATCTAAAATAATCTTTCCAAAAAGACAGACACTGAGAAGTGGTGGACAAAGGTCTGAAGGAATTCTTTCAGACAAATTATTTGAAAGAATTTCTTCAGGAGAAATGCTGCCAAAGGAAAATGTCCCTGGTAAAATCTAAAGGAAATGCCCCTGAGGCAATTATGTCAATGGAGTGATGGGTAGATAGACATCAACTTTAGGATGATATACTAGCCACTGGGAAGTAATTGAATTCCAAAATCCCAAAGTCTTAAGGCTCTAAGAGTCCAAAGTTAAGTAGAACAAAGAACCTAAATAGGTCTACAAAGAGTAAATCGCGGTTCTTCAAAGACTTAACTTATAAACTTTATAAGTTAAGTATCTTAGAAAACTTGATTTACACTATAAATCATAAATCAGGTTTCTAAGGTTGCTTAACTTAATAATCTTGGTCCAACGACATGGTTCACTATCATGTTCAGACAAATGAGAAGCTACCATGTGTCATGAACTGGAGTAGAGTCAGCTTATCAAAGATAGATAGAGGATGATCTATAGGCATCCATTCCTAGCAGATCAACAACTCAAAATCACCAATTTGAGTCATTCCTTAAAGACTAATCAAAAAGGAAAGACAAAGCCAAACAGAATAAAAATAGCTTCTCTCCATGTCATTGTGCATCATGGTAAGCCAAGGAAAAGCAGTTGGGTGCCAAAACAAATTTCCACCAGGTGGCTCCATTAGTATAAACCATTTTTGTTTCCATATCGACATAGCTCTATTTTATTAAGTAGTCATTAAAAAATCATCTCCAAGAGGCAAGCCAAGGTCATTCAAGAGGGTGACATGGATCAATCAGAATGCCCTAATGAGCATCATTGGAAAAATCAATTATAGCTAAATATGATGACTTCCAATAGAATTTATTCCTTTTCTTAGTGCCAAAGGCCTCCCCTTCTCTCTTTTTTTTTTGATATATATATAGCCCCTTGGCTAAAAAAAATACCATGTAGTGTATGGTGAAGCCCTACTAGAATGAATCAAGTTTTGCCTTTAAGCATTTAGTATAAATCTATTTCCTTCAAGATTTTTTTGGGTTTTTGGTTTGAGTGTGCAATAAATGTATATTGGAAACATGTGATGATTTTCCATCCTTCTACCCACTTTATCCTTCATACTTGAACAAGATTTCTTAGTCTAACTAGTCACACAATGTGTATCCAAGTGTATTAAATTTATACATGTGTATTACTATCTTGAATGTGCAAAGTTTGACATTCAATGCATTTACCTTATTTTACACATCTCACCTCTGTGTTAAAATATTATCATTATAATATTTAGAGTTTGGGAATGGTTTGTACTTTTACTGTATTATGCACTAGAATCTGACATTCATGTGGAAAATAGTTTTGGTGTATTGCCACTCTTAGAATAGGATTTCATTTTCTATAAATTTATAACTCTTTTCCCTTTAAACAAGCTAGTTTAGTAGATATTGTATTGTAGAGACATATAGGTGGAGATATCCCTTTCAATATAGAGGTCCATTTCCTCCATGGGCATATCCATAAGCCTGGAAATGTTCCAGCATTACCTAGATCTGAGAGAGGATTGAACACTTTCTTCTAGGGTGTAAGATTTGGAGACAATAGTTATAGCATGCCCAGAGGGACTAAGTATAAATAGTGGGAATATTATTGGTGTGTATTCTCCCTTATCATAGTTTGGAATCATCCAAGCAAACACCAATGGTGACTCTAAATGAATTTTTGGTTGTAAGCAGCCTAGGTGTCTATTGATGAAGAGTTTGATCAATTCTTGTCTTTTCTTGTGACTTATAAAGTTGATATGGATGGATATAAGGATAATCCTTACCATACACCTCCCTATCAACCCTTTCATGGCCTTTTCTACCCTTATCATCTATCCTATCAAGAATATGATCCTCCCTATGAGTCATGACAGCCCTATGGTCAACCTAGTTCCTTTCCAAATGAGTATGCCAGGAAACACCATTAGTTTGGAGGTAGAATATGAAGCTTTAAAAACCTTACTTGAAGAAGTTAAACAACCCAACCAATTTATCCAATCTTACTACACCTTTCATTCTCAAAATGTATAGGCAGTTATGCCAAGGTTTTTAGAATTGGAAGAGCATATGAGTGTACTAGATAAGTGTTGTGATGAAACTCTTGGTGGTCTTGTGGATTGGTTAAGGGTTTTATTTGGGTTGTTGATGGACATATGGGGGTATGTTGAAGAAGATAATTAATATACCATTAATGAAGGATTGTCTATGGCAAGAAAATATTTTCAATGGTGGGTTGATAGGTTAGAGAGATGGGAAAGCCAAGAGGCTATAAAACAAGTTGTAGCTGTAAAAGAATCTCCAAAAGGATATGAAGAGCCTAAAAAAAATTAGGAGGATGATGAAATATTGTATGAGGAAGATCTCTTTCCTATTTCTCATCCTATCTTACGCCTCCCTCAAGAGCCCATTCAAGAGGTTTTACCCATCTCCATGCCCACTCATGAACATCACACTCCATCCCCAACCCGTAGACCTATATATTTATCTTCTACCATTCTTCTCCTTGAAAAAGAACCTATTCAATCCTCAAAACACCCTACTAGTTTCAAGCTTCCAAATTGGGACCAAACTATGAAGTATTGGGGGAAGAAAGAGATTAAAGGAGAAGTTCAAGAAGATGATGAAAATCATGAGGTGGTTGTGGAAGAAAGTGATGTGCCCTAAACCCATCAAAGCCTCATTGTTATCCAAGAGTCATTTCAAGAGCTTTATCTTTCTCTTGTATCCATTCATGAGCCTCTCACTACACATTACATCCCTTCTTTAGTTCATTCACCCATTTTCCACCCTCCCACCCCATATATTCTTGAAGAAGAAAATCTTTTAAGGGAAGCATAAAAGGAGGGATGCATTCAGTTTACATCAGAACAAGAGGATGACATAAGTGATGAGGAAGAGAAATTTATCATTAGAGCTCCACTTGGGGCTATCAAACATAACTCACTCTACCTAGACATAGAGAGAGAGGTATTTAAAGAAGACTCCATGTTTGATCATGAAGTTGTAGATGAACATCTTAAGCATGAAGTTGAGTGAACTATCAATGAGAGTGGTCAAGGCATTCCTTAAGAATTTGTAGTCTTAAAATAGTCTCATGAGATGAAGATAAAAAACATATTACTTGAAGATGACTCAATACCTCTTTCTGATTTTGAATCACCCTCAAATGCATCGAAACATGAAGAACATTAGCTTGTTGATCTCATATGACAAGAATAAAAGAGAGAAGAGGTAATTATCCAAGATGATAAGGAGGATAAAGATGATTGGTAGTGGCAAATAGATCTATTTTAAGAGCTTTAAAACCTTTTATAAGTTGAGATACAAGTACATGATAAGGTAGAGAAAATTTTTCCCATGGAAGATAATGACCAAGATTGGATAGACTATGTAGATCTCCTTGGTGATCTTGAAGAACTTGAAACTGAAGAGAATCCCAATATCATTGAGAATAACATGGAAACCAAAAATGCAAGCCTTGTTACATCACCATTGGAGGTCAAAGTTAAATAATCTTATGAGAAAATTGAAGTTGTTGAGCTGTAAGAGAAGTTCATTTCTATGGTTAACCTATTAGGAGTTACTTGTTCCTTATTAAACACCGTGAAGAAGATGGAGGCATTGATTCCAAAGATAAAAAGGTTGCATGCCTCATCCATTTCTCTATGTCATGAAGCCAATAAGGTTTCAAGCTACCCCTTTAATCTAGGAGGAAGTGTTCACCCTTGCTCATCCCTTTTGTGAATACTAGTTTATATTTGTGTGTTTCCTTTTGTTTGATGTTGTGTTACCTAAGTGCTTTATATCACAGGTGTGTTTTCCTTTAGTTTATTTAGTGTGCATCTCTACTTTGTGTGTGTGATCAACCTAGCTAGTTTGTTTTTTAACTAAAGCTTTTTTAGTTATTTGTGAATTACCTATATGAGTAACTTTAATCCCAATGGAAGGATTTAGGTGACTGGTATTTGACATAGTAGGCATGCCTCCCCTTGGAATCACCAAGAATGTTAACCAAATTTTGCCTTAGTATAATTTGTCTAACCATATTCAAGGAGACCCAAATAGTAGTTGTAAGAACAAGTCATTTTAAAGGTCCAAATTTACAAGTCAAGGAGGCTAAAGTGTTTTGGCTCCATTGTAGTGTAAGTTGGGTTCTCCACAAGTCAAGTCTTGGCCCCTCATAAACCTGAGTTACTCCTCAAGACCAAGTCAAGTTCTCTAAATGACTCAACTTATAAAAATTTCATGAGTAGAAGTAATCTAGGTTTACAAACCCAAATTACTCCTTCCAATGCTCTGTGGGTTTTCAATGATGAATGACTTTAGTTTTCCAAGGAGCAAGTCTTAAATTTATTTATTAGGGAGAAATGAGAGGTCTGAAGTAAGTAAGTAATAGAGCTTAGAAAACTGGAAATAGTCTTGATAATGCCTCTCAGATTTCCCAAGGTAAAAGTCTTAAACTTTTTTGAAGGGCACATTCCCTTTAAAAAGGCCCATTTTAAGAAGTTTAAAGGTTTCAAAACTTCTGAAGGAACACTTTCAAAGTTTTTGAAGGGCACTCCATTCTTCCAAAGGCTAGTTCAATTCTTCCAAAGGATAGTTCAACTCTTTCGAAGGTCAATTCAATTCTTTTGAAGGATATTTCAAATCTTTTAAAGGTTAGTTCAATTCTTATAAAGGATATTTCAACTCTTTTGAAGGGTAGTTCAACTTTTTTAAAGGGTAATCCATTCTTTTGAAGGGTAGTTCAACTTTTCTAAAGGGAAACTCCATCCTTCTAAAGGGTAAATTTCTAAAGTTCCTAAGGTCTCTTACCCTTATAAAGGGGAATGTTCACAAATCTAAAGGGTCTTTCTCAACAAAAGTGTCCTTCAGAAAGTTTTTGAAGGTACACTTAGTGAAAACCCAAAAGAATTGTTTCAGACATTTTATCTAAAACAATCCTTCTGAAAAGACAAATATAATGAGAAGTGGTGAATAAAGGTCTGAAGGAATTACTTAGAAAAAATTGTCCAAAATAATTCCTTTGAGATAAATGCTATTGAAGGAAAATGTCCTTGGTAAAAGTCAAAGGAAATGCCCCTGAGGGAATTATGCCGGTGGAATGATGGGCAAACAGACGTCAACTTCAAGATGATAGACTAGCCATTGGGAAGTACTTGAGTTCTAAAAACCTGAAGTCTTAAGGTTTAAATATTTTGAATTTAAGTAGAATAGAGAACACAAATAGGTCTGCAAAGAGTAAATCAAGATTCTTTAAAGACTTAGCTTATATACTTTATAAGTTAAGTAGCCTAGAAAACCCAATTTACACTACAAAGAGTAAATCAAGTTTCAATGCTACTTAACTTAATAATTTTGGTCCAACAACATGGTTTGCCATCATGTTTAGATAAATGAGAAGTTACCACATGGCATGAGCTAGAGCAGAGTCAACTTGTCAAAGATAGATGGAGGATGATCCATAGGCATCCATGCCTAGTAGATCGATGAATTAGAATCAACTATCCAAGTCATTCCTTGAGGACCAATCAAAAAGGAAAGACAAATCCAAAAAAAAAATAAAAAAATAAAATCTCTCCATGCCATTGTGCATCATGAAAAACCAAGGAGAAGCAGTTGGATGCTAAAATAAATCTCCAATAGGTGGCTCCATTAGTAGAAACCATTTTTGGTACCATCTCCACATAGCTCTATTATGTTAAGAAGCCATTAAAAAAACATCTCTAAGAGGGAAAGCCAAGGGCATTCAAGAGGGTGACATGGATCAATTAGAATGCTCTAATGGGCATCATTGGCAAAATTAGTTGTAGCTGAAGATGATGACTTCCAATAGAATTTATTCTTTTCCTTGGCACCAAAGGCCTCCCCTTCTCTCTTTCTTCTTCATATATATACAACCCCTTGGCCTAAAAAAAACACCATGTAGTGTATGGCAAAGCCCTGTTGGAATGATTCAAGTTATACCTTTAAGCATTTAGTATAAATTTGTTTCCTTAAGATTTTTCTAGTTTTTTGGTCTAAGTGTGCAAGAGATATATAGTGGCAGCATGTGATGATTTTCCATCTTTCTTCCCACTTTATCCTTCATACCTAAATAAGAGTTCTTAGTCTAACTAGTCACATAGTGTGTATCTAAGTGTATTAAATTTATACATGTGTATTATTGCCTTTTAGCTCATTTACCTTGTATCATTTTTTACACATCTCACCTCTATGTTTAAATATTTTCATTAGAATCTTTACAGTTTGGGAATGGTTTGTGATTTTTTTGTATTGTGCACTAGAATCTAAAAATCATGTGGAAAATAGTTTTGGCATATCACCACTCTTAGAATAGGATTTCATTTTCTATAAATTTCTAACTCTTTTCCCTTTAAATAAGTTTGTTTAGTAGATATTGTCTTGCAGAGACATATACAGGGAGCTAGCCCTTTCAATCTAGAGGTCCATTTCCTCCATGGGCATACCCATAGGATTGGAAATGTTCCAACATTTCCCAAATCTAGGAGAGGGTTGAACACTCTCTTCAAGGGTGTAAGATTTGGAGACAATAGGTCATTTCCATGAAACATGTGTAGGAATTAAAAATTTTCCATTTCTTCTATGCTTATTGATTCATTAAATCATGATGCCATGGTCAAAATCCATCATCAAGATTACATTCACATTTCTCAAAAGAAGAAAGCTTCCAAATATTATTCTTCTAACAATCCAAAATCATTATCTACATCTAACTCTCAACAAAAAAACAAGGATATTTATGAAATTGATTCCAATTATGATCAATATTACAAAAATTCCCAATATGTAAATTTGACTAAGGTCAATTATCGATGCAAACTAGCCCATAAAGATCCCATCACCAAACCAAAGAAACCATACTTAGTAGAACAACTTCTCAAAGATACTATTACTACTCAATTATCTTTAGAAATCAATGAATAACAACCTCTTCCCTCCAAAATTCCAATCACTTCTCTTCATCCTATACCTATGTTACCTTCTAGGCCTCATGTTATTTCCTCCTCTTCCAAAAAAAATTGGAATTTATAAGAACTCAACTCTATGCCTTGAAAAATTAATCTCATGGAATTAGTTCGTACATCTCCTTATCATTGTAAGTTCCTAATGAAACAAATCCAATAAATTAAATAACCATTTCCTTTAGATAGGGAACCTTATTCTCATGAATCTCAACAAACAAAAATTCAGAGCATTGAATCCATTTATCCTTATTCAAAACCTTATATAGAGTTCCTTGAAGAAGACATGATCAATGATGAAATCCTCTTTTGATTCGATGATCCACCCCTCTTTCTTAAAATATCCATTAATACCATACACATTTTACAAAGTATTAGTAGATGAGGGGTCAGGCATGAATGTGACATCTTTTTTTCTCATTCAACAACTTAGATATAGAAAATTTCATCTCAAACAAACTCATTTGACATGTCATGGATTTAACAAGACTAATAAAAAGTTGCATGGTTGTATTTTTCTCCCTCTTACTATTTGACCCAAAACCATACATATTAATCTTATGGTCCTTGATTTACCATTATTTTATAATAGACTTTTAGGTCACTCATGGACTCATTGCATGAGGGATATTGCCTCTTTCATAATCCAATGTATCAAGTTCATTCATAATGTAAAATGATATAAACATGAGGTTTATCTTAACCCATGGAGAATTCATCTTCCTAATCCTAAATATCAATATTAAATTCCCACTATTATGAACATTAGTAGTGCCCCTTTACATGAATTCATCAATATGAATCCTGATTTACATGTCACTCTTATTGATTTTGATGATGATGAAACTAGTGATTTAAAAAATACATGCAATACTACCAAGATACCTCCTTACATATCGAAGTGACTACCTCCCTTTTTGTTCCCTCGTGATCATGCCATCCCTCTTATTGATGAGATCACCAATTTTCCTCCTCCATGAAATACCCATGAAACATATTATACAAAAGATGATTTCACATATAATGATTATGGAGTGGCTAAATTATTTCAAGATCCTTTAATTATGTCACCACATGAATTTAATGATTTAGGCATCTCACCTTGTGAATTTCTTTTTGATTCAAATACATGTACTATTTATCCAACTTATGATGAAAACTACATCATGGCCCAAGCTTAATCATGAGACTTGAATGTTTAACATTATCAAAAAAACTTTGAACCAAATACATGCTTTTAAATGTAATTTTCATACCAATTCCACCAATTTTAGGTTATAACTTGAAGATCATGTATTTCCATTTAATCCTCTACTTCTCGCTACTCCTTAGGTGGTTAAACAAATCTTACCCCTCATATCTTTGACACTCCCAAAACCTTTTATTCTTCTTATCACACTAGTTATTATACCTAATCCTCTTCCCATCAATAATTATAAATATACACCAATTTAATATGTGCAACCTTCCTCTACAGTTCCACCTACTCTTGAGATCACCCTCAATGCCAAAGCCATAGATGTATGCTAGATAAATTCTAAATATAATAGACATGGTAAAAAAATTATTTATCTTGAATTATATGTGGAATATTATGTACATCTACCAACATTATCTAGTCATGAATCCATCCTTGAATTGCTCCATGCCCGAGAACCTCAACTTCCTTTGGCAACATCACAAAATTGGGAATTTCAAGAAAAAGGCCCCTCATTTTAACAAATTCATTATTATCATTGATCCTAAAACAATCCCATTTCCTCTCTTCCTAATTTTCCATATCATTTTCAAGATGTAAATTCTATGTTTATCAAGGAAACTACAATAATCAAATATGACACCCCCTAATGCCCTCGAGCTATAATAGTCTCTAGATAACTCACACCAAATGAACATGAAAACTTTAGTCTTTTTTTTAATAAATATTATGATACTTTTGCCTAATCATATAATGACATGTATGGCATTTATCATATTATCATGGTGCACAACATTATCACATATCTTGACACCAAACCCATTTGAAAAAAGTAGCAAAAATCCCCTCCCTGAAGTTTCCAACTTATGCCATAAATAAATTATTAAACTTTTAGATGCCAAATTTATCCAACCCATGGATTATTTTGAATGGGTCTCCAACATTTTCCCCATATGTAAAAACTTCACCATGGTTATTTTCATTTACATCAATTTTTACACTCAATCTAACCTATCCCAAGAACAACTTCCCATTACCTTCGATAAATGCCATCATCGATTCCACTACTTTATATATAAAAAATTCCCTCATGGATGGATTTTTAAGCTATAATGAAATTCATATCACCCCCAAAGATCAACATAAAAATACTTTCATCATGGAATGGGGCACCTATTACTATGTTAAAATGCCCTTTGGTCTTAAAAAAGACAAATTTACCTATCATGGCCTATGACCCACTTTTTTAATGACCTTATCCATAATATTTTGTAAACCCATGTGGATGATCTCATCACTAAATCTAAAATCCACAAAAATCATATTTTTGATCTTACCATCATCTTCGATCAACTCATAAAATATAAATTTAGACTAAACCCCTACAACTATGTTTTTGACACCACATCAAGTAAATTTATAGGGTTATTAGTCTCTCTTCAAGGCATTGATGTCAATCCCACTAAGATTAATTTTATTATCAACATGCCTATTCCTCATTCCATTTCAGACATTCATACTTACCTTGACAAGCTTGGGGTAATATGATGACTTGTACCCAAAATAGCTTATTGCATTTATTATGTTAATTCCCTTCTTAAAAAAGGTAATGCCCTCTAATGGATCAATCTTTTTTAGGAAGCATTTGATATTATTAAATAATCATTACTCCATCTACCCACCCTTCATCCACCTTCCAATGACCATCCTTTAATTTTGTACATTTCTTCCACACACATATCAGTTGGGGCAATGCTTACCCAACAAGATGATACTATAAGAGAGTATGATATCTACTATATCAATCTAATCCTCATTAATTACAAAATATTTTATACAAAATTATAATTTTATTACCTCACTATTTATTTCATAGCTAAATAGCTCAGTAATTACATGTTTTATCAAACAACTTATGTCATAGTTCATTATAACCCACTTCATCACTTTTTTTCTAAATATTTTCTTCCTAGAGATAGAATTAGTAAGTGGATGGTTATTTTAGTGGAATTTGATCTCTACATCATTACATAAAATCATTCAAAGGACAAGTCATTTTTGACCAACTTGCCACATCTCCCATACTCACTACCAATCACTTTCAAGGTAGTCTCCCCAATGATAACATCCTCCATATTGAAGGTCTTAATTAGGATATCTCTCTTAAAGATTACTTTCATAATCTTACTACTGACTTAGAAGAAATTCCTAAAATCAACATCAATTTACATGAAGATACTTAGACCATTAATTTTCATGGTGTTAAATGTCTCTAAGGAGTTTAGGTAGGTTATATACTCACTAGTCCTCATGGTAAAATTATCCATTTGAAATTTTTAATTACCTTTAATTTCACTAATAACATGGTAGAATATAAAGCATTAATCCTAGGCATGAGTTCAACACTTGATGTAGATATTTCATATTTGTACACTTTGAGTGACTCTCAACTCATTTATTAATAGGTTAATGGTGATTATCTATGTAAAATTGGAAATATTATTGCTTACCATCAAATAACCACTACCCTTGACAAATAATTTGCTTTTTTAACCATTGATCATATGCCTAGAGATCAAAAATCTACCATTGATTCACTTGCTTCTTCAACATCCTTATTTCATCTGCACTAAGTTATCATTAATTCTAACTTTCTTATTCAAATAATAAAGTCCCCATATTATGTCATATTGAGGTTTTCACCATTAAACATAAACCATGGTATAAATACATTATCTAATTCTTTGAACATCAAACTTATCCTCCATATATATATTCTTGTAAAAGACCCAACTTTGTAAGCAAACTTTCAAATGTATTTTGATATAACACCCTTTATTATCACAATGTTGAAGGTACCCTAATCCATTTTGTAATTAAATAATAGGTTCCTCCTATCCTTGAGAAATCACATGGGGGCAGTTGCAATGGTCACTATAGTAAATATGCCACAGCATGCAAATGCCTACATATGGGATACTTTTGGCCTACTCTTGAAAATGATGCTATCATGTTTGCTAAAAAGTGTAGTCCTTGTCAACTTCATGATGATATAATACATTCACCATCGGTATATCTCCAAACTATGAAATTACTTTGGCCATTTTCCATGTGGGCACTAGATCTCTTAGGCAAACTACCTAGATCATAGGATTGGCATGTTTCTATCATCGTCGCTATCAAATATTTTACCAAATGGGTATAATCCATGCATCTTGTTAATTTCATGGGAACAAATATTTACAAGTTAAACCTCAATCAAATCATTTTTCATTTTTTAATTCCACATACTATCATTTTTTACAATGGTGGAAATTTTAAAAATACAAACGTGAAGCAATTCTATGCTAGATTTAAAATATCCCATAAATTTTCCACACCTTGTAATCCATAATGTAATGTCCAAGTTGAGGCCACTAAAAAAAATATCAATAAAATACTCCAAAATACAATTTTTGAAACTCTCATGGATTGGAAACTTCATTTATATCTTACACTTTGGGCTTATCATACTAGCTTGCATACTACCATTAGGAAAACATCATTATCATTAGTCTACATTTCTGATTTAGTCTCACCACTAAAATTTGAGATTCCATCCTTATGTGTATCTCTTCATATTATCATACCCAATGAAGAATTATTTGAAGATTAGCTTCATTCTCTTGATCTTCTTGATGAACATAGTCTCTCCACTCTACAACATAATCACCAATACAAGGATCGTATCGCTAAACAACATAACAAAAACGTTAAAGTCCATACTTTAAATATTGGTATTCTAGTCCTTAAATTAGATTATACCCATGATAAATAAGTAAAATATTCCCAAAAATGGTTGGGCCTTTATTTAATAAAATATTTCTTGGTCCTGTCACCTATTGCCTATAAACTAATGAAGGCCATATTTTCAAAGAGCCCACCAGTGTGTAATTACTAAAAAGTAGTTTTTTAGATATTTTGACTCTCATCATGATTTTTATATGTTATCCTACTAACAATTTTTTTAGGATTTATACATGGGTCTCACCTTCTACAGTAGTTTCTCTTCCCACAAACCTTAGTTCCTTCTCTTGGTCCTTTGGGTTTCTCTTTCTCATGAGTTGCATTGTAAAACCATGGATAAGACTCAGTCATCCTCATGAATTAATTTTGATTTCATATAAACTTTGATACTTTATAATTATTTTTACACCCTCTTAGGTTTCTCTTTTGTGAGTTGTAATTTAAGACCATGGATAGGA
Source organism: Torreya grandis (assembly GCA_037957365.1). NCBI lineage: Eukaryota > Viridiplantae > Streptophyta > Pinopsida > Cupressales > Taxaceae > Torreya > Torreya grandis. The sequence goes on from JARHVA010004974.1 coordinate 946,258, forward strand.
CTAGGCCTTCCTCACAAATACCATTTTTATTTTTTTCATGCTTTATTTACCCTTATAGATTTCTCTTTTATGATTTTTTGTGTAAGACCATGGATAGTACCAGTCCGTCCTCATAAAATAACCATCTTTATTTAATTTGGTATTCCTTCTCTAGAATGTTAAGAAATGGTTATAAATTTTTGACCCCTTGTTCTCAGCTTTAGTTTTTTTTTTTTTTTTTGAAAATAAAACTTGCAAAATAAACTATGATATCATGTTTCCTTACACTTATACCATTATTATGATAAGTAATAATAATTACCTATCATTGTACAATTTTCACCTCTATCACATTTTTTATGATTTGAAGTAATTCAAATTGTTTCATGTTTCATTCCTCTTGATTTCCTCTCCTATCATTCTGCTCTAGATAAAATAATGTTAAAGTCAAGATAACACTTTTATTTCACATGAATAAACAAAACTCTTAGACAAAATTATTTCTAAGTTATCTTTCTTAGAAACCAAGTCCAAGGTTTTCATATGATAGTCATTTTTATCACCCATGTTTGGTTCTATGAATCTATATGGAAGAGGAATAGAAAAAGCCATCAAAATTTAAAATCTAAATCATTTGAAACAAAAGGAAATGATCAAAAGGAAACATACAAAGTTAAAAGTCAAAATCACACCAAAATACATGATTAATAACACATATTCTATCTCCAATTAAATCTCAATCTCCACAGTTGGCCTCATTATAGATATGAGGTCCATTGGGGTGTGGTAGGCTAGTAGATTGGGATAGGATAATTCAAAATAATCTATGTTGCTACCTACTTTCTCACACAAGTACCCAATCTTCATATTATATCAATTAATCTATAAGGGGTCCTAATGAATGCAGAACATTTTGTGGGAAGGTATGTCCATTCCAATTTTCATGTGTATATCCTTCATGGGATGATATTTATACTTCATTTGGTGACCCAATATTTGTGTGGCTAGGAAATGTTCTTCAAAGTCCTTGATGTCAAAAGTCCACTTGTTTTGACAACCCTAATTTAAGTGTCTTCACTTTAATAAAGATTTTATATACCTTTATTTTTCCTTTTTTCCCCCTTCATCCATTTAATTTTCTCCCTTGATAAGAAAGTTCAATTCCAAATCTGTTTTCCCACTTTTATATTCCCTTTTCTTCACATCTCAAAACATGCTCACACTACAATGTTTTAGTTTTATCTATCTTAAGAATAAAATAGTATGCTTGAGTGATTATGTATCAATTTATTTACACCATTGATTTACATTTATAGCATTACCTTGGTTAATTTTAACATTTTCCATTATTGTACCTCCATTTTCTATTTTTTTATTTTTAGACAACTGCATCCATTTCTACTTTTCATGTACTTTTTCCATTGTTGATTAAGTTTGACTTGTTACTTATCACTCACCAATGTTTTTTTATATTTTATATACTTTTTCCATTGATTATTGAGTAAGGATTGTTATTTCTCACTTATCAATGTTATTTTACCATTTCTTGTCCATCTTTGTTTAATTAAGGATTGTTACTGATTTTACTATTGGCCAAATTTGACCCACATAAGGATCTTTTTCCTAGAAATGGTTTGAGCATATGAATATATTTTTGGATGGAATGAGTGGTCCAAAGATCAAAATTCACTCATAAATATTTTGAAACACTTTAAGCAAGCTGAAAGTGTGTTTTATTGATCTTTGAGAAACAAGTCTTGAAATAAGTCTAAAGTTGCAAGGGAAGAAGACCTAGCAGGTTTTCATGGTGTTTCAAACATTTAAGAGCATGAATTAAGTTACAAAAAGTCTTAGAATTCTATTAAATCCTTATAAAAGAGATAACAGTTTAAGCATAAGTCTAGAAGAACTAGACTGTCATGAGAATGGCATGCAGAAATGGACTGGTTAGCTTGATTATGCATTTAATAAATATGCTTATAAAAAATCTCAAGGCCAAAAGACCACATGGACATGAATTTAATCATGCATGTATCATCCTCTGCAAATTTCATAACTTGATGAGTTATCTATCTCAAGTTATAAAGATTCAAAGTTAGACTTATAGAGTAAAATGTATGTGGGGACATCAAGTTCAAGCTCCATGAAGTAGCTATTGGAATTAAAATATCTAAATATTTAACATTAGAGTGACAAGTGTCTAAATATTTGGAATTAAGGTCAAGATCCAATGGTGATCATCAATCTAACAAATGTCAATGGGTCCTGAGGATCTAATGATGCATATTTAATCATGTAAAAAAGATCAATGGTGAGAATGAAGTCAAAAGGTTAGTGTAAGTGAGAATATAACAACTGGAAAGATCTTATGTGTCCTAAAAATGATCCAATAGTATTTTTCAACTGATAGATTAGATGGGTACAAGAAGATCAATGGTATGCATTCACTCATACAGATCAGATTAATAGTGAGCAAGAAGTCAAAATTTCAAAGGATATACAAGATTAATTTGTAAGTTACAAGTGTCTCAACCACATTAATATATCAAAATATCTATGGCTTATGTTTAATCATACTAAATTAGATCTATGATGCATGAGAGGTCAAAGAGTCAACAAGATCTTGTGGAATAAATGAGGAGCTGATAGTTGGCATAAATGGGAAGCCTAGATCAATATCAATGGATAATAATGAAGTTCAAATGTGTTATAATCTTGAATTCCTAGATTAATATTTATGGTCATTATCAAAGTTCAAAGTTATGAGACTTTTATTGGAGGTTGAAACATGATCCAAGTTGAACTAGAGCATATTTTTCAAGATCAAACGTCACCATTAAAGCTCATTAAAGGTATAATAGGTCTTTTAGGGCCTAATACAGAGATCAACTATGGACTAAGAATTTTTGAATTAGGAATAAACATAAATTGATCTCATCAATATATTGAATATATACAAACCAATAATTTGGATTAGTTTTTGAATATATAGTAAAGATCTATATTCAAGTTGGAGTAGGGATAAATGTGTAATAATGGAGAAGAGTCTCATCTATAAACATGGTCATATTTTTGACAAACAGGTACTTATATCCACTAAAAGTAGACTTAGGCATGGATCTATCAAGTCCATGGATATAATGACCTTGGCCTCATAATGAAATAAGTGGAGATGGCGTAGAGTCCCAAGATGGAGATCTGGTGGTCAGAGAAAGTATTTGTAGAATTTAGTAGACTTTTAGAGTACCTAAGGATTTTTCCTTCATAAAAAAAACCATGACTCACCACCTTTCACAACTATTTCCCTCTAGTGCATTTTTCTCAGCTAATGAGAAGATTTGAGGGTTATTAGGACAAATAAAAAGTTAACTTGTCAATAGAAAATTGGTGTTGATTTGATCAAAAGGTGGTGGAACATTCATTGAAAGGTGGTAGATCAATTAATGATCTATATACTCATTTTCCCTCTTCTCTCTCCCTTTTCTCATATATTTCCCAATGTTTCCATTTTGAAAGCTCACTCTTGGTTTTATTAAAAGGTCTCTCTCTTAGTTTTAATAAAAAAACTCTCTCACTTTTGATAGGAACTCTCTCTCAAATTAAAGAGTAGAGATTCTCTTTTGATAAGGGTAGACCCTATCAAAACTTGTATGAAATAGGACTTGAATCTAATAAATATTTACTTTACCTATCTCTTGATTTTTAACTATGTGTAGTAATCTTGTGCATGATGTCATTGTGAAGGAGAATCTTCAATGTCCATTATCCTTCTTTATTGACTATTTTAGGGTGTTTTCTAGTTGATTACAGGTCTACATATTTATTCTTTCTACCATTAATGTAAGCTTTGTGTGATTCTTATAATTCCTCTTAGCTTCATTCATTGCTTCCTAAACCTAGTGTATGAAATACTTATGAAATTAGCTAGATTTTGAGATTATGTGAGCTAATTATATCTTATAATTCTTTAGTGTATATTTCATTCTTGTGTAATTTATCATTTAATTTGGTGCATCACCCTTTTATCCTTCTTAAGATCCCTTTACCCCTTCTTTAACCATTTTCTTAGTGAAAACATTTGTATAGGTGATCCATCAAGAGGAAGCCATCCTTCTCTAGAGGTTTAACCCCATCATAGGTGACCCACAACCTAGGATTATTTCCATAGTGTATCTTAATTATACGGGGCTTAAAGAACCCTCTCCAAGGGTGAAAATTGATGCTATAATAGTTTTTTCCATGCCTAGTGGGACTTTAATTCAAATACTATTGGTCAAAGTTTGATGGTGGTTTGATCAATTTGTAATAGTTATAGATTCTAAGCAATAGGCTCTGACAAATCCAAAAGAAGATCCAATATTTTGGTAACATAGCAGTGACTACATCTCATGCCAAAAGTGACTACAAGGCCAGCTTCTAGAGGTATTCCCTTTGAATTTTTTTAATTGCCTTTAAATTTAGTCAAAAGATTAAGGTTTGATAATACACACCCATATAAAGGTAACTTTGTTCTTAAATAATTTTCAAGGCCTACCCATATAATAAAATCTTTGTTAAACCCTTTCATAGCCATGATAACCCCTAAAGTTTTCCCCTTTATGTCTTTAAATGGCCAAAGTCCTCTAGACCTCCCTCAATATGATCCTATTCTAGTAGTAGCTCTCAAAAGTGTCCCTTATTTCACTGAAGACCAAGCTACAACCCCTTCTGAACACCTCATGGATATGGCCAACTTATGCAACATTCATGATATCAATGAGGAAAATGTAGCAATTAGATTATTATCCATGTCTTCCAAAGGCAAAGCCTTAGATTGGTATAGAAGCATTGATGGTAACTCTGTTACATCATGGGACCAATTAGGAGATACATTCTATAAAATATTTGAAGATAAAACTGACCATTTGTCACTTACATATCTATTAACCATAATAAAAAGATCCTCTCATGAAGTCATGCAAGACTTTAATACAAGGTTCCAAAAAACATGAGATAGAATCCCAGTCTCTGTTAGGCCTACCCATGAATATTCCTCCATCTACTATTTAAAATACCTTAATAGTTACATTTTAGTAATGATCTAGTCTATAGGAGGGAACACATCATCAAATACATATAAGTTGGCAATCAGAGAAGAAAATTATCTGGTGCAGGATGACAAGATTATACCTAGACCACCAATGTCTTTATTCCCTAAGATCAGACCATCACCTATTTTTATCCCTCCCCTTGATGTTATTATTCTCATACTTAAAATTATTGTCATACCTTCACCTAGGCAAGAAAAGGCATCCACTAGTGCATCTAGTGATTCTTAAGAGTAAAATAACTTTCAAGAACTTAAGAGCATGTTTTAATTCTTGATAAATGAACTAGTAAATGTTAAGAGGTAGAAATATTTCAAAATGACTTCTAAAGCCTCATATCAACCTCAAAAATAATATTATCAAGAAAATAGGCCACTGTATAAAGAAAACTTCCAAGGCCAAGGTCAAAACCAAGGGCAAGGGTAGCCTAACTATAATAGATAGAGCAATTATAATGCAAATGTTACAAACACTTCTAACACTTTGGTCCCTATCCAAAATAATTTTTCTCAAGAAGCTGAGGGTACCATACATTGAAATCATTCTTTTAGGAAATCCATTATTCCAAACATTGATTTCACTCAGGCTTTCAATGATCATTGGTAGTAGGCTGCCAACTATGGGTAAAATCAAGCTCTTATAGCTCAAAACATAGAGGTGACCATGATGATAAAACCAAAAGGGACTTAATAAGGTAAAAACCTTGATCAAAAACCAAGCCAATTGGGTGACATAATGGTGAATTATGAGTCAAAATAGTGTTATGCACTCAATCAGTAGGCTAGTTCTAGCCAGGCATACATTCTAGTGGCAAAAAATAAAAGGTTCAAAAAAAGGAACATGGATGGTAACTAAGAAGCAGTCAAAGAGCTTCCTACATTACTCTTCAATATCAAATCCAAACCAACCTAATACTATTCCAAAGGTTTTAATAGCTCCAAGGAATCAAAATTAGGGGAATGTCATTATTACCCCAAACTCACAAATTTAAAGTATAGTTATGGCTCCCAAAGTATAACCAAAGGTTGGTGGTCCCCACATCAAAATTGTGGAACAAATGAAAAGGTCCAATGTGATTGTGCCAATGTGGGATATGCTATTCATTCTTGGTTAGGTAGACATCCTCCAAGAAGGGTTGTCAAGAATAAAGGTTTCTAAGAAACCATCGGTCAAGGAGAATGTGGTTCTCATTAATGCATCCAAAAGACCAAATGAAGGGAAATTAATTAAGGTGTTCAAACCTCCTCCCTTATACATTTTAGTAATCATTAGTGACTCTTTAGTGTACAATTTCTTAGTATATAGTGGGGATACCACCTTAGTAATACCAAAGTCTATAGCAGACTAACATGGTCTAAAGTATGAAACCCAATCTAGCAGAGTGTTGTAACTTGATGAATCTTCCACTAAGCCATCTGGTATTATTAGATATCTCAACTTGATCTTTCATGTTTGTCCTAGTGTCTCATTGGTTTAATATGTATTGATCCTTGGTGTACCTCCTTATTTTTCACTATGCTTATCTAGAGAATTCACTATAAATATTGGAGGTTATCCTATAGTAGATTGGTCATACATGGCATTTAGAACAAGATATGGGACCAAGGTATCCATTAAATTTTATCTCATTACACAATTCCAAAGTGAACCTTATGGGCCAAATAGTATAAACCTCAATTTCACCATCCTTGATGAAGATGAACATATGGTTGGTCAATAATTAAACACTCACCTTGAGGAGATACTAGATATGTTCTTAGATGAAATATGGAATGATAATCATTTGGTTGATCCCTTGGAAGGATTTGAAGAGAGGGAAATGGGTGTCTAATACTTATATGAAGAAAATCAATCCATGTCATCCCTCATTGGACCTCAAGAAGATCTTAGTGGCTTATGGAAATTGTTTTTTGATTGTTCAAGAACAAACATGGAGTGGGTATAGGTGCAATGTTAGTATCCCCCTCAAATGATAAATATTTATCTTCTTACAGGTTCTAATTTAGTTTCTCTTGTAATGTAGTATAATAAGAAGGTCTCATCCATGGCCTTCAATGGGCTAGTAAGAGTGGAATCAAGCAGTTTCAAGTTTATGGGGATAATTAACTAATAGTGCACTAGGTTAGAAGCTAGAATATCATAAAGAATCCCTTGATGAATCATTATAAACATATATTATGGGCCTAATTGAGGATTTTGAGGATGTTAACATCTAAGTAATACCAAGGAACCAAAATGGACATGCTAACATGTTGGTAGTTATGGGAGCTCAATTTGATATACCCAATGAGTTGAAAAAGACCAAGGTACAACCACATGTCAAAGTGCTAGTGAGACCATTAGTGCTAGATAATGAAGACCATTAGTAGGTATTTGAGAATGGCAAGAAAATTTCTTGATTCTTTTAGCAGGAAGAAAAGTTCTCCTCCATAAACTAAGAAAAGTTTTAACATCAGTATGAAGAGCAAATAATTTAATTGAGATCCAATAAGCTTCCTAAAGGGATAGTCACCCTTAAATGTCTTTTCCATGAGGGAGATCATATGAGAAAATATAAGGTAGTGATGTCAACCAATGAAGAGAACTATGAAAGAGTCTTTATCTTCAAAGATATGCTCCTCAAGTTTGGAAAGGTAAGTACTAAAGCTAAAAGGCATGCTTTCATATAACTTTGTAAAGGATATGCATACATATTTTATTGGGAATATAGTGACTTAAGAGGCTTTTATCTCAAGGTGGATCAACACACTATAGAACTAGAGGCTAATGCTAAGCCTATCAGGTAGAATTAGAGGCCTATAAACTCTAAAATTAAAGAGCTTATGAGGAAAGAATTGACCAAATTGATTGAATCTAAGATTATTTTTCCCATTAAACACTCCTCATGGGTATCCAATTTGGTACTTATGAGGAAGAAGAGTGGGGAAATAATATTATGTTGTTCTTTAAATGATCACTATCATTTTCCATCTATGGAGTAACTTCTTTAGATAGTTTATGGTTCAAAATGCTTCTTTGGATGGAAATTCAGGTTACAACCAAGTGCTGGTAAGAGAGGAAGATCAATATAATACTACCTTCACCATAAAGTGGGACACATATGCTTACTATAAGATGCCTTTTGGATTGCCAAATTTTGGGGCAACCTTTCAAAGAGAAATGGACATGGTTTTTCAAGAGTTGATGAATCAAATGGTGTTAGTCTACTTGGATGACATCATAGTTTTCTCTAAGAAATCTAGCAAGCACATGGACCATCTAAGATTGATATTTAAAAGATGTAGAGAGTATGGGATCTCTTTAAATCCTAATAAATGTGTATTACCATTCATAAAGGAAAATTTTTGTGTCACATTATTTCAAAATAAGGACTATCCATTGACCCTTAAATAATAAGTGTTATCTTAGCACTATCTCTACCCAAGCACAAGAAAAGAATCTAGAGATTCCTTGGGAAAATAAACTTTTTGAGAAGGTTTATACCTAGTTTTGCAAACTTGGTGAAACCCATCACCCCCATGTTGAAGAAAATCCAAGTGTTTGCTTGGTCAAATGAAGGTAGAGTAGCATTTGAGGCCATCAAGCAAGTCATTTCCTAAGCACCCTCACTCATTAATATTAATTTATAAAAGGATGTCATATTTTACACATTTTCCAATGTTGATAACATATCAACTATGCTGATGTAGAAGAATGGTGAAGGACTTAAGCAACCAATTACCTTATTTAGTCAAGGGCTAGAGGGATATGAAGTGAGGTATACTTTAATAGAAAAATAGGTCCTTGTAGCTATGAGGAGATTTAAAAAGTTTAGACCAATGCTCTCCAATATTAAGGTTTATCTTATGGTGTCTCATCCTAGAGTGAGGGACATTTTCCTCAACAAGGATTTGATTGAGAAAATAGTAGGCTAGATTACCAGACTCATAGAGTATGATGTGGAGATCAAAGTCACCAAGATATTAAGAGGCAAAGACTTATGTGAGAATATGGTAGATAATATTCAATAAGACAAAGAATTTGTTTTGGTGACACAAGACAACCCATAAGCAGATACACCTCCACCCCATAATAGTTCACTCTAGGACATGACACATTTCTTGATGACAGAAGAATGCCCCCAAGGTTTAGACAAAGCAAAAATAAGGTATTGCATGCTTTATTCCATACCTTATGCATTAGTTGATGGTGTTATTTTCAGAAAGGACCTGAATGGGATACTTCTTCGGTGCATTGATGACAATCAAGTGACAAATCTCTTGGATAAATTTTATGATGGACTTACAAAAGGCCATTTTACTCCAAGAATAAAAATGGTAAAGGTAATGAAATATGGATATTATTGGCCTAGCCTTTTCAAATATGCCTATGGATGGGTCAAAAAATGCCAAAAGTGTGTTCTATTTGTAGAAAAGTAGATATTATTAGCTCTTCCACTCAACCTAATTCAAGTGGAACAACCCTTCATGTAGTGGGGATTAGACTTCATAGGGATAATAAATTCACCTTCAAGTGTAGGGCATAAATGGGTGCTCATTATAATTAACTACTTCACCAGTTTGGTGGAAGCAATTACCTTGAAATAAGCCAATGAAATAACATTATTGGACTTATATGATAGTATAGTGACCAATTTTGATATCCCATCTACTATAATTTCAAATAATGCCTTAGTGTTTTAGGTTATAAAGATAAGTGAATGTCCACTTAATCTAAGCATCTACCTTAACATATACTCCAATTACTACCCCTAAGGAAATGGATAGGCAAAGTCCACAAACAATAACTTGCTAAGGATTATCAAGTGGACCATGGAAGAGAATCAAAGAGTGTGGCATACAAAGCTAAGGATAGTCTTATGGGCTGATAGGGTGACTCCCAAAGCTACCATTGGCAATTATCTATATGCCTTTGTATATAGAAGGGAAGCCAAATTTCCCATCTCTCTTGAACTACCTGCATTAGAGTTAATCCATTAGCTTGAGTTGATGGAAAGTGTGCCTATGAGTGTGAGGATGGAAGATTCCATGGAGATGGAATAAACAAGGGACCTTGTAATGAAGATGTTAGAGTCACATCAAGATCAAATCAAAAAATACTTTGAAAAAAGAGACATAGAGAGGGACTTCAAGGAAGGGGACCTAGTCCTCAAATGGGACTCAAATAAGACCAAGCCAAGAAACCATACCAATTTTGACAACTTATGGAGTGGTCCTTATTTGATCCATAGATGAAAATAGCATAATGATTTTCAGCTTACCCAACTAGATGGAGAGGTATTACCCATCCCAGTCAATGGCATTCATTTAAAGCCTTGTTATTAGAAAAATATGTAGCTATTATATGATATTGTATCATATTAGAGTAGTTTTATATGCCTTACTCTAAATGTCTTGAGCACATTCCCTTTTAGTTGTGTGTTTCTCTTTTAATAAGAGCCATGGGCATAATTTTTTGTTTTGCTCTTTTGTTCCCTTTGCTTCATGAGGAAGTTTCAGAAAGGGTCAACCCTCTAATCAATCTCACAATAGTTTTAGTTGGGAATAAATATTAAGACTCCATGCCTAATGGATTAGTTTAAAGCTATAAGTATTTATATATTAGGAACGCAACCCTAGGATGTTTCCATAAATGTTGGCCAAATTTGTCCCACATAAGGATATTTTGCCCAAAAATGGTTTAAACATATGAATAAATTTCTAAATGGAATGAGTGGTCCAAAGATCAAAAGTCACAAAGATTTTTAAACACTTTAAGTAAGCTTAAATTGTGTTTTATTGATCTTTGAGAATCAAGTCTTGAAATAGGTTTAAATTTGCAAGGGAAGAATACCCAACGGGTTTTCATGGTGTTTCAAAAATTTAGGAGCATGAATTAGGTTTCATAAAGTCTTAACAGTCCATTAGAGCCTTCTAAAAAACACAACAATGCAAGCACAAGTATAGAATAATGAGATCATCACAAGAATGTCATGCAAAAATGGACTAATCAGCTTGATTGCACATTTAATAAATATACTTTAAAACGTCTCAAGGCCAAATGACCACATGGACATGAAGTTATTCATTCCTAGATCATCCTTTACAAATTTCATAATTTGATGAGTTGTCTATCTCAAGTTATAAATCTTCAAAGTTAGACTTGTAGAGTAAAACATACATAGGGATGTCAAGTTTAAGCTCCATGAAGTAGCCATTGGAATTCAAATATCCCAAGGTATAATGTGAGAGTGATAAGTGTCCAAATCTTGGGAGCTAAGCTCAAGATCTAATTGTGAGCATTGATCTGATAGATGTCAATGGGTCTCAAGGATATAACAATGTGTATTTGATCATGCAAAGCAGATCAATAGTAAGCATCAAGTCAAAAGGTTAGCAAAATGAGAAGTTAAAAAATGGCAATATCTTGAGTGTCTTGAAAAATATTCAATGGTATGCATTGACTAATAGAGTCAGTGGGTCTAGGCAGATCAATGATACATGTTCACTCATTCAAATCAAATCAATGGTGAGCAATAAGTCTAAAGGTCAAAGGATCTACATGATGAATATGTAAGTGACAAGTGTCTCAACCATGTTAATCTATCAGAAGATAATTGGCTCACATTTAATCATACAAAAGTAGATGTATAGTGTGTGAGAGGTCAAGACATCAGCAAGATCTTATGAAGTAAATAAGGAGCTGATAGTTGGCACAATATGAGAAGCTCATATCAAGATCAATGGCTAATAATTAAGATCAAAGGTGCTATAATCTTGAATCCCTAGATTAAGATTGATGGTTTATATCAAAGATCAAAGTTAGAAGACTTTGATTGGAGGTCGAAACATGAACCAGAGCATATTTTTTAGGATCAAACATCACCATTAAAGCTCAGTAGAGGTAGAGTAGGTCATTTAGGACCTAATATAGAGATCAAATATGGACTAGTAGTTTTTAAAACAATACTAAACATCTCTATATCTCATCAATATATTGACTATATGAAAACCAATAATTTGGATTAGTTTTTGAATATATAGTAAAGATCTATATTCAAATTGGAGTAGGGGTAGATGTGTAATCATGGAGAAGTATCTCATCTATATACATGGTCATTCTTTTGAAAAATAAGTACTTACATCCACTAAAAGAAAACTTAGGCATGGCTTTATCAAGTCCATGGATATAAGGACCTTACCCTCATAATGAAGCAAGTGGAGATGGCATAGAGTCCCAAGATGGAGATCTAGTGGTCAGATAAAATGACTATAACATTTAATAAAATTTCATAGTTCCTAAGGGTTTTTCCTTCATAATCAGGAGCATGACTCACCACCTTTGGCAACTATTATCTTCTAGTGAATTTTTCTCAGCCAATGAGAAGATTCAGCGGTTATTGGGACAAATAAAAGGTTAACTTGTCAATAGAGAACTGGTATTGTTTAAATCAAAAGGTGATGGAGAATTCATCAAAAGGTGGTAGCTCAATTAATTATTTGTATACTCATGCTCCCTCTTATCTCTCCATTTTCTCATATATTACTCATTCTTTCCATTTTGAAAGCTCTCTCTCAATTTTTATAAAAAAGACTCTCTCACTTTTGATAGGAACTCACTCTCAATTCTAAAATAGTAGAGACTCTCTTTTGATTAGGCTAGACCCTATCAAAACTTGTATGAAATAATTTTTTAAACTAATAAATATTTCCTTTACCTATCTCTTGATTTTAAACTTTATTTAGTAAGCTTGTGCATGATGGCATTGTGAAGGAGAATCTTTCATGTCCATTGTCCTTCTTTATTGACTATTTTAGGGTGTTTTCTAGTTAATTTCAAGTCTAAATTTGTGTTCTTTTTGCCATTAATATAATATTTGTTTGACTATTAGAATTCCTCTTAGCTTCATTCATTGCTTCTTGAACCTAGTGTATGAAATTCTTATGTAATTAGCTAGATTTTGAGATTGTGTGTGCTAGTGTTATCTTATGATTCTTCAGTGTATATTTTATGCTTATGTGAGTTCTCATTTATTTTGGTGCATCACCCTTTTATCCTTATTATTATCCCTTTACCCCTTCTCTAACCCTTTTCTTAGTGTAAACATTAGTATCGGTGATACATCAAGAGGAAGTTGGCCTTTTTTAGAGGTTCAACCCCACCATAGGTGACCCATAGCATAGGGTTTTTCCCATAGTGTAGCTCAATTGAAAGGGCCTAAATAACCCTCAAAAAGGGTGAAAATTGATTCTAAAACATTTAAATTGATGTTTTATTACCATCTTTACTTGTATCCTTGGTCTAACTTTATTTATTTGCCTTTATTACAAATGGTTTACTTGTTTGAGTTTTTAAGTCATTTAGTAGCCTTGGCTTTTCAGTTACCTGATTTACTCTAAAATTTTTGACTTGGTCATTTGGTCATAACTTATCATTTTTCACCCTAGATTATCTAATTTCCAAGTACGTCATGCCTACACTATGTTAGTTATATTGGCTTTCCTACATTTATTTGATTTCGCTCTTTAGTTTTGTATCCTTGGGTTTGTCCAAAGTAATGTTTGCACCCTCTATGATCAAAGATAAAAACACAATAGAACCCAATTTAGATAAAATGTTAAGTTAACCTATGTATACATTACTTTTATTTTCAATTATTCCCATTTCATACATTTACTTTCAATTATTTTATGCTTAAAAATACTATAATTTATTTAGCTTCAATGTTGTGTGTTGTTATGTTCATTTCTCGAAGCATCATCGCATATTATACCTAAGTGACATGTGATGAGATTCGATTGGGTCATATGTACACACATAATATTTTCAAACTTTATCAATTACTGATGTTTTCTCTCTTCTAGGAACATATTGATTATCAATCTCTCTAAGTGCATGCCTTAAGAGGTACACCAAGAAATGGGTAGGCAAATCATTGGTTCTTCATAGAATTGGTGTCCCTTATAGTACCACTTATTATCTACAAAAATTTATCCTATGTACTTCCATAATCCTTTCCTCCTCTCTTGCACACTCCAATAATTACACCACCTTCCTTACCACCTTCCTAATCCTAAAACCCTTTTTGATAGTTTAAGTTACACTATCATCCTAGGTTGACCCTATATTCAAATTTATAAAAGCATGGTATGGGTCTAGGTCAGCTATGGTTGACTTAGATTGAGACCTAACTTGTTTTATCAATTAACAATATATAATTGATTAGGCCAACCCTATTGGCTAAACTTTTGAAAAATTTTATGGTTAGATTCAGCTAATATACACATATTATTTACCATTTCTTAGAGATACAAGGAGTTAATTATTCATTTACGCTTCTTTACAATCTACTCTTCCACCATTATACTTGAGGATTTATTGCTTAGGGTTCATACTTGGATAAAAATCATGTCTTGTGAAAATTTCTTAGATGTTTTAGCCTTTCCTAGTGATCCTCACAAACCACAACAACCTCTTGTAAAACACCTTTGGCCAAGGTAGATATTGAGTCTCAATAGGGTTATATTTAAGGTAAGTATCTCTAACTTTACTCCTCTAGTTTAGTAGATAGAAGTATCATAAGTAATGGATTTTGAATATATTGTTCTCTCCATGCATTATGGTTTTACATATACATCACTTAATTAGGATTCACCTATGCATGTTTATATTTTGTTATTTTTATTATCCCCACTTTGTGCCACAATATTTAGTGAGCACTAGATTAGATTTTACTTTTGATTTGCATATAATTTGTGAATATGAAAACATAGGACCTAGTTAGGGTTATTACATAGTGTTTCTTGACTAGAGGCTTTTGAACCCTCTCTAGTGATGTTATTGTGGTAAGAGATCCCTTGGTTAGGTCTAGTGGATCCATCTTGGTCATGACCCTAAATAGCTAATGTATCAACAATCAGAAGTGTAAGTAGGATTTATCTTCTTTGAGCTAGGATTGATTAATAGAACAGTTGTGTTTCTTTTTTTATACAATTGGCATATGTACATCCAATATTTTTTGCTTGTCTATAACTTTTTTAGTTTTTTTTCAAAATCACAAGTACAACCAGTATTATTATTGTTAAAAGACATAGAAACACTTATCCATATTGTCACAATGTTGTTGCTATATCAATAAGTGTATAACAAAGTGTTTGTCCTTGATATATACAAACTAGATTCATGATCAAAATATGTGCATAACCAATGCCTATTGAATATAATGTTATTTCTAAATACATGCATACATACATAAATGTATGTATGTATATGTATATGTATATATGTACATACATATATATATAGGTATATATATGTATATATACATATGTGTGTGTATACATGCACGCACGCACGCACGCACACACACACACACACACACACACACACACATGTATGTATGTATGTATATACTTGAAAAATATTTCAAAATTTTGTGGTTGTAAATTGAAAAAAGATCTAACATCTAAATTGAACCAATGATGTCTGAACTGTTGAAATACTAACTACTTCAATGCCATTTCATTCCAAATCTTGTTAGCTATGTGAAACCTATTTAATTTTATGGAAAATAACATTTGACTTTAAATATAATTAATACTATGTATTATGTTTGTCCATTATATAACTATAAATTTAAATTAGATAGATATTAATGTATTTAGCTTATAGTTTTCATTATTTTTTAATATTGTAAGGACCTTTAACAATTGTATACATCTCAATATCATAAAATCTAAGTCGCAAGAGTGAAAATGCATATTAAACAAATAGTATCTAAACTAGGTACGAGGAAAGCAACACAATTAATAGAACATTTTAAATGTCATTAGAACTTTTAGAATTAACATCTTTAATGTTCACATGTAGTAGGAAGCTAGAATTAGAATTAGATTTATTTTGATCCAAATTAGTTCCCTCACACGAGCTCTCAACAATAGACTAAATTATTTTCACATGTTCAATAAACTTGGTCATTTTTGCTTCATTCACAAACTTAAACATTTTTGTAATTTCCTTTTTTTCAATGTTCAATTATATTCTCCAAGTAATCTAAAAACTTATTGGCATATCCATCCACAATTCCTCCAAATTCCTCCATTGTAATCTTGGTAGTATTGGCTAATGGGATTTCAAAACATATACTATAATTACTCAATAAATTTTCATGTTTAGAGATATTTGCATGTTCATCACTTTCCTGAGCTAATTCCATTACTTAAGCCTTTTTTCAAATCCTAAGTTCCACCTACAAATTGAAGCAAGCTTTGGAAAAACATAGATACAAGCTTTAGCTTCATGTGTTATGATATTGAGAACATATGTTATTTGATCGAGTATAACTAGAAAATAGATATTAAGTATTAAAATTGGCATAGCAATGGTAAATACAAATCCAAAAAACAAAAACAAAAATCTAGAATTTCAATTAACCATGGCACTTTCACCTAACATGCCTTGACATGGCATAAGATAATTTTTTATTTTAGTACACATACATAGAACTTATTTTTTTGTTGTATAACAATAGAAAATTAAATAAATTGATTTTTTTTTAAATAAACACACTTTGAAAACTAATTAATAGGAATTCAACATCAAGTAGTGAAAGAATAGTAATTACAATGTTTTTTTTAAGTGCCTATTCTGCATAGCAAAATGAATAAAGATTAAAACATTTTAGATCATTGACACTTGTGATTTAAAATATGATAGTTTGATCATTAATCTATTAAAACTAGGAAATATATAATTATAGACACCACTAATGTCTTTTTTGTACAAGCCCACTATCAAGCAAAAGTCACTCTACATAAAGCAATTTGCAATGTAATCAAAATCTATCCAATTTGGATCCAGTAAAGTTGAATGGATCCTTGTCAACATTATACTTTTAATAATTTTCATATCACCATTATAGTTATATTCATTTTATTTCATCAAGGATCTGATCTTGTAACATCTTAAGACATGTATGTGGACATGCTCAAAGTTTCTTGCATGATTCATGCAATGTGTCCCATTGGTCAAATGAAAATCTAATCCCTGAATAATAAGTGCACTAAAAGTTAGCTAAAATAAATGTGTGGTGTAATGTATGGTGAATATACTTGTCAAACCAATCATGTATCATGGGGTTCATGCCAATTTCATTTTCTACAATCATAAGATTAGATAGAATATTGCTTTTGAATAAGATATCAAAGCCTCTATCTTTCATCTAGACCAATGTCCATACAAAATCTCCATTGTAAATTCATCATTAGCATTCAATTAGTTTCTCCCAATATTAATTGCTTGACTAACATAAGGGAAAGGTGAATTAGTGAATATTTCATTAAGGTTGTATTCAAGATCTTTGATTCAATTATCAGACATAATATGTGTTCACAATAATTATTTCCATAATAAATTGCATGTTTCAAGTGGAAGTAGTTTAGGAAATGGTGTAGCCATTTTTTATCCACTATATTTTCTCTACAATTATTATTGATTCCAAGTCTCATTGAACTAATTATATTTACATGGAATCATCAAGATAAAAATTTAAATATTTATACAGTGTCTATAATATTATCATTGACAAAAATTCTCACAATGTCTTATGGTTGTTCATTCCTTAGCCATTTAGATAAATTGGCAAAAAAATAGACCAAATAAATGGCATATTCCTTATATCATCAAATAAATTTCTAAAAGAGTTTTAAGTTACATATTTTTTTTTAATAATTATTTCACGAGTTATTATAAAATTGATCCAATAAATCTAAAGACTTATTCGAATCAAATTTATGGTCCTTGTCATATACCAATATGTAGTTGGTTACTCAAGCTGATATGCATCACTAAACAATATTTGAAATAGTATCAAATGCTAGGGTGAAATATTTATTTAATTTCTAGAATGATGATAAAACCCTATAGATTGAACTTTTAGACCGGTTACAAGATAATTTATGGAAGCAAAATGTTCATACCCTAAATCATGTCTTAGAATTCTTAATTATAATATAGCTTATGAAAAAATGTTCATACCCTAAATCATGTCTTAGAATTCTTAATTATAATATAGCTTATGAAAAATCATATTTTTACAAAATAATAGTCAAATTATCTCCTAGTATAAATAATTTTTCTAACATCACATTTTCATAATCTTTGATGACTACTAGAACCAATCTCTCTTGGATATGGCCTAGATGAATTATGTAGGTTCCTAGTTCTGATTCATCAACCACCATTACTTCCATCCTTGTAAATTCCAAAAAGTTTATATATATATATATATATATATATATATATATATATATATATATATATATATATATATATATATATATATATATATATATATATATATATATATATATCCAATATTTGTATCTATATTTTTTTCATAGCAATTACTTTAACCTAGACTTTACAAATGATCTCATTCCCTAACTCCCTGATTGTATAGAAAACTAAGTGAAACACTTTTCATTGATTTTAAACAATGTTCAATTTTTTGGTAAAGGCTTCAAAAAATGCTCTAGTATAGATTTATACATATTAAAATACATTTTGATGGATCTTTAAAAATTCTTATGTGTTATATTTTTATTTTAGATATATTTTCAAGTCTTCAACTATATAAATATGAGATAAACAAAATTTTATTTAAGATCAAAGAACAAAAATTATACTAGAATATAGTGTATTTATGTGTATAGACAATGCAATAATTTTAATAAAAATAAGAACAAAGACCATATTCATATTTATATAAATGCAAAACATAATTATTGATTCTATTATTTATATATATAGTATTGGAAAACACACAAAAAACAAATCCATACATAAAATTATAAGGAAAAATCACATAATAAAATTCTATAATCTAATTATTGTTATAGTCATCAATTTGATTTAACTTTGAGTTGGCCAATAGGTTTGTGCCCAATGACATGTATTCATTTTGGATATAAAAAATATGCGTCAAATTTTCAAGGGACAAGGTACAAGTTCTTTAACAAATCAAGTAAAAAAATATTAATCATTGCATTGTAATTAGAGAAAATTTTCACGATGTTATTGACAGTTTCTCTTTGTTCAAGGCAATGTTAATTGTACGCTATCAACATGATTCTAAAACATAGTTTGTTATCTTACCAAAGTTAGAAGGACATTTTCAAACTTGTGAAAGTACTTGACACTAAATCTTTGCCAGATGTGATTCTAATCCACACACAAAATTATTGAGGCTTTATAGTTTGTCAATTGTTAAATTGATATCTATTTACATTTTAAACAATAAAGATCAAAATTTTTTTGGCAATAATCACATTCATATTTGTAACCTACTCTTATTTATATTTGTCTTATGTGTATGAACTAGTTAATATTACTTGATTGAATACTGAAACTATTTTATGCAATGTAGAGAATAAATTCAATTTTTTTTGTATATGTGAATATTAAAAAAATGAATTATACCATTAGATTTGACACAATTGGTGCTAAGTTCAAATGTGTGTTTTTAGATTAGAATGTAATATCGTACTCATTAGGCTTGACAAGTTATCTATCATGTATTCCTATGGTATGTTTATAAGGTATGATACCAATGTAATTATAACTTAGACTTAAAGTCAACCATAAGTTGATCTTAAAATAAAATTGTATAACTTGCTAGAAAAAGTTATATTTTTATTAAATAACTACTTTCTCTAGCAGTCTCGTCATAGGCATAGAGGATGATCTTTTGATCTAAATGATATATTTATCATTGATATAGTTCTTACCATTTCCATAATAATATTTGAAGTCCAAGTAATGATTTGAGAGGCATATTTAGAATAATACAACATCTGTTACAGTTTTGGCCACTAAAGTTTTGACACAGAATCAAATCTTTTTCACTGAAGCTAGAAAGAAATAATCAACAGTATTTTATCCAAATAATAATAATGATGAGTAAATTAATAAACTATATGGATCATGATGTAATTCTATATAAAGATAATTTATCATTTCAAATTTATCTTTCTAATGTTACTTTTCAAAATTTAATAAAATTAATGAATTTTAAAACTTCCTCTTAGGAGAATAGAATAAATGTTAGTGTCTTGATCAGTTAACTAAGTTAAAAATATATGATTTTGATTGATGAAAAAAAAAATTAGAAATAGGTTATAATAACTAAAAAAGGATTCACATGATAGTTTTTATTCATTGTATAAAAGTCTAGAATTTATAATATTAAAGAGTCATCATAGCCATAGAGCATGATATTTTGAACTAAACAATGTATTTATCATCAATTTCATTCTTACCATTTCTTTAGTACATTATTTAGTTTAATTAATGATTTGACACTCATCTTGAGAACAACATAGCATTTTCTACAAGTCTGGTCACCATTGTTTTGACATATAATCAAGTCTTTTTCATTGAAGCTAAAAAGAAAAAAATCTACAAAATTTTATCCAAACAATAATAATGAGCAAAGAAACAAACCATATGGCTTATTATTCAAGGCTATATAAACATCATTTACTATTTAAAACCTCTCTTTTTAATGTTACTTTTAAAAAGGTAATAAATTTGCATTTTGAAACTTCTTCTTAGGAATGCAGAAAATGTTAATGTCTTGATCAGTTAACTTACTCATAAGCATATGATGTTATTGGAAATTGACAAGTAATTTTTTTGCATGTAAAATAAATCAATGCACCTGCATAACACAACTACAAACCACCAATGAAAATAGTATTTTCATGTATTATTTTTTAATGGAGTATAGAATTTGCATATTCCTTGCACCTCCACAAATCTCAATCATTTCCTTTACATTATTAAATAGGAGAAATTAAAAAACATATAGTTATGCCTATCATAGTTATTTTTGAAAACATTGTGACATTTTCCAATGCTTTGTTAAAAACACAAATAAAAAACTATGTAAGAATCAACAAACTGTAAATACATTTAAAAGCACCTGCAAAACCATGTAGCTGAGAATGTCATGCACTGCCATCTATATTTGACACTGCATTGAATAGAGGGAGCCTACATTAGATTATCTAAAATTTCATCTACTAACTCTAAGTTAAAACAATTCAACATGCAATTGGAGTTATAGGCTTCATAGCATTATAACTTTTCAAACCAATTTACAAGCACTCAACATCAAACAATGAAAGAACACTAATTACAATGTATTTTTTCAATTCATTAAGTACACGGTCTATATAGCAAAGTAAATGAAAATTTAAATATTAAATACCATTGACTCTTGTGTAGGAAAATTTATATATTTATCATTGATCCATTGAAACTAAGAAAGCTAAAAAAATTAAAATTATAGATAGAGATAATGTCTTTTTCATACAAGCCCATTTTTCATCAAAATATACTTGACATAAATCAATTTGTGATGCAATTAGGACCTATCTGATTTACACCTAATAAAATCAGGTGGGTCCTTGTCAACATCATTATTTTAAACTATTTTTGTATCTCCATTCAGATTATTTACATTCTAGATCATTAAGGATCTGATCTTTTGATATCTTGGAACATGTATTTGGACATGCATAAATTTCCTTGCATGATTCATGTAATCTATCCCAATGCTCCAAAGAAAATCTAATGATTTGGTGATAGGTGCATTAGAAGTTAACTAGAAGGAATACATGGTATGATGTATAAGGAAGATACTTCTAAATTGAATTATGCATCATGGGTTGCATGTCCATTTCATCCTATGCAAGCATTAACTTAGACAACATATTACTTTTGAACAAGTTATCAAAATCCTCCATCTGGCATCTAGCACTCCACCAACTTATAACAGCATGATTTGCCTGACTAACCCAAGGGATAGGTGGATTGGTAAATGTTTAATTAAGGCTAAACTCAATATATTTGACTTTATTATCAAACACATCATGAGCATACAATATTTATTCCCATATTGAATTTCATGTTTGAAGGGGAAGCAAGCTAGAAAAACTAGTAACCATCCTTGCAACTATATTCTTGAGAGTAAAAAATAGAACAAGAGTGCCAATTAATTTTTTACTATGAATACATAAACATAATAGTTATTTCAAAATAGATAGGAACTATTATGTCTATGCCTTTGATCATCACATGCATTCAATAATGACCAATTTTATACCATGGCAAGATATATCTTCTATTTCCAACATAATTATATAATCATATAGATTTAACTTTTCCATCATTTAAAAGATAATTGATAGAAAAAAAATGATCATACCCTAAATCATGTCCTTGAATTCTTAATTTTTCTTCAGCTTTAGGGAATTCATATTGTTTCAACATAATATTCAAATTATCTCCTAGTATAAATAATTATTCTAACATCACCTCTATATAATATTTCGTGACTACTGAAACCAATCTTTCCTAGATACGACTTAGAGGAATTTATTATTTTATTGGTTCTGCTTTACCAAATTTCATGTTTTCTTCATGAGAATTACTTTAACTCCCAATTAGCAAGGGGTTCATTCTGTATCTCTCTAATTTCATATAAAACTATGTTGAACACTTTTTGTTCATTTAAACAATTATTAAATTTTCTACAAAATCTTTATAAAATGTTATCGTACAGTTTTATAGGTATCACAATATATTTTTATGGACCTTTCTACCTTTTAATGTATAATATTTTTGTTTTAGATATCCTATCAAGTCTTAAACCATAAAAATATGTAATAAACAAAATTCCATTTAGGAACAAAAATAAAAAACTATACTAAAATATAATGTGAAATTATTGAAAGATAAAAAATATAATTCATAATACTATAACAATATATTGGATATATTCTAATAGACATGTGTTTATATGTACAAACACTGCAAAAATTTTAATAGAAAAAAGTACAAAGACCATATGTATATTTATATAAATTCAAACCAAAAACTATACTAAAATATAATGTGAAATTATTGAAAGATAAAAAAATATAATTCATAATACTTTAAAAATATATTGGATATATTCTAATAGGCATGTGTTTACATGTATAGACATTGCAACAATTTTAATAGAAAATTTAACAAAGACCATATGTATATTTATATAAATTCAAAACATTATTGTTGATTCAATTATTAATATCTACAATATTGAAAAGCACATGAAAGTTATACCCACACATAAAATTATAAGGAAAAGAATCACCATAAAATATATAATTAATTATTACTATAGCCATCAAATTTTTTTAACTTGGAATTAGCCAACATCTAATTGAACAACGAAATGTCCTCATTCTAGTATGAAAAATGTGCATCAAAGTTTTAAGGGGCAAGGTGCGATCTCTTTAATAGATAAAGTAAAAAATATTATTTATTGCATTATGATTGGAGGATATATTTTGGACATTATTATCAGCCTCTCTCTATTCAAGGTGATGTTTAATATAGGTTGTCAACATTATAGGAAAACATGATTTCTTATTTCACCAAAGTTATAAGGAGAATTAAAACCCTGCTAAAGTACTATCTTTTTGAAATAGAATGGTCTCTGTAAGATGTCAACAATATATATTCCTATAATTGGTTTTTTTTTTTTTTTTGGTAGTAATCAGGTTCATATGTCCAACCTACTCTTCTTTCTATTTGGCTTATGTGTACTAACTAGTTAATATTACTTTATTTAATACTGAATTGATTTTTATACAATATAGAGTATAATTTCAATTTTGATCTTTCATATATGTAAATAGTAAAAAAATCAATTATACTCCATAATATGTTTGATAAAAAGAAGAAATATTTTTATGTATTCATGTAATAAAGAATAAAAGATAAATAAGATAATAGGAAAATTCAGTGAAATCATACGAAGAACTAACATATTTTTTGAGTATGTCTAATATCATGATATAAACAATGTTAGGAAGAATGTTGTATTGTTATCAGATATATTATCTAATTATAGTACCATAATCTTAAAAAACATTATAGAAATGGATAAAAGGGTTGCTATTCATAACTCTAATGTGACAAACATGTACTAGTTACACTCCATATATTTTTTTGTAACACCACTATCTTTATGGAATAAAATCTATAGCATAAAATTCTTACTCAATAAAAGACCAAACCTAGTCTTCAAGCATATAAAACTCAACAATATCACCTATATATTAAACATAATCTAGATACAAAGAAAATAAAGAACCCTACATGCCCTTGTTACATGACTTAGTTAGGGGGAAAAAAACCCTGATTACTACCAAAAAATGTATGATATTTTCCAAGACTTCACTCATAACATAAAATGTTTTGAATCCTAAATAGCCTACATCATAAGCTTTTATTACTATTTTCCTTAGTTGTCTTACTTTTTTAGAAAAAAATGTCCCATGGTAAAATTATTACCTAGTAAAAGAATAGACCAAGACTATGACCATACAAAACCTACCAAAACTACCTAGATGTTACACATAAGCTAAATAGAAATAAAATCAAGTTGTGGATACAAACCCAATTAATGTGAATAAATACACTTAGAGAACTTTAACAAGGATTTGACAATGCATTAAAATGATAACACTAAAAACCTTTATTTTATTATTGTTTACCTTACTCACATATCTAGATGTTTACTCTACCCCTTTTTGTATTACCTATATCTTTGTGCAATAAAAGCAAAGCCACATAGTAAAATGATTACCCATTAAAAGACTCCACCTAGTATACCAAGATACAAAACTCAATATATTACCCATATATTAAACATAATTTAGACAAAAATAAAAGTAGGTAATAGGTATGAACTTGATACAATGACACTAATTGCCTCAAATCCTAAATAGCCTACTCCAGTCTAGCCAAAAAATTAAACCCTTCATTAAAAAAAAACCCTAAAAATTTTATAAAAAAACCATGCTAAAATTCTTATCCATCAAAATAAAATACCTATTCTACTAACATATAAAACCTAACAACACTATCGATATATAATACACAATCCAAATAAAATTAAAAATAGGTTATGTCTATGAATATGATTCTAGTGAAAAACCCTAACAACCCTGATAGATTGACAAAAATATGGCTCTATAGTCTCCTCCATACATATCTAAAAATAAAAAAATTAAAACCAGTGATACTAATTTCCTTAAACCCTAAATAGACTACTCCACTCCATTCAACAAATTAAACCCTTGATTGAACAATAACCCCAAGACAAAACAAAAAATAAAGCCTCGTGCTAAAATTCTTACCTAGTAAAGGAACAAACCTAATCTAAGAGCATATAAAACCTAACAACACTACTAAAATATAACACACAATTTAAATAAAAATAAAATTAGGTTATAGATACTAACCCAATTCCTAGGAAAAAACCTAACTTATTTGTTGATGATTCACAGACAATGCAAATGAAAAATAGTAAAAGAATCCACAAACTGTAAAACTCTAACAATTTCTCCAAATGTCCACAAATATCAAAGCCAAAATGAATGTCACTAATTACCTTCATCTCAATCAAGCATTATGTCAATCCAACATTCATAGATGCATTTAACTCACCCCAAATCTGCATAACATAAAATCCCCACATTTAACTCACAATCCCCCATGTTGTCAACTACATTCAATACTTACGAGGAACAAAGAGAAATTAACAATAACATCCCAAATATTTCATCCAATCACATTATAATAAGTAATATTTTTTTAATTAGCATGTTAAATACCTCACATCTTGCCCCCCCTAAAACTTCTATGCATATTTTTTGCACCCAAAATGAGGACATATCATTGGCTAGCATCTCATGTAATAATTTAGTGATGGGTTCATCCAACCCTCAGGGTGTACAAAACTATAATGACCACTAGTTTTTCATTGAGATAGACCACTATATCCCATGATATCAACATATTTTTTATATTTTATCTTTGGACATTGATATCGAGGATCATTTTTTTCAGATGCCCTTTATATTATGAGATAAGGAGATATTTATTTTGCCTCTTTAGAGATTCTCTTGGCTCTCTTTAGAAATTCATGATTTAAAAAGACTAGATATGTTTATCCCCTTCTTTTGGGAGATGTTTGATGTTTGCCATTAACTATTTAGACATAATTACCCAATGGGACCTTGCACTAGGGTAACTACATCCTAATTCTAATAGTCTCACATCATCAATAGGAATATTCTATGTGGTCATCTTTCAAACTTATATGGTACACCAATGAGATGCTACAGACTCAATGATTCACATGGTTTTAGACTCATCACACATGTATTTACCATTTTGAGTATCAAAACTCTTTTTGAGAGCAATTAAGTTCATTTCACTAAACAAGGCCCTCTTTTTCTTGATCTTCTTTATGATATTTTATTCTATTAAAAAAATTATTTCCATTTGTTCATTTTATATTTAATTTTCTCTTTTATATTATTTGGGGTGTATTATTGATCTCCCTTATAGATTATATTTTATGATTATATAACACCTCAGTCTTGTAAACTTGGAAAATTAAAACCTTAGTTATTCCTCTTAGTTGTTTACATGTCCTACTTCTGTAAGTCTCACATTTATTCTATATTTGTGCCACTTGGCCTATATCTCCTAGTTTGACCAATCTTATGTTGATGACCCAAGTCTTCTATCTTGCCTATAATGCTTAAAATGTGATTATCTTCCATCTCTATAGTATATGAACCTTACCTACTTTTCTACATCCTAGAGACTAATGTCCAAGGTAGACAATAACATTACCACTATTATCTTGTACCGAAGTAAGTGTTTAGTGCCCTAAATTCATCTAATTTGTAAATGATGTGTGTCCTAATGGTCGGCCTAAGTAATTTAATGTGATTTATTACTCTAAAGGGATTGATATAAATATAATATCAACCCTCATTCATTCCTCGCCTATGACACCTAGAAAAAAGACCAAAGAGAATTTAAAGAGTATATAATTGAGAAAATCTTCCCTATTTATTTCCATTTCCATACCATTCATAAGGACTACACATCTATAGGACTGAATTATTAAAGGAGCATCCAAAGAGCCTAATATTCCCAGTTACAATCTAAGTCACTATTGTACTTACTTTGCACATAGTGTATGCTTCACATACAATCCAAAACATAGGGGAGAACTACATCATTCTAAGGCCCTCTGATAGAGTATTGGCTATGTAGGTAGTACCCTCTAATAGTAGGGTATTTTGGGTCATCTCAACACCATGTGCCCACTAACCCATTTTTCCCCAAGGTGACCGTGAAGATGTAAAACTAGGGTTTTGCCATTTCATAAGGAATGACTGTTTATGACCTAGATTTGAATACTCTAGAGTAAATGTGAAGTAAAACCTAGAATCATCTAAGTGGTTTCATCTTATTTTAGTATTTATTCCATACATGACACTAGGTTCGAACCTAAACAATAACATTGACATAACCATCCTAGGTTGGTGTTACTATCTAGAGAGCCAAAAGTATCAAAATCAAAATTTAATGACTATTTTAGAATCTCCTTCAAAGTTTCTTCCCACCTATTCTAGATCCATAAATGCATTAGCATCAGAACAATATAAGTACATGACTTCTTTGTCATTTCTATATCTATCATAGTTCTACTTTCCATATTTAAACTATCTCAGCATATTAAATTTAGTGTATGCTTATATTTGAGTTTAACATATAATTAGCATGTTATAAATTTGATTATTACCCTTATGCCATTTCATTTATATATACCCCTTTAATAATAATCTAAGGATAATTCCAACCAAATTTAGATTTATATTTTAGGGTTAAACATTTGGTGAACCTAATTTTTGAACATCAAACCCTAGGTTACTCAGGGTTTTTTATTTTTCTATTGCTAATCCATGATTGTCATAAAATATTTTAACATGGATTCTTCTATTACCCATTTTAGATTCCAATATGTCATAATTTTATGGTTTACTACATTACTTACCTTTTCAAATCTTATAATCCAATTTATGCCAATAAGGAGAGATTTTTTGACCAAATCCAACACTTAATCTCTTTTAAGAATTTGTTTTGCACTGTTATAGAACAAACATATAGACACCAACATGCATGCTCTTGACATTTTGTCCTACCTAGATCTTATTCAAATTTTAGGTACTATAATCATCTCAAAATGACACTTAAGTTCTCAGAGTTTTATTTGAGATCACATATCCATAGCTTAGACCTAGACCTATCTCAAGGCCTATTTATACACTTATCCATCCTTCATGTAGGCCATACACATCTATAAACATCCCTAAAACATTCCTAGTCCCTCACTTTAACAGTTTGGCCCCTAGTGCCTCAGGTTCTACCACTTGGACATTAGTACCATAATTTGGATAGTAGAAACAATGGTGCTAGTGTCCCAGTTTGGACATTATTATGCTTTTATTACTTTTGGCCACTAGTAGATGTCTTTTTAAAACAATGATCACCTAGGGTCAGCCTAGACCTATTTTAAGACCTATACAAGCACTAGAACATTATATATACGTAATTTTTACCTCATTATTGACTAGATAAAAATTAGATGCAAATAACAAAAAAAACTCATAACAAGTTATGCACAATCAAGGTTATTAATCATTATTCTACCGTAATTCTACATACAACCATCTACAACATTTCTAAGATTAGATTACTAACATTTATAGTATCAAGCACACTCAAAGCACTCAAAAAGGAACTCATGTTAGTTTCACTTGCACTTGCACTTGCACTATCACTTAGGTGGGGAGAACTACATCAGGCTTGATCCCTCCTTAGAGTATTAGTATGTAAGCAAATCTCATCACAATGAGGTGTTAAGGATGTCCAACCTACCCCACTAACATCACACTTTGATACTTGTGCCAACTTAATGCCCTAATAACATGGATGTTTAGGGTCTTACATACAAAATCAGTCAAAATAGGTCATGCATATAGAATCACAACTTGTGTGCACAAGAACAGGCTTGACAAACTAAAACATAGGTGAACCTAAAAGCTCAGAATAGCTCTACACAAAGGACACTAGTGCCAAAAGAAAAACACTAGTGCCATTAGTGTTATTGTCTAGTTAGGGTGTTACTATCTAGAAAGGGTTTTGACACTTGGATCCTATGTATGACACTCAAATCAGATCATTTTCCTATTTTCAACCTCTATATCTCCCATTCTAATCAATTTCAAGATAATTATTATTTACATCATTTATTATTATTTTTATAATAGTTAAACTAGGTTAATTCTATTAAAAATTAGTGGTTTTATTTATTGAATATTTTTACCTTGATTTACTATACTCAAACCCTTTAACAACCTAGGGCTTAAACTCTATAACCCTAGAAAGTTATATCATTTTGTGAACCTGACTTACTTAAAATAGTGTAAAAACCTGAACCCTAGACTACATTTACAGTTTATGTTTCCATCCTTCTAGAACTCAGACTCAAATTTCAAATCCGTATATTTTCTAATTTTTATTTATATCTAATCATGATAATAATGAAAAAATATTTTTATCACTTTCTAATGAAAAGTTTTCTAGTTTCATTTGCATGCTTGTTTCCTTTCATTTGGAATCAATTAAAAGAATATATTCACATATTGTACAGATGTTCTATATCAATTAATATATAGTTTATAGGACTTATTCCATAAATTTAATACCTTAACAACCATGTTTCAAGTTTCAATGTCATATCTTATGCATAGGAAAGAATATATTTCTCCTCCTAATCTCCATGAGTGTGATAGTTACTTTACCTCTAACCATGTCCATGTTATCACTCCATGAGATGATGCAGCCTATACTATTATTACTCATTCCCATACTCAACCTATCCATACCTCTACCTCTTCTTTATAGGGTGTGTACCTACATGTTCAATCAAATGTAATTAGGGTTTGCAATTATGAGACTCTAAGTGATCAAAATATCAATATGAGTAGTTTCATTTCAAAAAAATTAAATCAAAATCAACTATTACATGAAAAGATTACGACATTAGAAAATAAGATTAAAAGACAAAATCCCCTAGGTCAAACTAGTGTCAATCATGTATATACATCTTCACCTAATCAATTTATGGTAAAAAATGTTAAATATATCAAAACAATAAATCATAGCAAATTGAATATACAACTAGTGATTCAAAAAATACTCAAGATCAAAATAATACACAAGATAGGAATTAGGACACTCTACCCCCACTTAACAATGAAAATATTATTTTCAATAAGGATGAGATTTTACATAGTTTCAAAGATAGAATTAGGGAATAACCCCATGATTATGCACATATTCTACAAGCCATAATGGAAATAAATAACAAATCAAATAATGGTCAATATTCTTCTCCCCCAGATAATAATATTGTTACACCTTCTTTGGGGATAACTTAGCTTATACAACAACCAATTTTAACTCAACAACCTTTAATAATTTTAACACTTCATATGGCTAGTTACTGCTCTTCAAATGTATAATCCTTTATACATGAGATTCATTCTCTATAGGCTAAGGTATTACATCTTGAGTAGGGTTCTACTAGGCCATCACATGCCTTGGATTCTCATGTTCTTCTACATGTACCTTTGGCATATTATATAGAGATAATCCATTGCCATTTAGATTCATAGCACCTAGGATTACTTTATATGATGGTAAAGGTGACCTAGATTACCATCTATGAGTTTTCCATGTAATTTTGATCTGATGCATTCTAAAGGAATATACATTATAGTGGTTATATGATATTCCAAATCAGTATATCACCACATTCAATCCATTGACAGATATATTTTTGGCACACTTTTTAATCAACATCAGTGATAAGTCCTCATATGATCAAGTGGCACAATCTAAGAAAAATATAATGAGCCTATAGCAGAATATGTCTTACAATATAATGACTATCCCCATGGTAGATAGAGATATCCAAGACATATTAAAATAGTGTCTACTACCAGTACTACATGAATCTATCTCATTCAAGAAGTTTCCAACATTCACAAATTTATGCCACATACTGAAAGAAAGGGAATTAAAGCATCTATGGGAAAATTAAAATATAAAAGTGGATTAGAATAAAATAATAAGAGTTATAATAAGCCTTCATGCAAAGTAAGGGCCACTAAAAACAAGAGTGATCAAAATTCCATAGTTAAGGCATCTTCAGATCCACCTCCTTGCTTTGTTTTATCATCTCTTCCATAAAGATTTTTCACCAACCTTTTAGAATCATCGACACATGTTTTATGGTATCTCCTAGAATTAAATGCCATAGTTATCCCTCCCATTAAATAGGTTGATATGGCATGTCCTCTTCTAAAGAGATATGATTCTAATGTATTATGTGACTATCACAAGGCACCAATCCATAATAGAAGCTAATGCATTAGCTTTAAACATAAGATACAATATTTGATAGAGGCCAACATAATTGATATGGGCACACCCACAAAGGCACGTAAATATCAAAAAATGAAAGCTAAGGCATTGAAAATATTTTTATATCTATTTCTAAAACATAGATCTAATGAGGTAGGGGTACTTCAAATGTTCACTATATGTATCAAACACATCTACCACTGGAATCATATCACACTAGTACAGAGGATGCATACCCCCTACATAATATGATTGGTGTATATCATATTATAGTGCCAACTAGACCACTCATCACTTTCTCAGAGCAAGAGATTGTTGATGATTATTCAAATTTATGTGCACTCTTTATATGAGCCTACATTGATCATCATCCTATTCAAAGTGTTATGGTTGATAATGGATCAATTATTATCATGTCCACTATCACACTTATATGACATTTGGGTTATTCATAGTAGGACATTTCTCCTACCAACATAGTTATTCATGGTTTTAGTAGCCATGTTCAGACCTCCATTAGGGAGATTATACTTCTACTACATGTTGGACTAGCACATGTGGCTACTAAATTCTTACTAGTACCTAGTGAAAGCACATTTAAACTATTATTCAGTAGGCCATGGATGTATTAGCTAAGATCCATTCCATCCATCATGCACATATGCTTTAAGTATATACATCCTAATCAGGTAGTTATAGTTGAGGGTCTTTCATATGAATATCCTTTATATATCCCATAATAAGTCACATTACAACTAGCATTTACGTTTCCAAGCGTAGTTCCCATCAATACACCACAGATTTCAATTGATCAACCAATGCAGGTGAGGTCAAATTCTATAGTGTTACCACATATGCATACTCTCCCATGGAGACCTTCATTAGATAGACCCTTGCATTAGATATATGTTGTAAATTCTAAAGGGCCTACTTCTACCCCTTTATTTTTGAGATTAGTGTTATTTAGTTCTTAGGGTTTTGAACATAGAGCACCCATGCCAACTATATCATCTTATACTAGATGGGTCCCTAAGACCCCTATAGTTCACAAGACACCCCAGTGAGTTTCACAAATTCTTAGCACCACTTCACAAGTAGTGCCAACTATAGGTCTCTCAATACAATAGGTTTTGAGACCTCAGTTACCTTTTGACACAACATGCATGATTATTATTCCTTTATTTGACATAGGCCACATTGATAGTGAGTATCTCATGAGACCCATCATTTATTATGTTCCTCCCTTATTATACATTGTTGTCATATTTATTGCTCCTTGTATATAGTTTCATTTCCATGTTACTTATACATAGCTTATATCCATAAAATACAAAAATTATATAATATGCCAAAACACAAAAACATTCAAATATTTATGCAAAATATAAATTATAGATTGTATGCATTTCCATGTTTACATTTCTTATATTTTCTAGACATTACATATGTTAGTTATCTTAGTATAGTCAAATTTTATCATACATACATGTTTCACTTGTTATTATTGAGTGTTTGTAGATTGTTATAGGAATGAAGTCCACTACACAGATCCATATTTGCTACTATCTACCCACTAGGGGCATATACATAGATACACGAGTTCCTCATATGATACGTTCACCCATTTGAGAGCTTATTATATATAGTTTCGATTATCAAGTTACATATTTTTAAACTTTACATCATAGATTTAGAATTGTTATATCTTTATATAAATAATCCCAAACCTACTTAATTTTTTTACTACTATTATTCTAGACTCACCCTACGTACATCTTATCTCTTATATAGATTTATACCACACGTTCATGCATACTCTCATTTCTAGATTTCCTAGTTTAGACTTGATTTTGTCTCTAAGATTATTCTATTCAAGGCCATTTGAATATGCAATTGATCTTTGTCTCTATGCCACTTATTTTCATTATATTTATGTTTTGGACATGTGCACATTTCCTTGTGTGTGCCTTCCTAATTATGTATGCGTGCATTTGAACATGTCCTTCTATGTGGATCAAAACCAACTTGCTTGTTGTTTGTGTATGTGGACATTTGAACATGTATTTATATGCCTTGATTTCTCATATTTATTGACATGTGTCCATGTCCCTTGTATTGTGGCCCCTTGGTCTACTTTATGTGTCTCATGTGTCTTGTATGTATGCTTCCATGTATGCATCATGGCCATGATACTTATCTCTTTCTTACTACACACTCCAATTTTAGATGACATGAGGGACTTCATGCATCTCCCATTCCTACTTGGGTGTCATTATGGACATCATGCCCTCATCACTGTAGTTAGCTACTCAATTATTACTTAGATTTGTTGTTCATAAACATTGTTATATCTAACTTGACAGCCTTTTTAATGTTATATCTAGCATACATCATACACCAAAAACTTATGCTCAAATTATCTTACATTCTGATGTTATGTATGCACATTATATTGGTTTATTATGTAGATATCATATATGCTCCAGCTAACACACATTTTACATAGATTTTTATTTTGAGGATAGTTCTTGCACAGGTTCAAAGGGACATTTACAGAGGTTTTTCATAGAGATTAGGCTATCTGGATGCACTTAGGATATAATTTTCAACACATAAGCATAGAATACATAAATTAATTTCAAAAAAATGTAGCCAAAAATAGTGACATAGAGACCAATTTTAGTTGCACATAAATTAGAATAGTTGGACATTATCACCCAAATTGGGACACTATATCCACCATTGTTATCGTCAAATATATGGTGCTAATGTTTAGTAGCCTCAATTTTAGGATATTCTAGATTGGCCAAAAAATTACATCAAGTATAGTCTAGGTTTGCATATGTTTAGTTATAGATTTCCAATTTTGGCTCAAGTTAGTACATATTCATACTAGTTTGCTCAAATTTGGGGCAACATGTGTGGCATGATCATTCTTGTTTCAGTTTTAGATTCTCAGATATTACAACCAAATAGAAAATCTATATACTTAGATATCAGATTTGGGAGCATGTGCGTGGCACATTATTTATTTATTCTCACTTATGCACCAATTGATCAGATGGAATGACAAATTCCATGTCATTCTTTATATTGTACATACCAAACACCATGTTCTAAGTTACACACCAATTTGATGCCTTACTCCATCTATAGTGGTTAGCATTCTTAAGTAGCCCAAAGTTGCCTAATATTCCCAAGTGGCCTAGAGCCATTTTACATTCCAAATTTCTTAAGTGGCCATAGATCCAATATATACAGTTCTAATTATAGTTACACATATTTAGTTACATTGAACAATCTAGCTATAAATGCATCTACTACACATGGGTAGGTAATGATGGGCTCATAGTCTGCTTGAGTTCTTGATCTACCTACATGAGAGGGTTAGACACACCATTAGTCCAATCTAAGCTATCCGTAGTTCATGATCCACCAAGTATGTGTGGATAATGATGGATTCAAAACTAGATTGAGTTATTGAGCCACCCACATATGGGGATTTAACAAGTCATTATCTCAGTCTAAGTTATTCATTGATTGATCACTATCTACATATACACACACAGGTTGTCACCAGGTTTATGCACTAGTTCACATACCTAGTGAGGTATATTCATTCATTTCCTCTCTATTATATATTTACTTAGTTTTATCTTTTGATTTTTATATCTCTTAAGTAAAGACTAATCTATGCACATTTTATTTGTAGTACACATAATGAATCATGTTACACATACTCAAATCTAGATTCACACACTTTGCCTCTTAGGTAAGTCCAAGAATGCTTATTTTTCTTTTATCCTGGTCATTTTGATTTAATTCATTTCTATAATAAGGGGGTAAATGTAATCATATAAAAATTAAAACTTGAGTGCTAAGAGTGTTACATGAGACCACCTATCTATAACTTAGACCTAGACCTATCTTAGGGGCTCTTTAGACATGTATCTAGCCTTCATACAGGCCACATGCATCCTTAAACATCCCTAAAGCAATCCCATAGCCTCACTTTAGCATCTTAGCCCCTAGTTTCTTAGGTTCTGCCACTTGGACACTAGTTCCATAATTTGGCTAGTAACACCAATGGTGCTAGTGTCCCAATTTGGTTATTATTTTCCTTTTCCTTCCTTTGGCCACTAATGGATGTCTTTTCAAAACAACAATCACCTCGGGTCAACATAGACCTATTTTAAGACCTAAAAAAAAACTAGAATGGTATTAATACATGAATTTTAGTCTATTATTAACTAGATGCAAATCAGATGCAAATAACACAACCAAACTCAGAACAAGTTATGCATAATCAAGGTTATTAATCCCTATTATTCCTTGCTTCTACATACAACCATCTACAACATTCCTAAACTTATATTACTCATATTTATAGTCTTAAGCACACTCAAATAACTCAAAGTAACATTCATACTAGCTTCACTTGCACTTGTACCATCATATAGGTGGGGAGAACTACATCAAGCTTGATCCCTCCTTAGAGTATTGGTATGTAGGCAAATTGCATCATAGTAGGGTGTTGAGGATGTCCATCCTACCCCACTAACATCACACTTTAATACGTGTGCAAACTAGATGCCTTAGCAACATGGAGGTTTAGGGTTTTTCATACATAATTAGTCAAAATAGGTCACCAACATGGAATCAAAACTTATGTGTATAGGAACAAGCTTGGTAGCCTCAAACACAGGTGCACCCAAAAGCTCAAAATAGTTTTACATAGAGGTTATTAACACTAAAATAAGGACATTAGCACTAAAATAAGGCCATTAATGTCATTGGTGCTATTTTCTAGTTAGGTTTATACTATCTAGGAAGGGTTTTGACACTTGGAGCCTATCTACAACACTCATATTAGTTCCTATCCTAGTTTGTAACCTCTATATCTCCTATCTCATTCAATTTCTAGCTAAGTACCTATTTACATAATTTATTGCTATTTTTACAAATGTTAAACTAGATCAATTATGTTTCAAATCATTGGTTGCATTTATTATATATTTATACCCTATTTTACTATACTTAAACCCTTTAACAACCTAAGGCTTAAACTCCAAAACCATAAAAAGTTAAATCAACTACCATCATGTACCCATTATTTACCCATGACTTATATTAGATTCTATAGCCCATGTTATTACTCCTCGAAGAGGTAAGGTTTCTCAACCAATCTCACCACCTATTAATATACAAGAGGTGCCTCCTAAGACTAAGTTGGTAATCAAATCCAAGGGATATTAAATTATTGACCAATTGAGTAATATGGATGCAAAAATTTCAATCTTTGAGCTCCTAAAATGATTTAATGTCTATAAAGATATCCTATATGAAGCATTTCATGAGACACAAGTTCCAAGTGATATTGAGCCTACTTATTTTATAGATATTATGAAGAGTTTTAATAAAAATAACAAGATCATCACCTTTGATCCAATATATTTACCATCCAAAGATGTTATTGACCAAAATTTGCCTTTGAGCATACAAATAACAATACAAAGCAAAGGTATTAAAAGAGTGATCATTGATAATATATCAAGCCTAAACATTTATAACATGAAATTCTTAACCACCATGGGTATCAACACAAGCCTTATTCAAATCATTATTATGAACATAAAATGGTTTGACAATTCACATATCCCTCTAGTTGGATAAATTACATTGGATGTGACCTTAGGACCAAAAATAATTTCAACTAATTTTTAGGTTATGTCTCACTCCTTACATTAAAATTTATTTTTGGGTAGACCTTGGATAAATTTAATGGAACCTATCCCATCTACACTTCATCCATGTGTAAATTTCATACATGAGAGGACCTTATTATCCATGTCTATCGATGATGAACCTTTCAAATTTTTAAAAATATTACATTCTGAAACTAAAGACATTTGTACAATGGTACCACTTACAATCCTTTCCTCTTGAACATATACATACATATGAAATAGGTGATTCAAGTACAACAGATCCTTTATCTATAGATACAAATAAGGAATTAAACTCTAAGGTACACATAGATATGCACAAAGAGAAATAACCATTAACAAAATAGCTAAAAACACTACAAAAAGCCCCAAAATTTGAGATTCCTTTATTAGTCAATACTAAGCAAAATGATGGCCAGGTTTTAGATTATTATGACGTGATGATGATACAACATGTGATATGATAAATGATAAAATTAAAATTTTGAAATTTGATCCACTTGATCACTTGTCACATAACTTATTTGAACCTAAGGATCTTGGCACATATAAGCTAAACCCACTTGAAAAAAATACAACATTGAATCCAGATAAGGGAAAATCAAAGTTAATAGATGAGCATGCAAATGTTCATTATTCCATACATAGCTCTTGGTTAAAATCACTGAGTCAACCTTATAAGGGACAAATGAAAGTACATCATGTAAGTAATGTGGAGTCTTTTCAAAAGACTTTACCCCAAATATTATAGATCAAAACAAAACATGATACCACTAATACCATCTTATCTTTTTTACTTGAACATATAATGATTTATTTACCTTTTACTAGACATAAATTAGGTATTAGGTTACTCCCTATGAAGGGAAAACCATATTATAATTACCATCAAATCATTGACTATACTAATAATAAATGTGTGGCATTGAAAAATATAATCTAATAATATAAGAGCAAAGGACATATACACAATGTTTCCATAATAGGCAAAAGGAAAAATACTTCTTATCTTTTAGAAGAAAGGTATGCCTCAAAGAAACAAAATTATGATGATTTAACTGTTACTACTAATATTGATGGGGTATATTACCACCCTATCAGGTTTAATCCAAATAAGTGGGATACAACTTGTGGGACTACTTTTATTTCAGGATTAGGACATACTATAAATGAACTAATATATTCTTTCTTGGATCTTCAATATCAAACATACATTCACGTACCCATTTCCTATGGCCCACATGTCAAAGCTTCAACTATATGGTTATTAGTACATGAACCACATTATTTTTAAAGTTCAAACAAACTTGGCTAGTTGAGTGGAATGCTAAGATAGATACTACAAACATGTGTGTAAACTTTCATCATATGGGTATAGATATTTGCATACATCATGATGGACACAATTATTTACCTATACTATTGCCTTCAGGTAAACCATTACATGAAAACATTGAAATGTTAGAATTAAATTGATATAAATAATGATTAAAATGCATTACAAGTGAACCTTCACATTTTGAGGATGAGGACTTACTTGATTAAACCAATGTCAAAAATTCCAAAAATACATATAAAAAATAAAAATCCTAAAATCCTAAAACACTTTCAGAACTTACATGTTTTATTCGCTCTTTAGCATCCATGTGTTAGTTCCATGTTGATGGATAACATACTCAGTTACTCCTATATACACATATGTGTCACACTTATACTTAAGTGTTATATATTCATACATAGATACATGATACATTCCTATTTTAGATGTTGGCTTTTCCTTCTACTCATGTCATATGGACATTGAGGCCATCCACTTCTTTGATCTTGATACACATAGGTTATATGATTTGATGATCACTCTACATTATCATGTTGACCTTACATATGTACTTACAGATGGCTTTATCTATGATTATATCTTACACAAGGTATCTATTATGATATGCACTTGACATATCTTCTTAACACATTTGATCCATGTACTACTATGACATGTTTATGTTAGTTACTAAATGTGCTTCCTTGAGTGTCTTGTCTTTCTATTGTATTCCTTGTTAGATCATTTAAATATTCTCCTTTTCTTGTAACCCCTATGCTTATGTATGCTTGCATGGAAATTTACATATGCCATTGTTTTTTTGTATGGGAATTTGAATATGCCATTCTTTATTTCATGGACATTTGACCAAGTCATGTTCCTTTGATTGTGCAACATTTGAACATGTGCCTTGTTTGTGGTCTCTTTGGACCATTATATTTTGAATTTTTTTTGAGTGCTTTTATGTGTGTGATTGTACTATTACTATCTATACAAATCCATGATCTTTATCATACATCTTAGGCATTTATGTGATCACATTGGTTTTATGTGCTTTAATGATACATTTACCTATACATGTTGCCTTTTATATGCTACATGGTTACATTCAAAGATTATAAAGTTGTCTTATCATTTTGAGGTGAGGTAACTAATAGTTCATGTCTTTGCCTCACCTCAAAGTGGGGGCATATTAGTATGCGCATGTCATAGAGGCATGTTTTTCACACTTGACACAATTCCTAGATTTAGTGAGGGCATGTTTTAGAAGCATGTTATCCACACTCATTCAGTATATGGTACTTATATTAGTTTCTAGATTCAGCAAGGGAATGATTTGAAAGTATTTTCTCCACACTCATTCACTATATGGTACTTATATCAGTTTATAGATTCAATAGGGGCATGCTTTGGAGGCATGTTATCCACACTCATTCAATACATGGTACTTATATCAGTTTTCAAATTTATTGGGGACATGTCATATGGGAATGAATTCCACACATTTATAGTTCTCAGATTTAGTGGGGGAATTCTTTGGAAGCATGACATCCACACTTACATAGTTATCTGAATTGGTGTAAACACATAGTTATATGATTCAAATTCAGAATTTTGGTAGAATTATATCCATTAATACTATTGTTATACACAATTTCAACATGAGACATATCTAAGGTGCATATGCTATGAAACATGTGCCTAATATTACAAAATCCAAATCATTTTTAGATTTTAAAACTCTTTTATAGACTATTACCATATCACGAACATTTTTCATATTGATACCCCACAAACTTTTATGAACTTTATTGAGTCAATCTACTGTAGTAGTTGGTTTAATTTTTGGTATAGTTGAGGTGATCAAATCACTCAATCTTGCAATTTTTTTAGGTTGGAATTGATCATTTAACCTCACTAAGTTATAAATATAATTGGTTTGCACGGTTGAGCTAATCTCAACTACAAGGTGGCAACTCACTTTTTCTCCAAAGTTAGGGGCATGTGCTTTTCAATCTCTCTCTCTCTATCTATCTATCTCATTAGATATATGCACTTTAAATATTTATCTATATTTGTCCTAATATCAATTTTAGATCGTTATAATGATACATCTTATTTAAAACAACTTACTAATAGGTAAGGTGGTTACATCAATACACAAGTGTACTCCTAAACCTTGCTATTTCAATTTAAATCTATTTCAAGTACTTTCAACAAAGATTATATACATTGGTTCTATAATATAACATGTTCTTAGTTACATATTAGTCACCAACAAAGCACTTAATTTGGGCACACACAAAGATAAGGTGTACACACAAACCTAGGTATGCATTCCTTTCCTTTAAACTAATAATTCCATTAATAGATTAAAGGGGGGGGGAACAAATGTAGATGATATTTTATGGTTATAAAGAACCTTAATCTTGTACACTTGGAAAACTTAGACCTTGGTTATTCCTCTCATTTTTTTACCTCTCTTTCTTTTCCAAGTCTCACATATAATCTATCTTTGTGACCCTTAGCCTGTATATATATATATATATATATATATATATGTCTGACCAGTCCTATGTTGATGACCCACATCTTCTATATTGACTAGAATTCTTAAAATTTATTTATCTTTTATCTCTACAAGATCTAAAGTTGTACCTGCTTTCCTGCTCCTTGAACACTAATGTTCATGGTAGATAGTAGCATCATTGTTATTGTCCTACCCTGATGCAAGTGTCTAGTGCCCTAAAGTCATCTAATTTACAAATGAAACATATCCTAATGGCCAGCCTAATAGAATGTGATTTATTAATCCATATTGAATTGATATAAATACAAGATCGACCCTCATTCATTCCTCACCTACAACACCTATCAAAAAGACCAAAGAGCATTCAATTGAATAAAGCTTCCCTATTTATTCCCATTTCCATACTAGTCATATGAACTACACATTTATAGGTCTGAATTACTAAATGAGCAACCCAAGAGCATGATTTTTTCAAGTTAAAATTTATGTCATTATTGTACTTGATTTGCCCATATTGTATGATTCAAACATAATCCAACATTTAGGGGAGAACTACGTCAGTCTAAGGCCCTCTTTTAGAGTATTGACTATGTAGTTAATACCCTCTAAAAAATGGGGTTCTTTGGGTTAGCTCGACACTATATTCCCACTAACCCATTTTCCCCCAAGATCACTATGAAGATGGAAAATTAAGGTTTTAGCATTTCATAAGGAGTGATTATCCATGACCTAAATCTAAATGTACTAGAATGAAGGCAAAGCAAAACCTAAAAGCATCCAAGTGGTTGCATCTTGTTTCAACAGGTATTATGTACAAGGTACTGGCATCGAACCTAGATAGTAGCATCGATACAACCATCTCAAGCTAACGTCATTGTCAAAAGAGCCAAAATCTAACAACTATTCCATAATCTCCTACCAACCTACTTCCCAGGTCTGTTCTAGATCCATAATTACATTAGAATCAAAATAAATTAAGTAGATCACTTCTTTATCATTTCTATATCTAGCTTAGTTATACTTTCTATACTTAGACTATCTTAGCATAATAAATTTGGTGTATACTTATATTTGAGTTTAACATCTAATTGGCACATTATAGATCTAATTATCACCCTTATGCGTTTTCATTTATATATATCCCTTTAATAGTAATCCAAGGCTAACTCCAACTAACTTTAGATTTTCATTTTAGGCTTAAACATCCCCTACCTTCTTTACAATATATGCTTTTTAGTTCCATTAATAACCTTGACCTTTGGTGAATGGTTTGAATTAAATTAAATAAAAGGGTTCTAAAATTTATTATTAGACCTCTCATACATAAGAAATGAAA
This sequence comes from Torreya grandis, assembly GCA_037957365.1. NCBI lineage: Eukaryota > Viridiplantae > Streptophyta > Pinopsida > Cupressales > Taxaceae > Torreya > Torreya grandis. Next base: position 988,625 of record JARHVA010004974.1, read on the forward strand.
TATGATGCCCATTGCATAGAACCAAATACATGTCTAAAGGTGAAATGAGATATAATAAACATATTATAAGAATGTTAATGTTTTTCAAGGTTAATTGTGTCAAAGGCATCTTCATTGGCAAGACCTCACCATAGATTCATCTTTGAAAGTGAATAGTTCCCAGATACACCTTGTTTTCTTAAATTTTATCCTCAATTCATATAATCATGGGTGCACATTGTTTTAAGCGTTAAATGATAAAATGGATGGTTGAGGTTTTTTTTAGGATCAATCCAATGGTTTCCACTAAGTGAGGAACAAGTGCCAAAAATATAATATAGTACCTTGTGAATGGATTTGTACTACTAGTTGGAGTGTAGATCAATAGTCCTAACATATCCTTGTTTTGATTTTACATACTCCAAACTGCACCATGGTTGTGCCTCACCAGTGCTTGGAGGAATGACATGACCTGTAAAGATGAGAAAGCTTTACAAGTTCCTTGTGATTGGAAAGCAAATCTTCCTCCATCAATTGAGCAGTGTATAGAAAATTCAAAAAGGCTTTAATACTTTATCCTCTAACCTATTTGATGAGGAATTCTCTTGATATTTTTTCTATGAGATCTACTTCAAACATGCTCTAAAAAACATAGGACCAATTTGCCTATATAAATAATGTATGACAAGATCTGAAGAAAATGATTAATAATATTTTTTATATGAAATAAAAGAACTCACCAAAATCAGATGGTGTGTATCAAATTGTGATCCATTAGAAGTGGGTCATAGGGTAACATCTATAGTGGGAGAAGGCTCCCTGGATTAAAACACCACTTCCCGAGAAAAACATTTTCATCCTCCAAAATTTGATTTTCTTCTCGTTCCTTGTTTTGTGGTTTTCTGATATTGCAATTGGAGGATATTAGAATGACGATTGTAAACACTTGAAAAACATAAATGTTAATGGGCATTAGTACGATGTAATGAACATGACAATGTTGTGAAACACATTTGATGACCAACTAGAGCACCCGATGTTTTTACAAAACAAAATTGAAAAGCACCTTTTGTAGACCATTATGGTAACATCCATGACTACACTTTTGGTAGATTAGTGGTGATGAGAGAAACCATTATATATTTTAAAGCATATAACTTCACCTTCCTTTTATATTTTTTGACACTTGCCTTCTAACATATCATATCAATGGTCATTGTGAAGTTGTAGGTGTTCAAAGGTTAATTAGCACCTTAGTGCATACTTATTTATTAACCATGACAATGAGATAATTGATTCATTGAAAATCAAGTCTGGAAATTTATAGTCATTGTATTGATAATCAATTACACACACACACACACATTACGTTCAATATGTATAATATAATATTAAATCATTATATTATAATATATAATTAAATATTTTTCAGATTGTGAATTGTAAATTGTAATGGCCTCTAAGGGTTCATGTGTGTACTTAATAAATGTGGTTTGGACTTGACATGTAGTGACCTTATATAAAATATATTATATATTTTATATAATAAATTATAAAATAGTATATTAAATATTATATTATTATATAACATTTAATATTATATATAATAATAAACTAATAACATGTGTTGTAGCTTCACCATTATACAGTGTATTAAGGAAATTAAAATTTGAAATATTTAGTATGGTAGTTGCAACGTCTACAAAAGAAGCTATAACAGTTGGGGTGGTGCCTAATTTGAGATACATTAGACCACCATAGCACTTGGAGAAAGTATGTAGAAACTGGTAGGGATTTGAACCTAGGTCCAATAGACTACTCAAAATTGGCAGTGCTTGTGTTCTTGGTGACAATTTTGTCTTTCCTCCATTCACCAAATAAAGAGAAATTAACACTATTGTTATGAATAAAATAGTTGTCATTAGTGTTACTGAGAATGAGATTGGAAAAAGTTTGGAAATATCTATATCCATATCTATTTGCATATGTTATCGTGCATCGATAGATATATTATATGGGATGTGTCTTTCTATTTTTTTCTCTAATTGATTTTAGAGTCGCCTATTTTATTTTATTATAGTTAATGTAGTCAACATGTTTGTCTAATTAGTTTTAGACGTGTATAAATTGACACATAGTGCATTCTCTACAGTTTTAGAGGAGTAGTTTGATCGCTGACACGTGTTTTCATTGAGATGACCTTTGTTTCAATCATGTATTGGGTAATTAAAATAGTTCAGTTGATGTTATAGAGTGCATTGATAGATGTAGCATGTCACTTAATTTTGTATATGTATAAATGTGCGGGCTTCTTCGAGTTTACCCCCCGAAATACATGTCATTACCTCTCACTACCATCACCCAACTCACCTTCAAATCTTTCATCACTTTTATGTTATGTATGCCCTTGCCCTTCCCCACTACTTTGCCATTGCTCAAAATTAATGTGAGACAAAATGTCTCCTCCCTACAAAAATCATTATTACGTCATATGAAAGAACACATCACCTCATTTTTTAAAATCACCTCCACCAAAATAAACATGTATATTATTATATCTTAATACTTTATAAAAAAAAATGAGATAGAATGAACAATAATAATAAATTTGAAAGGAAATATGACTATTGTTTGTTTTACAACTCCCGCATCACCAAAACATCAAGTCACAGCATCCCAACGTAACTTTTGGTCTTTTGGGGCAAGTGCGAGTGTCATATTGGGTCCAAGGCTCTAGATGGTAATAAAGGCATTTCCGTTTATGAGGTATCAACAATAAAAGGTCCAGCGTCATAAAAGAAAGAAAAAACCTAGCCGCTTTCCAGTATCTCAGAATTGTTTCCTGTAAATAAATGCAACGGCTGTTTGGTCCGGACTCCGAAGCAATGTATGTATGTTTGAAACAAAAAGAAGCATTCAACTGCAAGCCGCGTCCGACAATTGCCAATTTACACGTCTCCGTGTTTTGAAATATATAATTATTATAACAAAAAGTATGTCTTTTTAAGTTAAAGACACACAGTAGGGGAAGCGTGACTGCAAATCACATCTCTGTACAACTGTATAACAGTCCAGACACGGTACTGATATACAACACTCTGTCTGCACCGTTGGATCTGTATCCGACGGTCGCGAGGCTTCTGTAGTCTTACATTCTGTTTTCCCGTAAGGTTAATATTCTTGCCTTGACGACTTTTCCTTTCCTTTTTAAACGTGCCCCGCTCCAGTTGTGATGATTACAGCTTCTGCCATTCTGCATAATAAAAGAGTCATGTTGCACCACTTCCACACACTGGTTGAGGCGAAAATGCAGCCGGCCAGCTCTAACTCCAACTCTAACTCTAACTCTAACTCTAGCTCTGTTCTGAGGCAGCTGAGCCTGAGCAGAGTCCCCAGTTCATGTAGTCCATCGCAAAAACAAGAAGAAGAAGAGGAGCAGAAGAATAGCCTTGCAAGTAAAGTATGGGAATGGCAATGGGAATGGGAATGGGAATGGGACTGGGAGTGTGAAACGAAAGAGAGAAAGAAGGTGGTGGTGGTGGTGGATGGCTCTCTGGAGGCAAAGATTGCAATGTTGTGGGCGCTCTCATACCTTGTGAATAAGGCGGACACGCTCATATTGCTCCACGTTTTTGACTGTACATCGCTGTGCAAATGCAAGCCCGACCTCACACGCATCTACCTTCGTGCATGCCGCCTCCTTAGTTCCATGCGAGCCCTCTGCAGGTCCCGCGGGCCACAGGTATTGTTAGATTCACATGAACTCGCTGATTCAGATTGCGATTTCAAATAAATAACTGTTAATCTTATGAATTAATTCAGATACAAGTTGAAAGCGTAATGATACAAGCCGGAGGAGACAAGGCAAAGACTATAGTGTCATATGTGAAAAGACTGCAAGTTTCTCTGCTGGTTCTGGGTCAAAGAAAGCCTTCCTTGCTTCACAGGTAATAACTCTGCTTAAATAGAGTGCTACTCTAGTTTTATACACGACTAACGTAAACTAATGTTGGGCAGGTTTTTCCGAAGCAAGCGGCAAGAGCTAATTGAGTTTTGCATTAATAATGCGGAATGCCTGACATTGGGTGTGAGGAGGCAGAGCAGGAGTGTTGGCGGATACGTAATAAATAGCAGGTGGCACAGAGATTTCTGGCTGCTGGCATAAATAATATCGTGTTTATATGTTTCAGTTTGTGTTGAGTGTGTGCGCTTCACCTTGAGATCGTTTGGTTTCTAAAAAGGTTGTAATTATTATTGTGGGATTGAATGAAGGAAAGATTTTAATAATGTTGGTGAGATTAAGTAGTATATGGGACCCAACTGCATTAAAGTTGTCTATAGTATCTTTTTCATATAAGGGTTGTCTTGTTATTATTGTAAATTTTTTAATTTTTTTTCAACGCCAATTTTTTTAGTATGGATTTTGATTAGAAAACTTGTTGTATTATTTAACTTTTCCTTTTTAAACAAATCAATTAAGTTGTCAACCCTTAAGCAATGATGACATACACATAAGCATTACTATTACATGTTTGCACTTCGTTGTTAAACACAATGACGAGTCATGTGGGCCTATTTTTTAAACTAGTAATGGCACACTCGTGTTTAAATCTTTTTACAATATAAAAACATACCCAAATAGTTTCTCATAAACAAGCTTCTTAAACCAATATATACAATACCCAAAAGACGCCTTTTGCTTCATTCAAATAATGAGCCACTTATATCTTCAACGATGGACAATGGCACTATCAAGCCAGCAATGAATGAACGATTTTTTTTAATAATGTACGTCAGACCAAGCAGTCTATGGGATCAAAAGCAGTAACAAGGGTGCTTCCTGCGAGAATAAGACTTGAAATAATGGTTGTGTCATTAAGCTTGCAAAATAACCATTTCTTTTTTTAATGTTGGATCTTCTACTATGAATCTTAGATCAAAAAAATTGTTGTTTTTATCGAACATAACCTTTTCAAACAAGACAGATTGACCACTTCCTAGTTATCATTGTATTTGATTTGGACGTCTTTATAAAATTGGACACTCCATGATATAGTGTCATTTTATCTCCACCATCTCTATGGTACAAAATCAATGTTCTCTTTTCCCAATATTGTTTAAACATGTTGTCCACTTGTTGGGTTCATATCAAAGATGATGTCAGCTAGTCATCAGTTAAGCCATCAACATTTTCACCTTCCACTTGACTTTTGCTCCAATGTAGGTTTTTCCGACATAATCACATGCAAACTTAAATTCTTGACATAATATTCTTATTTTCACCCAAATTGCTTTCTCCCCACAATTACCTTGAATTTTTCTCTCACATGGGTTTTATTTCCTCTTTGGTGTTTGGACACTCTTGCACGCTAAAGACTTATTTGTGCATCCACTTATTTTATTTCATCCACATATTCTTCCTTGTGCTTAATTCTTCCTCCAATATCACCCTAAGCCATTGATGAGTTTACATGTTTTATTTATTTTATTATTAACTTGGCATCTAAATAATAGTACCCTAGTACTTCCAATAGAAAAGTACTTGTTTAAGTTAATAAAATATCATATGGAACCGATATTTTTATTTTGAGGTTACTTACTATTAAATATTTTTTTAGTTCTCGTTATATGTCTTTGTTTCATAACTGACACTTTATTGCCCCAAATCTATGTAGACTGTCATGACAAGTAACCCAAACAAGGCCCTCTTGATTTTTCCATCTCAAAATTCCACATTTCTAAATTATTTTGTAGTGTTCAAGTATAAAGCCTTTAACCCCTCTTTTATTCTTTGTCTCATTAAGCTTGCAAAATGACCATTCTCTTTTTTGATGTTAGATCTTTAATATGGATCTTAATTAAAAAAAAATGTTATTTTATCTAGCATAGCCTCTTCAAACAAGACTCACGATCTATCCACTTCCAAGTTGTCACCATATTTGATTTGGATGTCTCTATAAGTTATTTTGTCTCCACCATTCCTATGGTTTAAAATCAATGTTCTATTTTCCCACTCTTATTTAGGCATTGTCCACCTATCGGTTTTACACTAAAGATGATGTGAGCTAGTCATTAGTTAAGCCATCAACATTTTATCCTTACACTTGATTTTTTCACTTATGTAGTATTTTTCATCCTTATCGCACGTGAGATTAAATTATTTGACATAATATTATTTTTCTATCTAAAACTGCTTTGTCGACATGGTTACCTTAGATTCTTTTCTCACATATAGTTTTTATTTCCTCTCTAGTGTTTAGGTACTCTTGCATGCTAAAGACTCATTTGGTAATCCACTTGTTTTTTTAATTTCATCCACATATTCTTCCTCCTACTTAAATCTTCCTCTAGTATCATCTTGGGCCATTGAAGAGTCTCCATGATTTATTTTATTTTATAATAAACTTAATATCTGAATGTAATGGTGCCTCCAATAGAAAAGTACTTGTTTTAGTTAATATAATCTCATATGGAACTGATATTTTAATTTTGAGGTTGCTTTTTATTAGGTATTTTTTAGTTCTCTCTATATGTCTCCACTTCATATCTGCTACTTTATTGTTGTTACAATAGGGGTTTTATTTTTTTCCATATTTATTTATTATGGAATTTTTTCCATCACTTGGAGTTTTCCTACTTTCATGGATAAGCTTGCTTAGGTGTACTTGGAGTTACATTTTGACCTTATGAATATGAAGTAACTCCCTTGACTGACTATTTTGGGTATGGGAGTTAGTCTTCTATTATTGGCTCTCTGACCGTCTTTCTTGGGGGAGTTACTCATGAATTCATATATGTACATCTCTCTTGGTGAGCTATTATTCTATAGAAGATTGGTTTTGATCTTATGTTATTTATACAATATTATCGTGTATGTGATTTCATTTTCTTGTAGTTATTGTGTTGTGTACATGCTTGATTCCTGCCTATCACAAATATGTGCATTCACTTGATCCAAAGATCTTAGCATCCACTCTGATATGGTATCAGAGTCACTTTGGTATTTGATTGTTTAGTTTTTTTTATTTTTGTTAGTTTCATTTGAAATCATGGGATTTATTATTTGCAAATAAAAGCTAATTTTCACAATCCATTTATGGGAGTTTTTTTGTCTTTGGTGGAGTCAATTTTCATAGAACTGGTTCATTGGCAACCATTACCATAATTTATGTGGTTTCTTTATGACTGCATGTTCTATGTGCCTTGATGCATTTTTCTATGAAAAATTGCATGCCTCCATACAACCTCAGGTATGGTCTCCATTGTTCAGTATCAGCCTGTGCTCAGCCTCAACTAGTTCTATGTGTTTGACCTTGGCTTTTCATTTCTTCCAGATGGCTCTTAGCTATAACATTTTCACCTATTGAGAATAATCTCATTTATGACAATCAAAACTACCATTCCATGTAGCCTTTATGCCAAAATCGGTTGGCTCAACCTAACGGTATCACTAGAAACAACCTTAAGCTATAACAGGGGGCTATAACCCGCTCCCTTGTAGCCCCTTGGCTAGGCCTTCAACCATGTCTGATGCATGCAATTCATGCATGAGTTAGTCAAGAAGTAACATAAAATACTCCTACTATTTCAAAGGCTTGAAAGTTTCTTCCAAAATAAGTTAAGTCTATTTAAATTTTCCCTAATATTTTTAGCATATTAAATTCTTTTTTGTAGCTTGATTTAAAACAAGATTAAATATGCTACTTTTATTGTAATGCATATGGGGATTGGTCAATTTTAACATTGTTATTGGATATTTCTTTTATTTTTTATAAAATAATATATTGTGGGCAATATTTAAAAATAAAGTGTTATTCATTTTTTCACTTCCTCACATTGTACTTGCTTCCTTGGATGCATTATCAATTGAGTCTGACATCCTCTTTTATTTGAAAAATCTCATCTTTTGACTCATTACACTTATTTCTCAATATGTATTATCGATTGAGTCTGATGTCTTTTGAGAATGTATTTGCAATATTTGTGGGGGGGTTCACCATTTCATAGTTAAGGGGGGGTGTATTTTTCTTTTTTAGGTCACTCTTTGCATTCTAATTATAATTTCATTTCGACAACAACTTCAACTTGCACTACTACTAAAATTCATTTCTACACTAATAGATTCAAGTTCAATCAACCAACTAACTCCCTTTAATTATCACAAATAAAAAATAAAGATGACAATCATTCTAAGGAGTAAGGGTTTGTATAGGATAACCATGGGTGATGAAACATAACCGAGCACATATGCATAAATAGTTAAGTGGTATAACCATAGTGGTGAAGCCTATGGGCTATTATGTCTTTTTGTAGCACCTGATCTCTTATTTCACTTAGATCTTTCCAAATCACCTCATGATGTATGGATCATTTTGGGTAAACTATTTGGGGAGCAAAATGTGATGAGAGGTCAAAATCTTGAGAATGAACTCATTAGCCTAAGTCCTTGCAACTTTGACACCCTTTAGGATTTCTTCACTGAGTTCAATTCCTTGAGGTTATGGTTTAAAGAATGAGGGATAAAGAAAGAATATGACCAACTTGTTCTTTCTGTACTCTCTAAACTAGGTCATGACTATTCAATATTTGTCTTTACTTTCCATGCCACTAAAAATGATTGGGCACTATATTGAAAATGCCCTCTTTAGATGCTTTCATTGCTAACTTAACTAGGGATCAAGACAAGTTGATCTAGATGGGCACATTAAAGTTCACAAAACCTCAAGCCTTAATTGATGGGAATGGGAAAGCAAAGACTTAAAAAAAATGATAAGAAGAAGAAGAATAAGGATTAAGAGAAAAATAAACAATCAACCTCTACCAAAAACAACAATGAAGCCTCCTCTTCCAATGGAAAACCTAAGAAAGAGAAGGTTAAGTGTGCCTACTTTCATAAAAATGGGCATGTTGAAAGCAAGTGCATGAAGAAGAAAACATATCACCTAACTCATCTCCTAGAGAAGAACAACATAAGTGTTCCTAAGTCCATCAAAAATAATTCATCTACCTAAGACTCTACTAAGGCAAAAGGAAAGGGGAAAGAGAAATAAAAGGGCAAGGCTTTGCTAGTAGTTGTAGCTTGAACATCTTCATGGGTTATTGACTCAGGTGATTTTCACCACATGGGATCTTCACTACTTGAGTTTTTTTATTTAGAGCCTTCTAGCATGTCTTCTATCAGTTTGGGTGATGACACTTCTATACCTATTATAGGGAGAGAGTCTATTGAAATTGAAAGATGAACATTCAATAATGTTCTAAGTGTACCTTCTCTTTCAACCAATCTCTTATCAATATATAAAATCAATTATATTAGGAAATGCATGAGGGTTGAGTTTTCACTAGATTTAGTTATCATCATGGAGTTTAATAGTGATTATATAGTGGTAGTGGGTAGGGTAGATCACCAAGCTAGGTTATACACCTTCTCATATTTTGCACTTGATTTTTCTTTGACAATATTACTGAATCATTTAGATGGAGTTAGAAAAATAGGGCATCAGTGGTTTGGCCACATAAACTAATACTACCTTGAATAACTTAGCAAAAATTACATGGTCATAGTCTTGCCTCAAGTTAAATTATCTAAGGGACTTTTTGAGGGTTTCTCTCTTAAAAAGCATCTCAAGGAAAAATTTGATAAAGACAATGTCTGGAGGGATTCACAAGCATTGGATTTAGTACATAGTGACGTATCTAGGCCTTTTCCTACTCTATCTTTTACAAGGGATAAGTACATTCTCACTTTCATTAATGATTTTTCAAGATATACATGGGTCTACTTTTTAAATCAAAAGTCTAAAGTGTTTGAATATTTTCAAGAATTCAAGGCACTTGTTGAGAAACAATATAATAAATCCATCAAGGTTCTTCAAACTGATAATGAAGGTGAATATGTTAGAAAAAAATTTGATCAATTCTACAACATAGAGGGGATTGATTTGTTGTGGATAGTTACTTACATTCCTTCATAGAATGAAGTTGTAGAATGTAAGAATAAGTCCTTGGAAGAGATGGATAGCTGTATGATTCACTCTAAGTCCTTGGCATCTTAGTATTGGGCTGAAGATATTAATTATGCTTTTTATATTCAAAATAAGGTTCCTCATAAAAATTTGAAAGACATAACACCCTTTGAATCTTGACATGGAAGGAAATCGATGTTGAGTGCCTTAGGGTTTTAAAATCTCCAACTATGACACATATACTGAATAAGATATGCAAATCTATAAAACCTTAGTCCAAGCCTTGTATATTTTTAGGTTATCTAGATGGTGTCAAGGGTTATTACTTTCTACATCCAACCACACATGAGTTATTCATAGAGAGAAGTGTTAACTTTTAGAATAGTCTCATAGACTCAACACTTGAAAGTTCTTCTCTTTCATTGGATTCACTTAGACTTAATGATTCTTCTTTCAACTCAGATCATCTAGAATAGGTTACTGAGATAGGGTCTTCTTCTAGTTATGATAGCAAAAGAAGTGATGGGGAGTCTTCTAGATCCACCTATAGTCTTGTTTCATAGGATGAGGAGTCAACATCTGACACACCCACATCTAGGCCCCTTTGGGCTAGGTAGACACTTTAGAGTGTATACACTTGGTAGGGGATACAAAATATGACAAACATACTCGAGTAGATTATCAGAATGGTCCACATGCCTTCTTTGATTCAGTTTTAGATCCATATACATTCCAAGAGGTTTCATGCATACCTAAGTGGGATAATACTATAAAGGAAGAATATTATTCCTTGATAAAAAAATACACTTAGAATTTGACTTCACTTCCTAAAGGAAGGAAGATGGTTCAATGTAGGTGGATATATCAGACCAAGTTTGAAGTAGATGGGTCAGTTGATAAGTATAAGGCATGATTTGTCACCAAGGGTTTTTCACAAGTAACCAATATTAACTATTCAAAGACCTTTCCATCTATTGCAAAGATGACTTTGATCCGACTCACACTAGCTATAACCATAGCATATGGTTAGAATGTGAGCCATATGTATGTGAAGAGTGCCTTTATTCATGGAGACCTTAAGGAGGAGATCTACATGGAGAAACCAATTAGGTTTATTCAGGATTCATCCTTAGCTTTTAGACTTAGGAAATCCATCTATGGATTCAAATGGGCCCCTCAAACTTGGTACACCTAGATGGATTCCATCCTCCTTACTTCAGGTTTCACTAGGTGTCATTCAAATCCTAATGTATACTTATTGTGGCAAGATGATTCTTTACTAATATTGATCCTTTATGTTGATGATCTTTTGATCACCAGGAGTTCATCATCTATTATATTAGTGAAGATAGTTCTACATGATAGATTCAAAATGATAGACTTGGGTCTTTTGCATTACTTCGTCAACCTCAAGATTTCATAGTCTGATATAGTGGTTTCATTTGTACAACCCAAATATGCTATCAATATTTTGGCTTGATTTCACATGGCTAATTGTAAGCCATATCTGACTCCTTTTCTATTAGGATTCAAACTTGAGGCTAATTGTTCTACACCTTTGGTTGATGCCACTTAGTATTGATATCTTGTTGGTAGCCTCATATATTTGACTCCTATCAAGTCTGATATTTTATATGCAATGGGAATTATCTCTATATTTATGTAGGAACCCCATGATATACAATGGAAAGTAGCTAAGAGAGTATTGCACTACACTCACGACTCTTATAGATTTAGGATTAAGTACATATTTGACATAAAGGTTGACTTAGTTGGTTTTACATATTCAAATTATGTTGGTGATACCCAAAATCACAATTCCACTTTAGGTTATAGCTTTTATTTGTGTTTTGGTCCTATCAATTAGTCTATTAAGAATTAAAATGCTATTGTTATATCATCCACATAGGCAGAGTACAGGGGAGCTATCAACATAGCTACTGAAGATATTTTGCTTCAAGGGATTATATCTAATTTTGTCATTCATTTCAAGAAGCCCGCCATCATCTATTGTGATAACCAAAGTACCATTTAGATATATAGTAATCTAGCTCAACACCAGTAAACCAAACACATTTAGATTCACATGCATTTTATTCAGGAGCTTATTCATGGTTAGGTCATCAAATTGAGGTTTTTCTAGTCTTTAGAGTAGGTTACAAATATATTTACCAAACCCTTCATTAAAATCAAGTTCATTCATCTATAAGTTCTTCTTGGGGTGTGGTCTACATCAACATCATCATCTTTGGGAGATGGGGGGAGGGGGAGGCTTCTAGTCTCTTCACTTCTTCTATGTCTTTCTTTTGGGGGGAATTTTTTCTTATGGGTTTTCTCCTTTTGTATACTTTATGAGATATTAATTTGTATTGGGTACTTGATCAGGCCTAGTTTTTGGGATCCATTTTTTTACACTACCCACTGAAGTTTTACTTATTGAGGGGGGGGTGTTAAAGTAGGGTTTAATTTTTTTCCATATTTATTTATTATGAGATTTTTTCCCTCACTTGGAGGTTTTATAATTTCATGTATAATCTTGCTTAAGTTTACTTGGAGTTAAATTTTGACCAAATGAATAGGAAGTAACTCCCTTGACCAACTATTATGGGTATGGGATTTACTCTTCTATTATTAGCTCTATGGCTACCTTTCTTGGGGAATTTACTTATGCACTTCTATATGTATATCTCTCTTGGTGAGCTATTAGTCTATGAAATATTGGTTTTTATCTTATCTTGTTTATGCAATATTCTTGTGTATGTGATTTCATTTTTTTGTAGTTATTGTGTTGTGTACATGCTTGACTCATGCTTATCACAAACTTGTGTATTCACTTGATTCATAGATATTAGAATCCACTCTGATAACTAACCCAAACATATGTAAACTATTATGACAAATAACCTAAACAAATCCCTTTTGATTTTCCCATACCAAAATTCCACATTCCTAAATCTATTTTATAGTGTTCAAGTATATAGCCTCTAGCCCTTATTTTAATATTTTTGTCTTGTAAGTCTCCCAACTAAGATTGATGTGTAAATCAAGACTGAGCTACCTATATTCTTCAAACCACTTCCAAAGGGCTTCCTTCCAAAAGGATGTTATTTTTCTTATTTTTTATCCTCAATGAAAATATCTTGAGTTTGGATTTTATAGTATTCACTTGTATCCTAACCTCTTAATGAAAAATATCTAATACCCTCCCATATTATCACAAACTATGTGTTATTTTTTGAATTAGGATGAGATCATCCACATATAGGATTAACTTTTCTAAAAAACTAGTTAGGTGAACACCTCCTCCACAAACTTTGTGAATCCACTCCTCTATCTTATCTATGTATAACCCAAACAATAAGGAGGATAGTAGAAATACATTTTTTACATCAATTTTAATTCTAAAGAAATATGACACTCTTTTACTTGTTTTGATTTTGTCTTAAACTTGATCATAAAGCTTATTTATTGTTGCATTATACTCATCCATAATTCCAAGTTCTTCCATATTGATATAAATTTTTATTCAAGGCACCATGTCAAATACATTTGTGAATTTAATAAACCAATAAAAAATTCCTTCTCCTTGGTAATCCACTTTTTTCAATCAAGTGCCTAAGAGTGGCATAATGGTTGATAATGGAGTGCTTTAGTCTAAATAGTGCTTGTCCTCTTTCTCTTTTCTCCTCCTTTTTGTCTAATTTCTAATTATGAGCTTTACCATCATCTCAAATAATTTTCTAATAATATGAATAATTATATAATATGATATTTTGATGGGTTGTTGAGATCTCCACTTTTATAGAAAGCAATAATGATACCATTGAATATATTTTTTTATGTGTGGTGTGAGAACTTACAAACTCTATTTTAGATATTCTACTTGTAACCCATCAGTGTCATGTGCCTTACCCATTGCTAGCCTCTTTATACCTTGTTAAATATCCACTATATAAAAGATATCAGTTATTGCATTGATTATTAGGGGATGCCTTTTTCCTGATCTTGTTCATAAAGTAAATTTAAATATTATAACTAGCAGACATTTGTAATATTTATTATATGTTTTTTTTCTATTTTTTTGATAGTTCTATTTAAAAACCTTAAGGTTTGTGTTTCCCAAGAGATATCAATTTTCCTCTTTGTGCTCATATAATTGTCCTCTTTAGACTTTATTGATTTTTCATAAGCCTTCTTATTTTAATTATCCATTCCAAGTTCCCTCAAAGTTCTTTGTGTCACCTTGCATCTTCTCATACCATATAATTTTAGGAAATATACATGTATTTCCATTATTAAGTCTATATATTTCATATGCACTCAAGGCTTTATGAAGTATGATTATCAACATATATTATTTTTTATTGGGTAATTAGATGTACATGATATATATTATCTATTTCTTATAGGTTTTTTTCAATGGATGATCTAAAGAGTTATGGAATCTCATGAGTCATGAAGATATCACTCCATGCTTAACCTTAAATTTAGATATGGGGTATCTAGGGTTAGGAAGATTATATTAGTTTTCACAGAATGATGGTGAAATAATCTAATAAGTACACTAATTAATAAAAAAAATTAGACAAAAAGTATTTTAAATTCATACAACCAATATTGATAAAAAATAGTAAAGTAAAACTATTGATATATATATATTGCAATAAATTGGAAACAATGATACTTGATTGGTTTACTATGTGCATGCAGGTCTGAGAAGGAACATGTTAGATGTGGATTGAATGATGATCCTTGAACAATCATCCAATTTTATAAATATTTTTTTTAGCCTCAGACACTTGTATCAAATTTGAATAGTTGTAGGTCTCTAACTCTATCATAGGTGTCTTATATAGAATATTAACTAGATCTAGATGTACCCAACTAGATCCTTCTAAGTTTTCTATCTCCCTTATTCTAGTGTATTTAGATCATGCACATAGGTTGTTTCTCTTTACAAATAAATCAAACCATATATCTTTACCCTTAGTAAATTACCTTGTGAGTTATATGTGATTTCCAATTGTGTAATGAATGGGGGATGATATTGTATATATAGCGATCCTTTTTGTAAATATATCACATTAAATCACTTAGGATAGCCTTTTGATAATATTTTTTTAAAAACCATGGATGGATTTTGACACTATAAACTTTGTAAGAAAATGAATAGTTACATTGAAGAATGTGACTGCCTAGGACACAAGTGTCTAGGGAGCTAGAAAATAGGTATAGGTCCAAAAATGGTAGTGAAGTATGATAATTAGGTTTTACACTTCTTACACAATATATAAGGCATGAGTAATAAAAATAAAAATAATTGTACTAAGAGATAATAAATTAGGCACAAAGAGATAGTGAACACAAGACTTTTGGTAGTGGGAAGGTCTAGAACTAAAAAGTACATCCATAATAGGTATTTTCTGAGTGTACAAGATTGAAGTACTATATAAAAAAGATTTTAGTATATAAATTTTTCTTCCCTTTAATATAGTAATGAAATTTATAGTTTAAGGAAAATAAATTCATACTTAGGTGTGCACAACACACCTTGGATTTGTGTGATCCCACCTTGGGTGATTTTATGGTGATTGACTTGTAACCAAGAGCATGTTATGTTATATAATCTATATATGCAATCAAAAATTGAAATAATTTGAAATTATTTAAAGTAAGAAGAAAAAGGTTAAGAATACACATGTGTGTCGATGCAACCATCTTGCCTTTTAAAATTTGATTTGAAAGGATGCCTTATTATGAAGCATTGAAGCTGAGATTAAGACAATTATGAACCTACAAGTGCATGTATATATAGATATTAGAGGATACATATCCATAATATTTGTGTAAATTTGGATTTAAACATGACCATTGAGCTTATTTCATCTCAATTTCTCAACCCAAATATGTACATAACCTGGTGAGTATGAATGATTTAATCAACTCACATTATATATATATTGATAGCAGATGATTTAATCAAATCTAACCTATAAGTCTAGTGAAGTTAGATGATTTAATAAAATATAAATTACAAATTTAGTAAGATTTAATGATTTAATCAACTCAACCTTGAAAATGTGAACCAATTACTATAGTATATTGGATTGATAATAGTGCATGATAGTCCATTTTGGGTATGATAAAAATACATTATAATATTTTAAATCTATAAAAGGATTTGATTTTAAAATTTTAGGTGCCATTTGCATAACATATGCACCTCATATGAATCTCAAAATTTAATCTAGATAAATTAAGAACTGGTGTAAATGTGGAGGACATATTTATATAACATGCCCCCATTTTAATTTGCAGATACTAAGTACTAAATAAGTCTTGAAATCATGCATTTTTGACATACCTCCACTGTAATATGAAACTATGGAAGTATGTAATTCATGCATCTATGACATACCCCCAATAATATGCCTATTTTCACCAAATATTTCACCCTATAAGAGGGTTTTCAAGCCTAAAGTAATATTTGGGCAACATTGGAATACCTCTATGCCTATGGGTTGACTATAGAAGAGGTAGACCTCTACGTTTAAGGGCTAGCTCCCTAGATTGATCTTTAAGTGATTATCACCTACACTAACTATTTATTTGGATGAAAAGGGATAGAAGTAGACATGGAAATAACCCACTCTACTGAGGTGATACACCAAAAATATATCAACTTTACTACCATACACATGCACTAAGAGACAAGACTCACAACACTAGTCTTAGAATCTTGAATTACTCTAACATTAGTATTTCAAACATGGAGCTGATATGCATGAAAATACTTAATGTAAGTGAACCAAGGATAATTTTAAGACACTAAGGATAATTTTACACTTTAAAATAGAACCATATACTTGAAAACACTTCATGTGACTTGTTAGAGTGGAACAACTTACGTCAAACATGGAAGGATTGAGAGAAAGCAAGGATAGATGTCAATCACTTAAATTTTCACTATACATCACTCCACATACTTAGAAAATATATTTTTTAAACTAAAAACTATATTTTATATATTATTTCAAAGGAAAAATAAAATATCAAACCAATATGGCTTCATAATACTAGGTGTAGAATTCCCATACAAGAGCCAAAATGGATTGCATTTATAGAATGTGAGAAGAGAGATAAAAAAGGTCAAAATTCCATATTTAAAGACATTAAAACTAATTAAATTTAATAATAATGAAGTGAATAATATATTTCTATAAGGTCTTCTTAGACTAGTGTCCATCTAAAGCATCAAACTCTCCAAAACTGGTGTAGGGTCTTCAAATGGCCTTCTTGAAACTACCTTCATGATTAGACCTATTTTGAGATCTTGAAACTAGACTAGGGAGAGTTGAAACATGTGAAATATCAAGGAGGGGTTAGAAAAAATATTTAAAATTCATCAAATGCTTTCCTTACCACTAATATTCTTCATGACACTTGCACTCACCATTTGTAGTCACCATCACTAGCCTTATAGGTTTGTATTCACATTTTCCATCAAGATGGCCTTCAATTACTAAAAAAAATATATGGAAGAGGTGTAATGACACCTTTATAGGACCATTTTACACTCCACTCTATGATTTAAAACTTAAAAAGGTCCAAAAAACAACTTCTCACTTGGCAGTCACTCTCTATTTTCACTATCTACCACATGCTGCCTGAAGTGAACTATGTAGCAAAAGTGTTTTCATGTCTACATACTATGATAAATGGATATTTATATTTATAATATTCCCCAATTAACCACCCAAAATTATTATTACTCCTTGGTTCTCCTCTTTACTTATAAACCAATCACAAACTTATAAAAACCCATGTTTTGTACCCTGTTTGTATAAGTAGGGTACAAACCAATTTGATGGGAGGGAGTTAGAGACAATCATACACAATTAAAAAACACTTTATTGACCAAAAAATCCCATTTTAAATTAATTCCCATTGGTATTTATTTCATTGGGTTAAAATCATGGGTTTAAGAGGGTTTTAGAGGGTTCGGACTCTTAAAGATTATTCATACAATCTTGATATCTAACCTCAAAAAAAATTCCATAAATGTAAGCTCAGGACCCCCCTAAAATGTATCCAACTCCTTGGGTCACCATGAAACCAATCCATATAAGTGTGAGATCTTGGAGTTAGCCTCTCAATCTTTTGAGTGCATTATATGTAGGTTTGAGGTGAAATAGGCCAAATTTGACCAACTTGGAGATGTTATCTACACACTAACAGCTCAAAATCCTTCTATATCTCTCCTTGAAATTCATAAAATAGGTTGGCATGGTCATATGGTTCTAGGAAATGAATTAGACCCATGAAGGACTTAGACCTACCTCTAAGCCTATTAGGCATGACTGTGTTTCTATTGCTTATGACCACCACTACATACTTATACTAAATAAAAATATATCTCCACATTTTTTAACACTCAAAAAAACTTTATAAACCATTCTAAGGTGATTAAAGACTTCTCATATTGTCTTCCCACTATTTACTTACCAAAAATGTAGTCATGTCTACCTGGGAGTACCTTTATTTGATATAAAATAAAGGGAACTTCCCTTATTTTTCCAACCATTTTGAATCTATGATAGGATATAATAGGTCATAGGGACCTATTTTACCAAATTTATAGGTTAGATCACCTTTATATCATCCACAACTATACAAACTTCAAGATAGTCTTATCGAGTTGATGACTATGTAGGCTTTTTGTGTTGACTATGGGTTGAGAGTTAAAACCTATCCTATCTATTATTTACTTAATATAATAAACAAATTAGTTGTATGAAAATATTTTTAGGGTGATCTTAGTTATATTTAATTCATTTTACCACCTCTACCATCTTTCCAAACTGCTCCCTCTTGCATTTGCCTTGGTTAGTCTATGGATTGAGTTAATTATAGGTTGAGGTGTGAAACTTAACCTTGATATATTTATTTTTTAGAGGACATCAATCAAATAATTTAAACATTGTGAATGTGGTTCCAAACATTCTCAACATACAACATTTCTGCCAACTCTCAAAGCTCACACCTCTCTCCACTTGCCTAGGTCTAGTCAGCATTTAGACTATAAGTGCCTATTTTAGTTGAGATTTGGGGTGTCTTTTAGGTTAAATATTTCATACATAACCATGTGTTACATGATTAGGACATCATTGGAGTTTTCAATATCATCTCATAGTCAAGTACATTCATATCATGCCCAAAGCTTGAAGCTAATACCCAAACTGCCAATCTCCAATGTGTCATTAGTCTACAGTCAGACTATAGGTGCTATTTAGGATATTTCATGACTCCTATAGGTGATAATTAGTGTCATAAACTTATGTATCAACTCCCTCAAATGTTATTTGGGACACTAGTGTGATTTATCATTTAAATAAAGCCACCTATCTTGAAGGTATGTTTCCATTATATTATAGTACATTGAAAGACCACTTGAGATTAAAACACTATAGATTATAATGACAGTCTATAGTGAGAAAATGATTGAGATGGAGTCTTATCTACACTATAATATTATTACCAAACACTCACTCTCCTATGTCAAATCATTTCCCCTATGTTCGGGCTACATGATGGAAACCGTTATACTAGTTTATACTTCAAGATGATCCATCATGGGATGATTCTTTATGAGACAAAATCCATGTTTCAAAAATATTAAGGTAACATGTATCAAAAGCAAGTTTCTCAAATAGAGGGTAATATTTTAGGTCTATATGCATATGAAATTCTCACCATGATGATTCTCTATCCTCCTATACCTATTTTAAGGTCTCAAATTCTTTCAAACATCTTCATACAACACCCTCAAACCTCTATTAGAGTAACAGTCAGATCACTATTGGAAACCTATAGGTGGAGATATGGTAAAAGACTATGTGAAATGAGTTAGGTTATACAACCAACTATTTAAAAGCCTAAATCTGATTGTTTTCACTTTAAAGACCCTTTTTTCACCTTTAAATCTTCTTATTCCATCACCATGATTGTTCAAAGATATTTTTCACTTACCTATAGGTGACTACTATAGAAAAGCTAATTGTGTGCATGTGACCTTTAAGCCTTGCATCTCATAAGGAAAATTTTGAGATAAAGACTTTAATGAAGGGAAACTAGTCACCATTCTTACATGTTGAATTTAGGCATTTCATCTTTGTTCTAAAGCTAATATAGGAGAATAAATATATAGGAACTAAAAACATTTATCTGTAAATTCAATGGTCCATTCAACTATTAAAATGAGATAGCCTTGCTCATTAGTTCACATCCACACATTCAATCAAGGATGGAAACCATGAAAAAAGGATGGTCACACCCTCCAACATCATGTATAGTACTTGGTTTGTATAGACCAATACAATAAAAAGGAAACTTGAAGGGTATGTGAATGAGCAATAAAAAAAGGAGCAAACCTTCTTAGCAATGTTTCATAAAGCATAAGCAACTAATCCTCTAACTGCTACCATGGATTTTAAGTATATAAATAGTGTTTTCATCCCTCATTAACATTGTCTCCAACTCACCTCCTCTTGTTTGTATCATGAAAAGACCGGTTGACTATTTTTGCTTACAAAGGAGAGTGATGGAGAAGAAAAATGGGTTTATGACATTTTTGAGCTACTCAAATCTGATCAAGCATGGAAATGAATTGAGGGGACCTAAAAGGTCACTCTAAATCCTACCACATGTGTTAGGACTATTTCATATGTCATACAGCTTGCCAAACTATTTTTTTATAGTTAAACTTCTTCTTATATGTTAAAACCTATAGTTTATCAACTCAAAATAGTTACTCTAACACCTAACTGACACATGGATGTTAAATGAGATCTTGAAACACTTGTACTCTATGGTAAACCATAAAATTCTATAAGTAACCCCAAAAGTGGCCTTAGAATGACATAAAACTATCTGAGATAAATATGACAAAACTTAAAGCACAATGCTGACCCTATAAGACCATTGTACACATTACAAGACCCTATTAGGGTTGACGTAATTTGACTTGTGGTGAAATTAGTCAACATTCTTAGAGATTTCCTAAGGGTGAAAATCTAGCTATGCTAAATTCCAGTAGACTACTCCTATCCATTAGGATATAGAGTCACATATGCATTATATGGACACTGAATTGCCTTTCAAATAACTCCAAACAATAAAAAACAACACACCTAATCAAACACACATGTGTTCTTAAGAACACTTATGGAAAATACACACAACAAAAATAAAAACACATCTATCTTAGTATATACAAGACCTCAAAATTGAGGTGAAAAATAACTCACCATACTTCAACTAGGGTCAAAGATGGTATCTCTTGCATCCTTTCTGCTCCATGAAAGCATTCTATCATATGGAACATGCTTATCAACAAACACTTGATTATGTGGATGATAAAAAATATTACCATCCTTAGATCTTATTAAATTTTCAAGTGTGCTACTTGGAACCTTCAAATACATTCCTTCTTTCCCTCAAAGAATTTTCTTAAAGATTCTAACTTAATGTACTTTTGTCATGTTCAAATAAAAATTCTCAAACTGAGTGTTAAGAGTCATTAAAGTTACCTCAAATTCATCTTTTTCTTAAACATTATACACTTGATGTTTATGGATATCAAGATTTCTCTCCTTATAATTCAATACATTTGAAAGTGACTCAAATTTAGGTTGAAGTGTTGATTTCTCTTCAAACATAGATTTTTTTGCTTTATGTTCAATAGACTCCTCCTTGACTATAAAATTTTTAGCAACAACTTAATGCTCATCTTAATTCTTAATAAGGCACTCAACTTCATGCTTGATAAGACACTCAACAACATGCTTGTTAGGTTCATCAACAAACTTACCATCATATATACACTTCTTAAGGGGAAAAGTAAGTCTTTTCAACTACTCAAATTCTTGACTTATGGCATAAAACCTTTGCCATAGGTTATCTTCCTCTTCATGGTTGTCATGTTCAAGGACTCCATCAATTTTAGGAAGAAACACATTGTTATTCTCACCATATTGATCTATCATGCTTTGAAAACTATCATAATCATATATATGAATTAGGTAATTGCCCTCAATAGCTTGTGAAAAATAATGTTCAATGCATACCTCATATTTCTCATATGATCCCTCATGGATGATGTATGTTCCAAGATTAGTTTGCATAAAGTAAGTGTATGGATATGTCCATAGGTGTATACACCATACTCATCTAGAAATAAATTAGATATTCCCTCAAGCTTAATAAATGTTCCATCATCCACAACAGACTCCTCATGATCATTAATGACACAATTTAGATTGGAGCTTGCTTCTACATAGGGCTCAATATGAATTTTTTCTAGTGGTTGAGTTCTAATGGTTAGTTTTTCTCCATACCTTGTCTTGAAGGCCAAGAAGGACCAATAAACTTAGAGGTAGCCTCCTATATTGGTTATGAAATCCCTTGAGAGGTAGATATAAAAGTGAGATGGAAAGTCAATCACTACTATGTCTTGAACTATAGGGAAGCTAGGGAAATCATGCAAGAAGACTCTCAATCCTTTGACAAGTATTATTGACTTATCATGTGTCCCATCAAGTTGTAGTACACCCTTACTATATGGTTCATACTTTACTCCCAATTTATTAGACATAACCTTGGGCATCAATGAAGTATTATCCCCACTATCAACTATGCAGTTGTGAACAAGTTTGTCCCCCACAATGAGAATGAAGTAGAAGGGTGGAGGCTTATCAGATTTTGAAGAATACTCAACAATGTGTGTGGGATAATTAGTGAGAGTAACATTTTTATGACCTGATGGTTGAGGAATAACATGAATTTGGGAGAGTTGTTCTTAAAGGATCTCTTTTTGACTAGGTAAGTGAAGTAAATCCCAAAGAGACATGGATGCCTTAACATTATTTAAAGAATAAAAAATGTTAATAGTGGGAGTATTCACCTTTTATTGAGTCCTTGAGGGAAATTAAGTTCATTAAGATTGAGGCATTATAACACTTT
This sequence comes from Torreya grandis, assembly GCA_037957365.1. Classification (NCBI taxonomy): domain Eukaryota; kingdom Viridiplantae; phylum Streptophyta; class Pinopsida; order Cupressales; family Taxaceae; genus Torreya; species Torreya grandis. Next base: position 1,011,589 of record JARHVA010004974.1, read on the forward strand.
GAGTATCCCTTACAACATTCTTATTTGAAATGGGTGAAAAAGTTGTAAGGGCTATCACACCTTGCTGCCTTGTAGGAGGGCTACTTGAATTTGTGTGAACACCATTGGAATCTACCAAGGCCTTCCTATTTTCTCTAGTATTTTTTGAAACCAAATAATTATAATTGAGCACATATGTGTCTTCTACTATAAAATTTGAAAATTTCACTCCTAGAAGCTTCCATCCTTCATTTGTTTACATGAAAACTTCATCTTCTATTGATAGTTGAGGAGTAACTCCTCCTTGAGCAACCAAATATTGTTCCCCACATTAATTAGAATCCATGAATTTACCTTACTTACACTCTTCTCATTGTACCAAATTTATATGCTTCAGTACCATTGCTCTTATGTTGGAGGTGAAAGTTGGGTTGTATGCATTGGTAGGCATATTGAAGTTAGGCAATCCTTGACCTCTTCCTTGACTATATTGTTGAGGTGGGAACCTATTTTATTACTAAGTATAGGGATAGGGATTTTTATTCATACCATATTACAGATTATGTTGACTAGTTTTAGCCTATAAGGCTTGATATCTTGCCTTCCAATCAATTGTATCTTCTACCTTCTTAGGAGCAGTCCTTGACTTGGTATTTGCATTAGGAACTTGAGAAAAAATTAGGGTATCAGTATAAATATTAGGAAACAAGGGCATATAATTTTTTTGAGGAAACCTTATAACTTGTATTTAACCATTATCAGCTCTAATGACAAGGTCATAGAATTCAGGTAAGGTTTAATCACCCATGGATTGTAACATGATGGTTATGTTAGTAATAATAACCCTTAGATATGTGGGAAACATAAAGCTAGTAGGTGGTATCATGGGAGGAGTCAACCTATGGTAAGTTCTTTGGAATATCTCATTACAATCATGCATTATCTCTTTAGGGGATCTTTGAATCACATTGAGATAATGAATGAGTGATGTGTGATCACTCTTGTCTTTAAACTATGATTTTATAAGCTCTCCAAAATAATCCCAAGTTATGATATAACCTTTGAGTAATGTTCTATGCTAGTTAAGTTCTTCCCCTCTAAGGGACATGCCAAGGAGTATAATGGAAATGTTGACCTCATGAACATTATGAAATCTATAGAAGTTTGAGATATCCCTAATATGATCACTAGGAGTGACATGACCTTCATCATTGAATGTGGGAACACTTTTGGTAACATTAGGGTGTATATCATCATATACATTGAGATGAATTAGATTTTTAATTTTGAAGGTAGGGAAGGCATGTTGCCTAGCCATGTTATCCTCAAATTCTTCTTCACTCTCTTGATCTTATTGGCTTCTAAAATCCTCTTAATCTTCAAAAATTGGAATAGGTTGAGGATGTTGAACTTCAAGAGGAAGTTCAAGTTGAAGAGGTGGATGGGATTGAAAACTCTAGTATAAGATGACCTAGTAAGGACTATGAAGTATGAAAAAAATAATATGACAAAATAGTGGTCTAAAACTATATATTACCTTGAATACAATCACCAAATGCTAAGTATAACACCATATGCAGCTGTGATCTTGTCAAGACCAAAATTCACCTTGACAAGTTATCTTTAAACAATAGTCTCACTAGGTGTGCCAAAACTATTGTCACAAAATATTTCACCCTATAAGAGGTTCTTTAATCATACTCTAAAATTTGGGAAAAATTAGAATACCTCTAGGCCTATGGGTTGCCTATAGTAGAGGTAGGCCTTTAGGTTTAAGGGATAACTCCCTAGGTTGATATTTAAGTGATTATCACATAAAATAACTATTTGTTTAGATGAAAAGGGATAGAATTAGAATTTAAAATTACCTACTATACTAAAGTTATAAAATATAAAAATGACCACTTGACTACCGTACACATGCACTAAGAAACAAGACTCACAACACTAGTCTTAGAATCCTAAATTGCTCTAACATTAGTATTTCAAACATGGAGGTGATATACATGAAATAATAAAGGTAAGTGAACAAAAGATTAGTTTCAAACATTAAAGATAATTTTACACTTTAAAATATACCCATACACTTAACAACACTTCATGTGACTTATTAGAGAGGAACAACTTGCATCAAACATGGAAGGATTGAAAGAAATCAAGGATAAATGTTAATCACTTGAATTTTCACTATACATCAATTCACATACTTAGAAAATATTGTTTTTAAAATAAAAACAAAATTTAATTTATTATTTAAAATGAAAAATATAATATCAAACCATTAGGGCTTCACCATACCAGGTGTGAATTTCTCATATAAGAGCCACAATGGCTTGCATTTATAGAATGTGAGAAGAGAGAGAAGAATGTAGAGCTTAAAGGTCATAATGCCACATGTAAAACCATGAAAATAGTTAAATTTTATAATAATTAGGTGAATAATGGAGGTCTAGAATATATTCTTGGGTAAGTGTCCATCTAAAGCATCAAACTCTCTAAAACTAGCATAGGGTCTTTAAATGGCCTTCTTAAAATTGCCTTCATGATTAGGAATCTTTGAGTGCTTGATACCAGACTAATGATAGTTGAAACATGTGAAATATCAAGGAAGGATTCAAAATTATCTTAAAAAATAATCATATTCTTTCCTAATCACTAGTCTTCTTCATGACACTTGTATTGACCATTTGTAGTCACCATCACTAGCCTTATAGGTCTATCTTCACATTTGTCATCAATATGACCTTTAGTTATTCAAAAAAATACATGGAAGAGGTTTTAGGACACCTATATAGGATGTTTATACTTTCCACTCCATGAGTTAGATCTTGAAAAGGTCCAAAAACTAACTTCTTTCTCTCACTTGGCAGTCACTCTCCATTTTCACTATTTGCCACATACTTCTTGAAGTGAACTGTGCATCAAAAATATTTACATTTCCATATACTATGATAAATATATATTGATAGTTATAATATGTCCCAATTTACCTCCCCCAATGATTATTACTCCTTAGTTCTCCTCTATACCTATAAAATAATCACAAACTTGTAAAAAAACCCTATTTTATACCATGTCTATATAAGTAGGGTACAAACCAATTTGATAAAAGGGAGCATGAGAGATTAATCTACAATTAAAAAATAATTTCCTAATCAACCAACCCCTTTTGAATGCATTCCTATTGGTATTTCCTTCATTAGGTAAAAATCAAGGGTTTAGGAGGGTTTATACTCTTAAGGATTATTCATACAATCCTAACATATAACCTCCTAAAAAATTCCAAGAATTTCAATATCAGGACCCTCATAAAATTTCCCCAACTAATTGGGTCACCATACAACCAATATGTATAATTTTGAGCTCTTGAAGATAGGCTTTCGCGCTTTTGAGTGCACTCTATGTAGGTTTGAGGTAAGATAGTCCAAATTTGGCCAACTTGGAGATGTTTTATGCACACCAATGAATCAAAATCATTATATATATCTCTCCTTTCAATTTATCAAATAGGATGTAATGGTCATATGGTCATAGGAAAGGAATTAAACCCTTGTATGGCTTAGGCCTAATTCTAGGCCTATTAGGCCTGATTATGTTTCATTGCTTTATGACCACCACTGGGTACTTATACTGACTAAAAATATCTCTCCACATTTGTTCATAAATTTTAAACCATTCTGAGGTGATCCAAGACTTCTCATATTGTCCTCCCACCATTTACTTACCAAGCCTACAATCATGTTTACTTGGGAGTTCCCTCTATCTAAGACAAAATAGAGGGAACTTACCTTATTTTTCTTGCCATTTTGAAGATATTAAAATATATAATAGTTCATAATTTACTTATATACAAAATTATGAGGTTAGATCACCTTTGTATCATCCACAACTATATAAACTTCAAGATAGTCTTACCAAGTTGATGACTATGCAGAGTTTTTGAGTTGATTATGGGTTGAGAGTTCAAACCCAAACTTTATATTAATTACTTAATTTGAGAAAAATATTAGGTGATGTCACCATTATGATGGTGATCTCAGTTGTCTTCAATCCATCCTACCACCTCTACCATTTTTCCAAATTGCTCCCTCTTGCATTTGGCTTGGTTAGTCTATGGACTGAGTTGACTATAGGCTGAGGTTTGAAACTTACCATTTATCTATTAATTTGGATTGAGGAACTCAATAAAATGATGGAAAAATTATGAATGTGGTTCCAAACATGTTCAAAATATAACCTTTATGCACACTCTGAAAGCATACACCTCTCTCCACTTACCTAGGTCTAGTCTGCAGTCAGATTGTAAGTGCATGTTTTAGTTGAATTTGGGGTGTCTTGTAGGTTTAATGTTTCATAATTAACCTTATGTTACATTATTAGGCCTTCTTTAGATTTATAAATATCATATCATAGTCAAACTCATTGATATCATGCCTAGATCTTGAAGCTAACACCCAAATTGTCAATCTCCAATGTGCCATCAGTCTAAAATCAACCTATAGGTGTCATTTAGGAGAATTCAAGACTCCTGTAAGTTCTAAATAGTGTCATAACCTTGTGTCTTAACTCCCTAAAATGTTATTTGGGATACTAGTGTCATTTATAATTCAAATAAATGCACCTATCTTGAAGTTATGTTTCTATTATGTTATAGTGCATGGAAAGACCACTTGAGCTTAAAACACTGTAGATTATATTGAGAGTCCATAATGAGAAAATGATTGAGATGGAGGCCTATCTAAACTATACTCTTATGACTAAACACTTACTCTCCTATGTCAAATCATTTCCCCTATGTTTGGGCTATATGATGGAAACCGTTAGACTAGTTTGTACTTCAAGATGCTCCAACATGGGATGATTATTTGTGAGACAAGATCCTTGTTTCAAAAATATTAAGGTAACATGTCTCAAAAATAAATTTCTCAAATTGAGGGCAATGCTTTAGGTCTATATTCATATGGCAGTATCACCATGATGCATCTCTATCCTCTTAGACCTATTTAACGGTCTCAAATGCTTTCAAATATCTTCATATAACACCTTCAGACCTCTATTGGAGCTACAGTCAGATCACTATTGGAAACCTATAGGTAGATATATGGTACAAGATTGTGTGTAATGAGTTAGGTTATACAACCAACTATTTGAAAGGATAAATATCAATATATTTCACTTTGAAGACCCTATTTTCACCTTTAAAGATTCTTATTCCATCACCATGATTGTTCAAATCTCTAATTCACCTACTTGTAGGTGTCTACTACAAAAAATTTGAATTATGCATGTGATGTTTAAGCCTTACATCTCATAAGGAAGATTTTGAGATAATGACTTTCATTAAATAAAAATATTCACCATTCTTAGATGTTGAATTCAAGCATTTCATCTTTATTTTGAAGCTATTAAAGGAGAATAACTCTAAAAGAAGTGAAAACATTGGTTTGCAAATTCAATGGTCCCTTCAACTAGAAAATTAAGATAACCTTGCTCATCATTTCACCTATACACATGTAATAAAGGCTATAAACCATGAGATAAGGGTGGTCACACCCTCAAACATCATGTACGATACTTGGTTTGTATGGACCAATCCAAATAGAGAGGAAACTTGAAGGGTATGGGAGTGAATAAGCAAAAAAAGGAGCATACCTTCTTATCATTATTTCATAGATCACAAGAAATAGATACTATAATTCCTACCATGGATTTTAAGTAGATAAGGAGTGTTTTCATCCCTCAATAGAATTGGCTACAATTCACCTCATCTTATCCATACCATGCAAAGGTCGGTTGACTATTTCTACTTGTAAAATAGAGTAATGGAGAAGTAGATGGTTTTATGCCATTTTTGAGATAGTCAAAGCTTATCAAGCAAAGAATTGAGTTGAGGGGGTCTTAAGGGTCACTCTAAAGCCTACCACATGTGTCAAGACTATTACATAAGTTGTACAACTACCTAAACTCTCTATTCTTATGGTTAAACTTTTTCTTGTACATAAAAACCTATAGTTTGTTAGCTCAAATTAGTTACTATGACACCTAAATGACACATGGACATTTAATGACATATTAACACACTTATACTCTATGGTAAACTATACAAGTCTACAAATGACCCCAAAATTGGCCTTATAATGACATAAGACTATCTAAGACAAATATGACAAAGCTTAAAGCACAACACTGACCCTAGAAGACAATGATACACATTACAATATCATAGTAGACCCATATAAATTTTTTTCAACTATAGGAGGTTAACTTGATTTGATTTGTGGTCAAATTAGTCAACAATTCCCTCTCCCACCTTTTAAGGTGAGGGGAAATAGAGTCTAGTAGTTACATTATCTCAAAATAATAAGATAATTATATATGTTGTGTATAGATCATGTAACATATATGAATACCATGTCTAGGTAGATATAGAATTGAATTATTCTGTGTGTCATCATATCAAGTCCTAAGATGCATGATATAGATCATGGTAATGTCTAGAGAGTAATGGTACAAGGTTAGCAAACAATCAAACACACATACAAGATCACTAAAAATAAATCAAAGGAAATGGTCCATTGATAACTAATACAAGGGGCATGCTTAAATTCCACACATTCAAAGGGACATGACTTAGTCAAATGTCCACAAATTATAAAATGAGATATTTCAAATGTCCATACAACAAACAATGACATATTCAAATTTCCAAAGAGGAAAAAAATCATGGGTCCCATAATCAATGGATCATATTAAAATACTCAAACAAAAAATACAATGAAATATAATATAAAACAAGGAACACAATGAAAGAAGTGCATAAATAAAAGAATGAAATATAGGCAACCAACATGAACATAACATACTAGTTCCTACAAATATGTGTTTGAATTTTTTTTTAAGTCCATGGCATATCAAGTACACTATGAAAGGTATCAACATGGATATAGTCATTAGTAAGTATAAAATCTCAAACATGATAATGGAAAGTGATCATATAATAATATAACCTAGGTGTATTGTGATCAAAGAAGAAGTGCCCCAAATGTACTTATGCATGAGTATGTGGAAGGCTCACCATTTTTATGTGCATATATAATGTATTTGGATATGCATGTATCACACTCAAATTATGTCTGAAACATATGTGTATAATGTAAAGGAATGATATTGTATCCACTAACATGGAGCAAAAAACATATGTCTATGAAATAATATGATTAGGAACATGCTATTTTAAAAAAAAATTAGAATGTTTTTGTGTTTTAATCATATTTGATTTTTTTTTAGTTTTTAGGATTTACATAGCTCTCCCATTCATAAGATAAAGGAATATCTATTGTCCCTTTTGGATCATTTATATGCCACCATTATTTATGCTCTATCATTGTGATTATTCAATGTGTTTTAATATGTTGTTTTCATTTTCTATTACCATGGGTTTATCATCACATACATCATGTGATTCACAAAATTATCTATTTTGTAACTAAAATACAAGGCTAACATTTTTAATGTCCACTATCATATTCATATCAGTCAATCAATACTGGCCAAAATGAAGGCTGAAGTTTAGTTTCAAATTCATTACCCATACAAGGGAATAAATAACTTTATGTTGACATGTTATAGGCATTATAATGTAACAAATATATTATGACATTAAGGGAGACTATTTTAGTTCATAGATATTACGTCCTAAGTACTCTAAAAATGGCACATTATAAGTGTGTCCCAATTATTTGTATCAATTACAATGTTTGTAAAATGCACCCCATTAATATTAGAAGTAATGGTTATAGGTTCATGTTTTGGTCACTTTGAATATTTTTTTATTGGAAGTATTTGGTCATTTTTTTTCTTAAGCACAACTTGTATTCACCCCTCACCTTTGTATTTATGAATATGGTTTTACAATGCCACAAATTGATTTTTATTATGATTGATGATTCAATGATAAGAACATTATAGTGACCCATATTTAGGAATAATTTTGATTTCCAATGTGTGTCTATTAGGAGGTAAATATATCATGTGATTCTCAAGTAACATAGGAATAATTAAATATGGAACATTCTAGTTTTCTAAGATCGATATAATTTGTTATGAAGGTTTTTGAGAGGAATCTACATTATATACGTGGTATATTTACAATAGTCCTTTGTAAGGTTGGTTTAATTTTTTAAGCCAAGAGGGATGGATTGAATAACAAGAATTCAAATTTTCATCTATTATTTTTTCCTTACCTTTATCTTGATTTGGAATTGTATCTTCTATAGGTTGCTTTAAAGTATATATACCAAGACTTATAGATGTGAATAGGTTATGCAAAAGATAGTCAAGTGGATCAAAATTTAGTTTCTTCAAGTGTTCATCTATCATATCATAGGATAAATAATCATCACTTTCATACCAATCTGCCACTTATCCATCTTGGTGTTTGGTATTTACCCAAAAAGGAAGTTGAAATGTTTGAGTTTCTTATGGTTGTGGTACTACTAGTTCCTTTGGTAATGATTCTCGCTCTGGATGTGTATCCATGTGCATGTCAAAGGTTAGTGTTTTATTTGTTTTTTGAGGTGAATATATTCATATTTTTGTATATTATAAAGTGGAATGCATTGTTTAGGTGGTACCACTTTAGGTATCCCTTTTGTGTCTGAATGCATCATTTTGAAAATTTTGAAGGGTTCATCATTGACATGTATTATCAATAAGGTTATATCATGTATAAATTTAACACATAAATGTATTGTAGATGGGATGCCTTCCATGATATGTATCCATGTTATACCCAAAAGTAAGTTATAGTGTACTGTTTAAGACATTACTTAGAATGTAGTTGGAAATTTTTGATGGTGATCTAATTATCATGCACATGAATCAACCCTTTTACCTATCATGAGGGTCAAGGTAGAACCATACTGGGTTAATCATTGAATATATATGGAGTCACAAATGATCCTAATATATTCATAAAAATTTCTAATAGTTATAGAAATAATTAGCAAGTCAAACATGAATAGTGCATACATTATAAATCATAAATCAATATTTTTTGTATGAGAATCAGATTATATCAATACGATCTAACCTATCCAACATAGAAAATTCTATGGAAAAGACAATCTCTTTAAAGAAAGATCTTTGTTTTTATACATTATGTTTGAATCAATTTATTTATGTCACTTGATATATTTAAGCTCAAAAAAGTCCAAAGTAAAAGAAATGGAACAAACCAAAAGACAACTAAAAAAATGAAACCTGAAATCAAATAATGAAATGAAAATAAATACTAACACTATAACTAAAACATAATAATGAATTAAACTATAAGTAAACAATCAAATTGAATATAATATCTAAATCTAAACTAAGAAGATTAATCTATGTTATAAATACACTAGGAACTATCAATCTTGCAATCTATTCTAAACTAATGCATAAACAAAAGATTGAATAACAATGAATTAATATTTATCTAAGAAAGAAAGAAAAAAAAGCAACTAAAAATGATTTATATTATTAATGTTATAAATAATAAATTAAATTAATCTGATTTGTAACTAATAAAATAGATAATAATAAAATACTAACTATTTAGAGAAAACTGTTATTATCTAACTATATAAATCTAAAATAGTGACTAGATGAAGGAACTTTAAGTTAAATAAGTAATAAGGACTAAATAAATAACACAAATGATAGAAGAGACTACAAATGAGATACAAACAAGTAAATAAAGATTAACTTAAAGAACATAAATAAAAATTAGAATGCTAAAAATGACTAAGAGAATAGAAAGATGCATAAGAAAAATAAAGTTTAAAAGAAAGCAATAAGTAACTGAAATAAAATAGAAGCTACCTAAATAAATTATTATATAATCTAAAATAATCTAATTATAACTTAAATAAACATGAAATATACTAAATAAAATATAAATGAAGTTTTGCGAGTCTTGGAACAAGAGTCATCTTCAAATAAAATAGATTGAAATTTTATTGAGAAACAACTTGAGTATAAACAGTCTTTGCAAAGATAATAATTTACAATCTAAATGTCAACAAAATTTCATAAAATATGATGTATTCATCATTATTTAGGTCAATTACATGAATTCCTACACATATGAATACATATTTGCTATCATCAAAAGATATTTAAGCTTGATAAACTTCAGAATAATCAATTTATGAAATGTACAAGAAACCTAGATATACCTATGTTAAACAAGAGGATTACTTCACTATTATAGAATGTATTGTTTGGTATATCTAAAAATTAATATCTAATCTCTTATATGTTTGAACAAAAAAATAAGGATGAAAAACTTTCAAACTTCAGAACTCTTGAGTACTTGTATTTTTTTTCCTTTTGTAATATGTCTTCAATCTCTTTATAAACTAGTATCCTTTAGAAATAGTTAGGAAATAAGACAACTAACTTTGGTTAGTTATTATTAAGATTAATTTACTTTTTAAGTCAATTAATTGAATTCATAACTCAATTTTATAATTTAGACCTAAAATTAAGTTTAGAGATCAAATTCAATTACAATAATAGAGCAATAACATTTCTAACGAGTGGAGGCCCTTTAAATAACTTCAAATTATTTAAATAAACATCTATATATGCAAATAAAATACTAAATAATACTAATAATTAAATCAATTTAAATATTCCTAACATCAAAATCCATAAAGCATTTATCCATGATAGGATTTAAGTAAATATACCAAAAATATTGATCTGTTATGCATAAAATTATCTGTTACCATACAACCATACTAAATACCATCAAAATAATATCCACATGTTAAAAAATTAAGTGTCATGAAAATAAATCAAAGTATCAACCATCAACAAAAGATTAATAAATAGTCAATCTGACTCAATATTTGAAACCAAATCAATCAAAAGATCACCCTTATCAATTTTATACTCTATATACTCCACAAAAGTAATGGGAAGCTCAATCAACCGAGTTCCCTCAGAATCATCAATTTTTAACTTCACTTTTTTCATCATTTGGTTCACCATGGGATATATTTTAGGGTTGATAGTGCATTTCATGCTAGAAGAAGTAGGTATCTCAAGTGTACGTAAAGGAAATTTAGTGTTTAGTGGCACAAGTGAATTTGGCTCAATAGTTTTTGTATTGAATTTAGGAATAATTTTAGGTTAAACATGCAAAGTCATATTATGCGAATTGGATTCAATATTAGTATGCATTCTCTATGAGGATTCACTTTTATTACCTCATTTGAAAGGATGAGTTCTAAAATGTGACCCTCTATATCCTCTATTAGCATAAAAATTCAAAGATGTGGAAGGAGTAATATCAAGTAAATTATGAAAAATAGGATTTTAAGCATCAAAATAGATAGACACATGGGTTTATGATTGAAAGGCTAATAAAAGTGTTAGCATCCCTATAACCATGACATAATCAGCCTAAAAAATTAACCCATGAGAGATTACTCTTTATATTTCTATCATCATTCCTTAGCCAAACTTTTTTGCATGAGTCATGTGAATCTGTGGTCCACCCTAACATACTAAAATAAGTATACCCATAATAATCATTCAAACACATAATACACAACTAATAAATAAATAAATTTTGAATCTAGGAACTATAATCATTTCAAAATTCTTCATTTAAAACAAAATGACTATCATTATAACTAAAAACTTAAGAAGAATATTTTTTACATCAAACCAAATTTACACTAGTCATGAAAATATGCCAAGTACAATCATTGTATGCATGCTCTGTCTACTAAAATAAGCCTGAATATGTATGTATATATGTATTTAAATATATACATACATACAATTTAAAACATGTTTGTACCATTTCATTTTACTAGTCAAAACAAACAAATAAACTATCTATGAAATTATGCCAAAAATCCCTATTTAGTATCACAAATTCCTTTTATTTAATTATTTACTTTATAAAATCTTATCCATATACTTATATGCTAAAAGGATCAATGAAACTTATAAAAGAAGCACAAAATTGTATATCTCATGTAACCAAATAACTTCTTACTTTCAACCTTTATCAATGAAATGGCTAATTTCATTTGAATAAAAGGCACAAAATGCAATATAAGATATAAATTGAACCCACTGAGGATAAAGATAAGAATATATATCTAAACCTATCAAAATATCATAACTTAGTGGCTACATTTTAATATCTTTGATCAAAATGTGCATTCAAAACCAATAGTTTTCACTCCAAACCAAAAATCTTGATATGCCCAATTTTCCAAATGATCAAATATGTTGAAAATGAAACAATAGAACTTAGATGTAATTTTTTTTCAAGTATAATTTAAAACTAATAAGTCATGCATTAAATACTCAAACAAAATGACCATATCACATATAGTCAAATAAACTAATTACCTCACCCATATATACAGGTTCAAAAATGGACCATTAAATGAAAATTGAAAAACCTTGATATATATCATATTTTTAATTTCACAATTATAACATGAAAATAAAATGTTAAAGAAAATAAAAATAAAGATCTGATCACCATATATACAACTCTTGGTATGCGTTATGAAACTAAATTTAGAAATCAAATTCATACAAGAAAAATATTGTATGTCAAACTAATTAAGTTCAAATCCTAAATATATGTATTCAAAAAATATATTTTAAGTTCTCCTAAATTCATAAAAAATATTATCCATCTAAAAGTCATTTTAAAACAAAAAAACCGGAGAAATACAAATGGTTACATACATTGCACACAAAATAGCAAGAATATTTTGAACCATGCATGCCCAGTTTCCACTTCCATTGTTTATATTATGATCATAACATCCAAAATAATATTCTCAAACATAAATCACATGAAAAAAGTTTATGATAAATAATGAACTCATTTAGGAAATTTCCACTCATCTTTTCCAAAAAGTTGCCATGCAAGTTTTCTCAACATAAACCAAAAATAAATAATTATAAAGATGAATAATGCCAAGAAAGACTAAAACTAAACTAAATCATAAGGCCATACAAATATCATATATTTATAATACATGTCATCAACCAAAAATCTTTGAGAAGAAACAAAAAAGTAAATATCTCATGGAACTTCACCTATTGACTTTTATGACCATGCACACCTAATAATTGTTAAAAATGAGCTAAATATACAAATGCCTCCATAAAACCATTTTATTTCCAATTTTTTTTTGAAATATTCAAAATTTTCATGCAAAAACTATTTTTAAACTAAAAAAATGAGATACATTCATACCTTGTAACTAAATGCCCTAACAATTTACACCATTTATGCTCTTCATTTCCTCTTTATCTTTCTCATAAGTCTATCCATCTTGATTCAAATCTTATATTCCACTATAAATATTGACAAATGATAAATAGATAGACAAAAACCATCACTTTTATATTTTGATAACCATATCTTGATTGTTCACAATGATGTGTCAATTTCCTATTCGTTCATGATTTCTACCAACAAATTTTAACTAGCTCAACTAAATTAGTCATCATGTTATCTAGTTAGAAAAATAATAACTATCCAACTAAATCAACTATCAATTTACTTAACCAAATCAAGTACAAATTATAGTAATAGTTCATTTACCACTAAGTGCCTAGAATCAAGAAAAATCCATCATCATGCTTCGAGGAATTAAAATAAGTAAGTCACAATTCCATAGTAACTACAATAAAAAAATGAAAATAAATGAACTTAGGTTAATTAAAACCTAATCCAAATAACCATTATGTAGATTAAAACCCATCACCTTACCATGTCTATCTTGTATTCCCACCACCTTGCATGTCAATCATGTCCTAAAGTGACCATCAATCTTATATTTAAAAAAATTTATGCAATGTTACATGACTTAAGTCATGTTTTAATTTTAAAAATTATGATTTATAATTACCTTGGTACATGAAACCTTTAAATATTTAATCATTTACACTTCAAATATATCAATTATTTGCAAGGGGAAATTAAACATGTTAATAATATGACTATCAAACAAACCTAAAAATTACATGATATGGTTATTGAAGGCAAAAAAATGTGCTATGACCCAATTTTAATTAGAATTATTACTAATTATTCCACATATGAAATGAATTGTCTTTCCATTTGAATTCCCTATGAGATAGGATAATTATATTACTTTAAGACCAATAAGGGAAATTATGAAATCAAGACAAAATAAACACTTGAACTCACCTTATTATTGCCTTTATTTATTAAGTCAATGTCAAACAAAATCAATCATATTTAGAATTGTGATGCATGTGAAAATAACATTCTAGTTGGAGTAACAAAATGTCAACAATTAAAAATGACTTAATGGTTAAAAGTCATACTCAAGAATACCAAATTAACCCACATTTATGTAATTACTAGATAAGTATCAAAATAAAATTTGCACAACTATTGACCTTCACAATGATCATATCTAAAAAGAACATACCAAATTGCACTATAAAAACTAAAGAGAGATCATCTAATGTTGATCTTGAATGTAAAATTTACTTAATATACTAACTCATGCTATCAATCACTTAATTAAAGTTACAATAAATAAATATCATTTAAATTAATAATTTTTCATATCTACATACACACAAATAAATGAATATGCAAACAAATTCAAATGAGTTGACCCCCATCATGAATTTTAGACTTTATTACCAATGTCATTAATATGGCATAATAAAACATTGTCATGACTTCAAAAATATAAGGAATGATAAAAATGGTCATAACAATGGTAACCTTGCTAGCTAGTTTCACTTATGAAATTAGGTTGTAAATAATTTATAAATAAGATCGATCTTGAGAGTGCAATCCAAATTGAATTGATTATCAAGTAGCTATGAACAAACCCCCTTTAAAGAGTAAAGTAATCAAGGATGAATTATTCAACTAGTGTGGTACAAAGAAATGGAATAGATTAAACAAGAAATTTCAAGCTGGATAAATAACTAATGCATAGCATAGAATATAAATTTTAAAAACTAAGTAATGCTTCCATCACATTAATATCCAGTTGATGCTTAATCATAAAGGATTTATTTATAAAATGATCATACAACAATATCTTAAATAATTTAAAACTTATAATGATATAACAATTCTCATAGGTCCGTTTCCTTTATAATGACAAATAATTGCATCTTAAACAATAATGATCTAACCAAAGGAGAAAAACCAATAGAAAAATGATAAGCCAAAAATAAAACAACAAACTAGAAAGAAAAAAAAAACAAGAAAAGGAAAGATAATTATAACAAATATTTAAATGATAACTTTTGACTAAATAATTCAACCAATTGCCATCAATATATTACAAATGAAAAGCATTTTTCTAGTAATTTAAAAAGGACAAAGCCAAAGGGAATGAAAATTATGATGTTTACCTAGATCCTCATGGGATTTATCTTAGTATAAAACAAGATCACAAACTTTAAAGTACTTTTTAGACACTTTATTATCAATGAATTTATTTAAATTTTTTTATAATTTCTATAAAATAGTAGTCTTGGTTTCATCTAAAATCAAAAGATCATTAAGTATTTGTTCTCTAACATTAGTATATTTTGTTAGGTATTGAAGATCATTCCTCACAAAAGAAATGTGAATTTCAATTGGCAATGTGGATTAAAAACCATAAGCTAATATACATGGAAAATATCCTGTGGTGGATTTTACTATTGTACAATTAACTCATACTGCTTCCAAAAATTTCAAATGCCAATTTTTCTTATTTTTAGAAACTACTTTTTTTATAATTGAAATCAATTTTTTGTTGGTGGATTTAGTTTGCCCATTCTCTTAAAGATAATATTTTAAAGAATGACTAGAGATAATAGATTAATGTCCAAAAAACTTTAAGTAATCATTTTAAATAAATTGAGGACCATTATAAAAATAATATTGTAAGGTAGACAAAATCTAGAAAATATCTAATTTTTAAAAAATAAAATCACTTCATTTGTAGCATAATTTTTTATGGATTTTGCTTTAGACCATTTTATAAAATAATATTTAGTAGTTAAAATATACATGTGACCAACTGAATAAGGAATATGAATATCAAAGATAAAATAAATTCTCCACTTAGTGAAGGATTTTTTTCTAGAATAATTGGGTGTAAAGGCATAACATGTAATATATCTCTACTAATAAATACTTGACAAGGAAAACATGCATGAATAAGCTTATAATCATCTTGAAATGCAAGCCAATAATAACCTAGATTTAAAATCTTATAAGTTTTAATTTTTGTTGCATAATGACCATGAAAACTAATTTCATGACATCCTCTTAAAACATTTTGAGTTTGGTAATGAGTTACACATCATAAAAGAAATCCATCCATATTTCTATAGAATGTAAATTTATTTAATAATAAAAAAAATTAAAGTTTGAATTCTAAGTGATCTTCTTTATTTTTTATCTAAATTATTATGATAGACCTAATTTTGAAAATAGTAAACTAAATCATAATACCAATCATATTTATAAATAAAACATTCCCACTCATTTATTTTGTGTCCAAATTTAAATTGCTTAGAAAAATAAACAAATTTCATTTTTTGTAAATGAGGCTTAGCATACAAAGAATCAACTGATAAAACTAAAGTATTTATGTTTGAGGTCATGTTTTTAACTAAGTGTTTCACCGAGTCATTTATTTTGATAGTTTTGGATGTCTTAAATTCAAGATAAAATTCTTAAATTATTAAAATCCATTTAGTTAATTTTTATTGAATAGTGGGATATTTTAAAGATAAGAAAGAACTAACATGTTGGCTCTAATAACATATTTCCCATTAAAAAATAATGAAATTTGATTAAATAAAATACCAATGAAAACATGACTTTTTCAATTAATGGATACCTAGTCTTTACATCCTTTAAAACTTGGCTCATATAGATAATATGTCTTTCTTTAGTATTTATATAATTTTACATAATTGTAACACCTATGGCTTTTTTAGTAGTACTAACCTAAATAATTAAAGGTTTATTCAAATTAGGTTTGGAAAGTACAGGTGGACTTGTAATGGCATCTTTGATGATATTAAAAGTTGAATTATCACCCACATCCCCCACACAAGAATTTTTTTAAAAGCAATTGTAGAGGATTAGACTTTTTAGCAAAATTATAAATGAATTTTCGTATGGAATTGATTTTACCAAAGAAATATCTAAGACCATATTGGTCCTTAAGGGATGAAAAATCCTTAATAGCTTTAATATGTTTTGGCTCAATTAAAATACCATTTTTAGATATGACATGTCTTAAAAATTTTCCTTATGTAATACCAAAAATATATTTCTTGGGATTTAAAGAAACACCATACTTTATGCATGTTGTGAAAATTTAAAAAAGATGATCAATATACTTCTTTATTTTCTTAGAATGCACAATGAGATCATCTAATTAGAAATGAATTATAATACTAATTAAATTATCAAAAACTACATGCATGGATATTTAAAAAGTGATATATGCATTTATAAGTCTAAAAGACATTTTGTTAAAAGCAAAGGTTCCTCTATGCATGGTAAATATAGTCCTATGTCTATCATCTAGATTTTAAAAAAATATCTAATTATAACCAAAAAAATACATCAAGTTAAGATATCATTTTAGATCCTTCACTTATTGCAAAATATGATCAATGTTAGGAAGATGAAAATCATATTTAATACTAACCTTGTTAAGATCTCTAAAATCTACACAAAATCTAATATCACCATTTTTATTGAAAATAACTAGATTAAATACCCAATATGAATATTTTACATAAAAAATGACACCACTATCAATTATTTTATTAATCTCCTTATTTATGGTGTCTTCTAATAAGGGGCTCATTATTCTAATATTTTTCCTAATGGGTTTAATACCAGTTTTGATAGGGATATCACGTTTAATTATATTAGGTCTTTATAAGACTAATAAAAAAATTAATGAATTATTTAAACAACTTAATTTTTTTCTCAAAAGTGCATTAAATTCTTAAATAAACATATTTAGGATCTTCCTTATCACTGAGGCTAATGGGCATAGTCTCACTTATTATTGTTTTAGAAGGCTCTTTAGTGCATGAAATTTTGGCTGATAATTAAGAGTGAATATTGATTCTAAATTGGATAAAATAACATATAATTAATTAGTACCTAACTATAGATAATCACCACATTTCAATACATAATCATCATGATAAAAATAATTTCCTAGAAGAAATAATCAATAAGTTCATCATAGTTGAAAACATGCCAATTTTTATTTAAATTAGACAACTTAGGTTTAATTTTTTTATGAAACTATAAGTCAATAGTTGGTTCACTTTCACTTCGAGTAGGATTTTGACTAAAAAATAACAATCTTATCATCTTAAGCATTAAATTATCCAAGTATATGAGTGATATTAAAATATTAGAAAATTTTAAGAAGGAACTAAGCTTTTTGAGTGTATATATAAAGATGAGATTAATTAGTCTTGTAATTTTTTGGAACCTATCTAATAATAAACTTGGAATCACCAAATAGTTATAAATGTTTTATATTAAGTTCAATCATATTTTCAAGACCTAAATATAAGGCTTAATTTTTTTCTATATTATTAGTATTATTGAATTGAAATTTATAAGCATTGAAAAATATTTTACCAATAGGATAAAGTAAAAAAATTATAGCACCACTACCATGTTGTGAACATGCTCCATCAAAATGTAAAGACTATAAAGTATCTCTGAAAATGGTAGTTTATTATTATTTTTTGGGTTCATCTAAAGTTAAAAACTCATAAGTACCAATTATAATCTACACAAGCAAAAATAGTTGGTATGGAATATATAGGGTTACAATACCATTCCTCTCTTTGAATAAAATTAATCTCATTACCAATAAGAACCCAATATATATCCTTACTTACAAAAGCATCAATTTATTTTCATCAATATCTTCTCTAGAGTATAACATAATTCCTATAAATATATAATACTTGAACATTGGTCATACATCTAATACTTTAGTCTTGTGAAATTTTGCTAACAATATCACACAACTTATCACAATTTTTTGTTTGAAGATAATCAAACATGTGAGTTTTCTATTATCAATATTGTAAGATATGCCAAATTGATCAATAATGAATTTTGGAATTATATTCTTAGAGGCCCCTATATTGAGGATAAAATTATGAATAATTTTTTTAGTAATTTTAATTGAAATATAAAAAAGAGGTATATAATCATGACGAGGATCATGAATTTGAGAAAAAAACAAGAGATTGTTCATTATTATGGGTTTCTTCTTGATATACTACCACATGTTTAAAATCCATGTTTTTTATTACATCATTAATTTTATCAAGCTTATTAGGTAAACAAACATATTGTAATAACAAAAATATACTTTAATAGTGGTGAGATCATTTATAATATTATAAGTACAAACATCACAATGGTGAATATGGGTATAATTCTTATGCTTATAAGGAGGATATTACATATTATTAAAAGCAGTTGATAAAGGGTTATTTTATTGGGAAATAATTATAACATTATAAGATGCAACATTATTATATGTACCTTTACATTTATCTTAATTTTTAGAATATTATGGATGATTATGAACCATGTTAAAATTATCTTTTTTGATAGAATCATAATCTCTTTATCTAATGTTGACAACATAAGCATTAGTGGTTTTGACATTATTTGAAGATTCATCAAATCCACACATGTTTATATTATCATATAAATCAATAGATAAATTATCCTTTCCATGAATAAACATTTTAAAATTTTGTATAGTTATATAAGTGTTAGAATCATGATCTAATTCACAAACATTACAATAATAAAAAATTTCTTCACTTTTACTTTTTTGAGGGTTAGTAGATTTAATTGATGTATAAGATCATCATTTAATTGGTTCTTCATCGCAACCATCTCATTACCAATAATATGAATGGATTTTAATTTTTTTACATTATCATAACTTAAACCTATGATAATTCTATCTTTAAAACCAACATGTTTTAATTTCTTTTCATACTCAATGTAAAATAATACAAATTGATCATAATCTACAATATATTTATATTCTAAATATATTATATATTTTAGAGGTAAAACATTAAAAAAATATAATCTATACAACTCTTTAGATGGTCTAATATCATGGGGATCTTTTGATGCAGTTTAGTGTATCTAGTTATAAAATGGTAAACTGTTCACCTAGATAAATAGACATATTTACTAATTCATTGACTAACTCTAAATATTGTTTAGGTTTAAAAAAGTAATGTTATAATGAATCCTCTATATCCTTCCAAGAATTAAAAACCCTTGCATGAAGGCTAATAAAAGCTTAATATGCTTTACCTTCTAATATTTTTGAAAATATTCTAAGAAAAACTTTTTCATTTATAATACCAAGAGTAACACAAACTAACTTAAAAGCATATAACTACTCTTCTCAAGACTCACGAGGTCTTCTTGAGAATTTAGGTACATTAAGTCCTTTAAGTGAAGGTAATTTACTAATACAAACATTAATATTAGTATTTTTTTTATGAATCCAAAGATTTAATAAAGGCTATTCATTATCTTCATTATAATACATTTATTTCTAGTGAACTCTACTTAATTCTCATTATTTTGTAGACCTAGAATTACGTCTTGAACTCTCTAATTTAATTATTCTTCCATTAGAAGCTTCATTAGATTCCAATAATTTACAAGGCTAGTTTAAATCTATAGTTGTATTAGAGTCAGTATGGAAATTAGATTTAAAAGGAATAATAAAATATTCAAAAGGAAAAACTTCAAAAAGATAACAAATTATAGGAGGAGGATTATGACAAAAAGCTCACAATGGAGTCACCAAATTTATTGATGATGAGAAGTATCACATTAACTAATCAATCCTTTCGACTATCATAAAGGTCAAGATGAAATCATACCAGTTTAATCATGGGGGATATAGAGTCAAAAATGATCTTAATATGCACAAAGTAATATTTTAGGAAAATAAACGATAACTTAAAATATGAATAGTGCACAAATTATAGATCAAAAATAAATATTTTATGTATAAGAATTATATTATATCAATATGATCTAACCTATCCAACATAATATAGTCTATGAAAAAGACAATCTCTTAAAAGAAAAATCTATTATTCTATAAATTATATTTGAATCTATTTGTTTATGTCACTTGATATATTTAAGCTAAAAAAAAAAGTCAAAGTAAAAGAAATAGAAAAAACCAAAAGATATATAAAAAAAGTGAAAACAAAAACTAAATAATGAAATGGAAATAAAGACTAACATACTAACTAAAATATTAAAAAGAGTTACACTATAACTAAACAAGCAAACTAAATAAAATATCTAACTCTAAACAAGAAAAGTAAATTGTTCTATAAATACACCAAAAATATATATATCTTGCAATATGTTCTAAGATAATGCATAAATAAAATATTTAATAGATATGAACTAATATTTATCTAAGAAAGGAAACCAAAAAATAATTAAAGATGATTTAAACTATTAATGTTGTAAATACTAATTTTAATTAATCTAATTTCCATCTAATTACTATGAAACAAATAATAATAGATTACTAATTATTTAGAGAAAAATATTATTATTATCTAATTATATAAATCTAAAATAATGACTAAATAACGGAACTTTAAGTTAAAGAAGTAATAAAGACAAAATAAATAAAATAAAAAATGATAAAAGAGACTATAAATGAGATACAAATAAGTAATAAATATTAACTTAAAGAATAAAGATAAAAATTAAAAAGTTATAAATAACTAAGAGAATAGAAAGATACAAAATAAAAATAAAGCTTATTAGGAAAGAAATAATTAATTGAAATACAATATAATCTATCTAAATAAATATAAAATCTAAATTAATCTAAATGTAACTAATATAAATAGGAAAGAAAATTAAATTAAAGAGAAATAAAATTAAAGTGTTGGGTATGTGCATAGAGTTAGGAGACATTTTTCTAGATAATTTTCTCTAACACGTACACATTATGACCATAATGCATACTCATTATGGTAATAATGGGTATGCATTATTTTAATTTAGGCTCAAAACCACCAAACCTAAAAATACATATGCATTATTATGAATGCATATGAATTCCTATTATTTTAAACCTAAAAGCATAAGAAGATGTACATGAAGGTAATATTTACTTAAATATAATATTTAATAAAATAAATGTTAAATTTATTTTAGTAAATATAATAAATTAGGGTCACTCTGCATCTCATAGAATTGGTATCATAGTTGTACACCTTATGATGTGGAAAATAGTTTTTTAAAATTCAATCTAGTTAGTACATAGGCATTTTTAGGGTCGTAGTATTGAACCTAAGGATTTTAGGGCACAAATTTTGTAATTAATGTCCATTTTTTGTAAACATATAGTCATTTTTAAGGTTTTTGTGCCTTTCAAATTACTTCTTAGAATTTATAGGAGTCCTAAGTTTGTCAAAATTAAACTTTGAAAACCACTCACTTTGAAATTGATCAAAATTTGTGTGATTAGGGTAACATAGGTCACATTGATCACATACACACATAAAACAACTTTGTGTTAATTTCACTTACTCCATGTCCTTCCATCATCCATAATCACTTCCTACTCATCCCTCATCACCCCTAATTAAACTATTGTCATTCATCATTGTCCTTAATCACTTCCTCATTAACCCTCACTATCGCTTATCATCTTTAATCACTTATGTATCATACCGAATTACTCCATCATTTACCCTCACTATCCCTCATCATCCCTAATCACTCCCTCATCATCCTTAACCACTCCCTCATTGACCCTCACCATCCCTCATCATCAATAATCACTCCCTCATATTCCCTAATCACTCCATCATCTTCCCAAATCACTCCCTCATTGAAACTCACCATCCCCCATCACTCCATCATCATAATTAATCACTACCTAATTAACTCTCACCATCCTCATCATCCCTAATCACTCCATAATTATCCATAATCTATAATTCATCATCCCTCACCATCCCTAATCACTCCCTCCTCATCCCTAATATTTCTTAATCACTCTTTTATTGACCCTCACCATTCCTAATCATTTATAATCACTCCCTCATTATCCCTAATCATCACTTCATCATACCTCATCATATTTAATAACTCATTCCTCATCCCTCATCATCCCTATTCACTCCCTCATTAAACCTCACCATCCCTCATCATCCCTAATAAATCCATCATCCTCCCTAATCACTCCCTCATTAACCTTCACCATACTTCATCATCCCTAATGACTCCCTCATCATCTATACTCAATCCCTCCTCATACCTCCTCATCCTTAATCATTCCATCTAATACCTTGATGGTGGGTATAGTATCTTAATTTATTCTTCTTGATATGTTATTACTATTGAGGCCTTTAGGTATTTGTTAGTCGATAAAATTGAGTAAGGTATTATTATAGGTATCACTCTTATTAATATAAAGACTTAGTGTTAGTAATGGTTTAAAAATTATATTTCAATTTTTTTTAAGATGTTATATATGTAAAACATATATATTTTGTATTTTGTGAATGTTCATGTAAGTAGAAAATAAAAATAGAAGGCTGAACAATTTTCTATGAAGAATTAGGAAGATAAATGAAGAGATGAGAAACAATAGATTCATGTTAAATGTATAAGAATATAACACTCATATGAATATAATTTATTTATTATTTTGGTTATTTTTATGTATTAAATTTTGAGAATCAATGTCTATTAAAAAAATAATTATCCTTAGCCTTAACACTTTGATATAACTAATTGTGTGAACAAGAATTATTTTGTTTTCTAAGTTATACATGGTCTTATTTGAAATAATTCCTATATTTATGAATTTTTAATTTTAATCACTCCATTTTAGGTAGATAATTTTAATAAATACAAGTTCCAATAATTTTAACCATTAAATTATCATGTATGGATAATTCCCTATTTTACGAGTCTTATAGTAACTTGTAGACTAAAATAATAGCATATCATAATGAGGATTTATATCATATATCAAATAAGTGGGTACAAGTTATATATAATTATAAAAATGTAAGTAGATAATAGATTGTGAACTCAATGATATGTTGAATAATAAAAATATCTCTACTTCTCCCAACAAGAAATTATATCAATTAAAAATATTATTTCATTAAAAAATGTAGATCAATGGTTAACCAATAAAATTCATGATTTCCAATGGAATTTATAATAATTTAATTTCTCCTAAATCATATTTTCAAAAATTGAACTTGAAATTAATGCATCATCCAGAATCATATGCTAGTGTATGGTTTAGTGTAGGCCTTGAGAAATGCATTGCCTAATAGTGCCACTTGGTGTTTAAAATCAAACATTTTAAAGATGCAAAACTTTGTGACATCTAAAAATTATATGTATTTTATGTTTTACATGTGGTCAGTCATTAGTGCCAGGAAGTGCAAGAATATTTTCATTTATAGTAATAAATATACTCTTTATGATAATAATTAAATATAATAACATCATTGTGGCACCATTGTGCAGTTTGATTTGTCTAATAGTAATAAGGACAAAATAATTGAACCATAAAGTATATGAATACAAGGATATATTTCAGTGACCTAAATAAGTTCCTACATATTGTACACTAAATAATACTATTGATTTAATCCCTTCACTACATATAACTCAAGCATATTTATAAAACATATCATTTCTATAAAATGAATATATCAAGTGGTGGATCCATGAAATCATGGATAATGGACACATCATGCCCAAATATTTGCCTTATAGAAGCCTAATTGTTCTTTTGCCAAAGGAGGATGGGACATGAGGTTGTGAATTTATTAAAAAAATCTCAACAAGATTAAAGTGAAGAATTATTATCCTCATCTAAATATTTAGGCATTTTTTTTCCATAGCCATGGTGTAGAAGTTTTTTCCAAAATTGAACTTAGTTTTAGATATCATCATATTCATATTGAACCTCTAGACATTTGGAATATATTATTAAAAACAAAAGAAGGATTGCTTGATTAGATAGCTATGACTATTGGGTTAACTCATGTAGTGTATTTATTCATTGAGATGATGAATGACATACTCAGGTCTTTTAACTAGTCAATTTTTTTAATCTAGCTTGATGACATCCTAATATCTAGAAAACATGGGATGGACATGTACACCATGTTGAACTAGTGTTTCAAATTTTGAAGAAAGACATTTTTATGATAATGTGAATGAATGTTAATTTTACATGCAAGAGAAAATATTTGGAATACGCTACACACACAAGGCATGAATGTATGAACTTGACTAAGATTTAAGTCATATAGGAATGCAAAACAACAAATAACTATGCATAGATTCAAAATTTCTTAGAATTAGAAAATTATAAAACATATCTGTGTTTAATTTTTATCCTTTGAACCAAGTTACCAAATGTGGAACCAAATAAAGTTTTATCTAGTTAGCGATAAAAAAAATATAATTTTATGAACTATAATTTAGACTCTATTTTGTGGTATTACTTGTGTTACTTGAATATAAATTTGGAAGATCATCCAATTCATTTAGTAAGAAAATTGACTATCAAAAATGGGTATTGACAACACACCAAGTCCTATAAAAGAGTTACTTTCTATTATATTGGATAAAACAACATATGATTGGAATCAAATATACCTTTAGAGTATATATTTGGATTTTTATTGAAAATTTAAGTAATATAATGAAAATGTGATTTTGATTTTCTATTCAAAAGTTATGGCCTTAAAAGATATAAAAACTAATAGTTTTTAAACCTTAAGTATCAATTCTTTAACCACTTCAATGGTTTTAAATTTGTTAAGTGGTGGTTTTACAACTACGTCAATAGTTTACCTTAGATAAAGTGGTTGTTTTTATAGTGTGTAATTCACATGAAGTTTAAAGGATAGGGAAGTGTTTAAAAATTTATTTTTGACTATTGGTTTTCTTGTATAAACTAAAGAATGACTATTTTTTATTTATAAGACCATCGCAGTTTAAATAAGGTAATTAATGTATTTAACGGAGTGTTAAAGTGGATTCACTTATCATTGTGTATATTTAAATAAAAATTGTTAAAGGCTACATAAATAAGATGGTTGAGTTTATTAGTCTCTTTGCTAAAGAAGAAATTCATCCACTAAATAGTGTATAGATCATTATGAGAATATGATACTTTTGAGGTTAGTTTCATAGTGATCCCAAGAATTTAAAACCCTATAAACTATGGAACATATTGGAGATGGGGAAGATTATCTTCACTATTACTAGAGTTTTCTCAGTTTGATTTCACCAACACTATGTGAGACATATATAGTTTTTATTTTGTAAATGCTCATGTAAGTAGAAAATAAAAATAGAAGGTTGAATAGTTTCCTATGACAAATTAGGAAGATAAATGAAGAGATGAGAAGTCATATCTTCATGTTAAATGTATAAGCATCTAGAAATCATATGAAGATAAGATAGTTATCATTTTTGTTATTTTGATGTAATAAATTTGAGGAATAGATTTATCTTAAATATAATTATCCTTAACCTTGTAAATTTGATATAGAAAATTATATGAATAAGAGTTATTTTATTTTATGAGTTATACATGGTTTTCTTTGAAAATATTCCTATATTTGTAAATTATAAATTTTAATAACTCAATTTTAGGTAGATAATTGGAATAAATAAAATTTACAATAATTTCAACCATCAAATTATCATGTACGGATCATTCGATATCTTACAAGACTCATAGTAGCTTGTAGACTAAAATAATAATATATCATGATGAAGATTTTAAGGGATCACTTCTAACAATGGTTTAATTATAGGATGCACAAGGTGTTAAGAGTGTTGTTAGGTCAAAGAGACCTTGAAATATGATTGGAAGATAGGATAAACAATTTAAAAGAGGAAAAGTTTATTATAATAGGACTTCATGCATAAGAATTTTATATCACCCATATATATGGTGCTATTTATGAGATTTTTGGGTGTGAATTTATTGGATTCTTAGTGTCATGTTTTCAAGGCTTAAGCACTATTGTTTTCAACCTTGCATAATGAAAAACTTATACTTGAATGAAGTGAAGTTTCAAAGGTTATGAAATCTATTTACAAAATAGATAAGTGTACTTAAAAATAATAAACCATGTTTATTGAGTGAGTAAAAAAAATCAAAGTACAAGAACCTCATGTTAGTGTAAGGAGTTAAATATGTGGCATGAAACAAGTATGGAAGGATAGATATCCTAGATGAGACCTAGAAGACCTAGATGAGTAAACCTATAAGAGGAATACTTACATTAGATGATGAAGTAGTGATTAGGGATGATGATGGATGGTGAAGGTCAATGATGGAGTGATGAGAGATGGTGAAAGTCAATGAGGGAGTGATTAAGGATGACTAGGGATGAGGAAAGAGTGATTAAGGATTATAGGGAATGAGGAGGGAGTTATTAGGGATGAAGAGGGATGGTGATTGTCAATGAAGGAGTGATTAGGTATGACAAAAGAGTGATTAGAGATGATGAAAATGAGGGAGTGATTAAGGATGAGGAGAGATGAGGTGGGAGTGATCAATGATGATGAAAAATGAGAAAAATCAATTAGGGATGATTAAAGATGCATATATTAGGGATGAGGAAGGAATGATTAAGGATGATGAGGTATAGTGAGGGTAAATAGAAGAGTGATTAAGGATGATAAGGGAGTGATTAGAGATGACTAGGGATAGTGAGGGTCAAAGAGGGAGTGATTAGGAATAATGTTAAATGATGTGAGAGTGATTGGGGGTGATAGGGATGAGTAAGAAGTGATTAAGGATGAGGGAGGGATGACAAAAAATTGAAACTAACAAAAAATGGTCATTTTATGTGTGAAGGTCATCAATATGACCTATGCTACCCCAATCACACCACTTTGGATCAAGTTAAATGTCAGTGGTTTGAAAACTTAATTTTGAGAAAACTAGTACTCCTAAAAATATTAGGAAGCAATTAAGAAGGCATAAACACCTAAAAAATGACTACATGTTTACCAAAAATAGACATTGATTACAAAATTTATGACCTAAAATCCCTAGGTTCAATATTGAGACCCTAAAAAAATCTAAGTATTGACCATATTAGATTTTGAGAAACTATTTTTAACATCATAAGATGTGCAACTATGAAACCAACTCTATCATATGGAGAGTGACCATAATTTATTATATTTACTAAAATAAATTTAAACTTATACTTAACATTTATGTTAGTAAATATTAGATTTAAGTAAATATTACCTTCATGCACATGTTTTTTTGATTTTTGGTACAAAAGAACAAGAACATGTACACATTCCTAATAATGTGTATGCATTATTGATAACACGTACACATTCATAGTAATGCATAAATGTTATAGATCCTATGTGTTTTTGAAATTTGAAATAAAAAAATCAAACCTTTTGGATCAAAAGTAGCTTTGATTATCAAGCCAAAGGCTTGGACCTATCGATCTACAACCAAGTCATAAAGTTTTGATATAAAACAACAAATTTCAACTTTCATCACCAAATAAACTATGAATTTCAACAAAAAAAATTCAAAAATTATTACCATGATAATGAGCATGCTCTCCTCTTTCCAAATATATGATTTTTATAA
Source organism: Torreya grandis (assembly GCA_037957365.1). Taxonomy (NCBI): domain Eukaryota; kingdom Viridiplantae; phylum Streptophyta; class Pinopsida; order Cupressales; family Taxaceae; genus Torreya; species Torreya grandis. The sequence continues at coordinate 1,040,355 of JARHVA010004974.1, forward strand.
ATTTTTGACTATTTTAAGGGTTCAAACTATGTTGATTCTAACTCTACCTTTTTAGGTCCACTACATGTTGAAAATATACATGAATATTAATGTTTATTTAATTTATCTTTCATTTATCTAATTGAAAAACAAATTATATGGTCACAAACTAGGCCTAATTCTACACACATTAAAAAAAATCAATTTTTGTTTTTCTGAGGTACTTGGGGGGGCCATACAATGGGATATCCATGTTTTAAAATAAATTTTAGTATCTATTTACTTGAAAAATTTAATAAAAAAATCATTAAAAAATAATAAAAAAATATAAGTTACAAACTAGAATATCTTATCTAAATATTCACCAAAGGGTTTTAAACAATATTCAATGGTGCTAAAAAATGGTGGGCCACACGACCATCTATCTACTCTATTTTATTAAAAAATAAGAGTTTCTCTTCAAATTTTAGATGTTTGATCTAGTTATACTTAACCATTTTTTAAAAAAAATAATGTTTTGAAAACTAGACTCAAAATTATACAATTCATGTTCTTATACAATCTTTAAATTTTGAGTGTAGCCATCTCAAATTATCTATAGATGTTCATATTTATTAAATTTTAGGAAAATAATGTCCATGGTTAGGCCCCCTTTTTTCCCTCATCTTTGTGCACTTACCTTATTTCAAGTCTTGGAACAAGATTCATCTTAGAAAAAAACAAATTGAATTTTTATTGAGAAACAAAAATTTGAATACAAACAATCTTTGAAAATACAACAATTTACAATTGAAATATCAATAAAATGTCACAAATTCTATGTATTAATCATTATTTAGGTCAAGTACATGGAGTTATACACATATGATTGCATATTTACAATCATTAAAATATATTATATCTGATAAACTTCAAAGAATCAGTTTATAAAATAAATAGGAAACATGGATATACCTGGATTAAACAAGCAAATTACCTCACAATCAGAGAATGTATTGATTTTTATATCTATAAATATTTATTTAATCTCAGATATGCTTGCACAAAAAATAAAATAAAGATGAAAAACTTTCAAACTTCAAAGCTCTTGAGTACCTATATTTTTTTCTTTTGTAATATGTCTTCAATATATTTATAAAATAGTCTCCTTTAGAGATAGTTAGGAAATAAGTTTCAACTAACTTTAATTATTTATTGTTAAGAATAATGGAATTTTTAAGTCAATTAATTAACTTCATAACTCAAATTTATAATGTTGAATTAAAATTAAGTTTAGAGATTAAATTAAATTAAAATAATAGACCAATAACATTTATAATGAGTGGAGTCCCTTTAACTCACTTGACATCATTTAAATAAACATCTATCTAAAAAATTTAAATAATACTAAAAAATAAATAAATTTAAATACTCCTAACATCAAAATCCATAAAGTATTTATCCATGATAAAATTTAATTAAATTTACCAAAAATATTGATATGTTATGCATAAAATAGTCTGATGCCTTATAACTATACTAAATACTATCAAAATTATATCCATGTGTTAAAAAATTTAATACCATGACAAAAAGTCAAAGTATCAACCATCAATATAAAAGTTAATAAATAGTCAATCTGATGTAGAATCTAAAACTAAATCAGTGAAAGGATAACCCTTGTTAGTTTGGTATTCTGTGTTCTCCATATAATCAATGGAAAACTCAATCAACAAAGTCCCCTAAGAATCATCAATTTCCAACATCACCTTTTTTTATCATCTGAGTCACCATAGGCTATTTTATATGGATACTAACACATTTCCTACTATAAAAAGTAGGTCTCTAAAGTGTAGGTGAAATAGATTTAGTGTTTAGTGTCACAAGTGAGTTTGGATCCATAATTTTTTATAAAATTCATGAATAGTTTGAGGTTGAACATGCAAAGGAGTATTATGCAAAATGGGTTCAATAGTAGTATGCATTATTTATGAGAATTCTTACCTCATTTAAAATGATTATTTCTCTAATGTGATCCTATATATCCTCTATTACCAGAAAAATTTAAAGAAGATAAAGAAATATTATAAATCCAATTCCATAAAATAGGATATAAAGAATCAAAATGGATATACACCAGGGTTCCATGATTGAAAGGTTGAGGAAAAGTGTTAGCATCCCTATAGAAATGAAATAATTGGCATCTAAAACTACCCCATGAGGGATTACTATCATTATGTCTATCATCATTACCTCCCTAAACATTTCTTCTTATGTCATGTGAATCTAGGGTTCACCCTAACATACTAAAATAAGCATACCCATAATATGTATTCAAACACATAATATTTAAAAAATATTCATTCAAAACAAAATGACTATCAGTGCAACTGAAAACTAAATAAGAATCTTTTTAACATCAAACCAAATTTACACTAGTCATGAAAATTTTCCAAGTGCAATCATTATATACATGCTATGTATACTGAAATAAGCTTGAATATATATATGCAATTTAGAATATGTTTAAACCACTTCATTTTGATAGTCAAAATAAACAAACAAATTGTCCATAAAATTATGCCACAAATCCCTGTTTAGTAGCACAAATACCTTTTCCTACATTATTTACTTTATTCAATCTTATCCATATAATTATATGCTAAAAGGATCAATGAAAATAAAAAATAAGCAATAATTGTATACCAAATTGTTCATGCAATCAAATAACTTATAACTTTCCACCTTTATCAACAAACTAACTGATTTCATTTGAATAAAGTCACAGAATGTAATATAAGATAAAAACTAAACCCAATGAGGAGAAATAAAATAATATATATCAAAACATCTCAAAATTCCATAACCTAGTGGTTCCATTTTAATAGCTTTCATCAAAATGTGTATTCAAAACCAATAATTTTCACTCCAAACCAAAAACTTAATATCACAAATTTTACAAATGATAAAATATGTTGAAAATCAAACAATATAACTTGGATATAATTTTTTTTAGGCTAAGAAGTCATGCATCAAATACTCAAAATAAAAAAAACTATATCACATATAGTCCAATCAACTGATAACCTCACCAATATATATATATATATATATATATATATATATATATATATATATATATATATATATATATATATAGGTTCAAAAATTAACCACTAAATGAAAATTGAAAACCTTGATATATAATATTTTAAATTTGAACATCATTACATGAAAATCAAATGTTAAGGCAAATAAAAATCAAGATATGATCAACATATATACAACTCTAGGTACGAACCTTGAAACCAAATCCATAAATCAAATTCATACAAGAGAAACATGGTATATCAAACTAACTAATTTCAAAGCCTAAAGAGATGAATTAAACAAATATATTATAAGTTATCTTAGAATCCTAGAACATATTATCCATCCAAAAGTCATTTTATAGACAAAAACTTGAGAAATACAACTAGTTTCATATAATGCACACTAAATAACAAGAATCTTTTGAATTATGCATAACCACATTCCTCTTCCATTGTTTCTATTATAAGCATAACATCCAAAAAAAATCAAACTAACTCACATGAAAAATATGATAAGTAATTAACTCATTCAGGAAATCACCACTCATATTTTTAATAAACTTGCCATGCAGGTTTCAACATAACACAAAAATAAATAGTGATAAAAATGAAGAATTCTAAGAAGGATAGAAACTAAATTGAATCATATCAACATAAAAATATCATATATTTCTCATGCACGTCATCGATCAAAACTATTTGAGAAGAATAAAAAACTAAAATCTTTCATGGAAATTCACCTATTAACTTTACAAGCATGCACACTTAATAAGTGTTGAAAATGAATTGAATATACATATGCTTCTACGAAACTACTTTCTTTCCATATTTTTTGAAAGATTCACATTTTATATGTAAAAAATATTTATAAACTCAAACAATGATATGTAATCATACCTTGCAACTAAATGCCCCAACAATCTGCACTATTTATGATCTTCGTTACCTCTCTATCTTCCTTAGAAGTATTTCTATCCTTCTGTAGAACTTTGCTTCCACTAGAAAGATTAAAAAATTACAATGAGATATAAAAAACCATCAATTTTACATTATAGTAATGATCTCTTAAATTATCATAGTGATGTGTTAGTTTTTTATTGGTTTATGCTTTCTACTGACATATTTTAACTAGTTCATCCAAACTAGTCATCATTTTATTTAGTTAAGAAACTACTTAGCTATCCATCTAAATCAAACACCAATTTTATTAGCCAAGGTGAGTAAAAATTGCATTAGCAATACATTTACTTCCAAGTGCCTGTAATTGAGAAAAATCCATCGTCGAGCTCTAAATAGTTAAAATAAGCATGTCACAATTAAAATAAGCACTTCATAATGCCATGATAGCTACACTAACAAATGATAATAGGTGAACTCATGTTAATTTGAACATAATCCAAATAAACATGGTATAAATCAAAACCTATCACCCTACCATGTCTATCTGAAATTCCCACTACCTTGCATATCAATCACATCCCAAAGGGACCATAAATCTTATATTAAAATAAATCTATGCAATGTTACATGACCTAAGTCATGTTTTATTTTAGAAACATATGATTTGTAATTACCTTGGTACATTAAACCTTCAAATATATAACTAAAATATATTAATTATTTACAAGGGAGTAAAACATGTTGGAAATATGAATATTAAACAAACCTAACAATTTATGTTAAGGTTATTGAAGACAAACAGATTTGTCATGACCTAGTTTTAATTAGAATTCTCACAAATGATCCCACATATGAAATGAAATATTTTCTCCTCTAAATTCCTCATGAAATATGAAAATTATATTGCATTGAGACTAATAAGTGATATTAAGAAATCAAGATTAATCAAACACTTAAAATCACCTTATTATTTACTTTATTTGCTAAGTCAATGTCAAACAAAATCAATCATATTCAAAACTACAATGCATGCAAATACAATATTCTAGTTGGAGTAAAAATAAGAAAACAACTAAAATTGCCTTAGTGGTCACAACTAACTATAAATAACACCAAATTAACCCACATTTGATCAATTATGAGATAAGTATCAAAATCAAATATACACAATTGTTGACCTTCACAATGATCATATTTGAAAAGAATATATTAGACTACACTATGAAAATTGAGGAGCACTCATCCAGTGCTACTATTGAATGTAAAATTTACTTAATGTACTAACTCATGCTATCAATCACTTAATTAAGGTTAAAAGGAATACACATCATTTAAAGTATCAATATTTCATATCTACATACACAAAAATAAATGAATATGCAAATGAATTCAAATGAGTTGGCCCCTGTTAGTAATTTTAGACTTGATGAATAATGTCATCAATATGGCAGAACAAAACATTATCATGAATTAAGAAAAAAAGAAGTAATATAAATAGGCATAAAATGATCATTTTTGTCCCCAATATCACATCTAATGTGATTTGGCAAACTGGAGGGCTACATGAATTATCAAATCCTTTGATATGTATATCAGAATCATTTTTACATCAGACCAAATTTACACTAGTCATCAAAATTTGCCAGGTGCAATCATTGTATGCATGTTATGTATTTTAAAATAAGCACACACACACACACACACACACACACACACACACACACACACACACACACACACACACACACAGATATATATATGTTTAAAAGTCTTCATTTTGATAATCAAAACAAACAAACAAATTATCCATGAAATTATGCCACAAATACCTATTTAGTACCAAATCTACCTTTTATTGCATTATTTAATTTATTCAATCTTATACATATACTTATATGCTAAAAGGATAAATGAAAACCAGAAAATAAGCATATACTTGTATACCAAATTGTTCATGCAATAAAATAACCTATAACTTTTCACCTTTATAAACAAACTAATTGATTTAATTTGAATAAAGTAACATAATGTAATATAAGATAGAAACTAAACCCAATGACGGGAAATACAATCATATATATCAAAAAATTTCAAAGTTTCATAACTTAGTGGTTCTATTTTAATAGCTTTCATTAAAATGTGTATTTAAAACCAATAATTTTCACTCCAAACCAAAACCATTAATATGGATAATTTTCTAAATGATAAAATATATTGCAAATTAAAAAATAAAACTCAGATATCAATTTTTTTAAAGTTAAATTGAACACTAAGAAGTCATGCACCGAATAATCAAAACAAAAAAAAAACCAATAAATACAAGTACAAAAATTGACCATTGAATGAAAATTGAAAACCTTGATATATATCATATTTTTCATTTCAACATCATTCCATGAAAATAAAATGTTGAGGAAAATCAAAATCAAGATATGATCAACATATATATAACTCTAGGTATGAACCTTGAAACCAAATCTAGAAATCAAATTCATACAAGAAAAACATGGTATATCAAACTAACTAATTTTGAAGCCTAAAGAGACGAATTAAAAAAATAAATTACATGTTCTTGTAGAATCATAAAACATATTATCCATCTAAAAATCATTTTATAGCTAAAAACATGAGAAATATAACTAGTTTCATAAATTACACACAAAAATAACAAGAATATTTTGAACTATGCGTACCCACATTCCTCTTCCATTGTTTCTATTATGAGCATAACATCCAAACAAATATTTTTGAACATAACTTGCATGAAAAATATGAAAATAATTAACTCTTTCAGGAAATCACCACTCATATTTTCACTAAAGTTTTCATGTAGGTTTTCTCAACATAACACACAAATAAATAATAATAAAAATGAAGAATTCCAAGAAATACGAAAACTAAATCGAATCATATGGATATAAAAATATCATATATTTCTCATGCATGTCATTGACCAAAAATATTAGAGAAGAAACAAAAAATAAAATATTTCATAGAACTTCACCTGTTAACTTTACAAGTATGCACACCTAATAAGTGCTACACATGAATTGAATATACATATGCCTCTACGAAACCACTTTCTTTCCATTTTTTTGAAAGATTCACATTTTTCATGTAAATTTTTTTCTAAAATCAAACAAAAATATGCAATCATATCTTGAAAATGAATGCCCCAACAATATGTACCATTTATGTTCTTCGTTTCCTCTTTATCTTCCTCAAAAGTCTATCTATCCTCTTGCAAAACTTTTCTTCCACTAGGAAGATTGAAAAAATATAGCGAGATATAAAAAAAAACATCACTTTTACATTATAATAACCATCTCTAAATTTCTAATAATGATGTGTTAGTTTTCTATTGGTTCAAGGTTTCTACTGAAATTTTACCAAAAATATTGATATGTTATGCAAAAAATAGTCTGATGCCTTATAACTATACTAAATACTATCAACATTATATCCACATGCTAAAAAATTTAGTACCATGACAAAAAGTCAAAGTATCAACCATCAATATAAAAATTAGTAAATTGTCAATCTGACTCAAAATCTAAAACTAAATCAATAAAAGCAATGGAGATCTCAATCAACCATGCCCCCTTAGAATCATCAATTTTCAACTTTGCCTTTTTTAGCATCTGAATCACCATGGGTTGTGTTATAGAGATACTAGCACATTTTATGCTAGAAAAAGTAGGTTTCTAGAGTGTAGGTGAAACAAATTTAATGTTTAGTTATCACAAGTGAATTTGGCTCAATATTTTTTTATTGAATTCATGAATAGTTTGAGGCTAAACATGTAAGTATTATGTGAAATGGGTTAGATAGTAGTATGCATTCTCTATGAGAATTTACTTGTATTAACTCATCTAAAATGATTAGTTATCTAATGTGATCCTATATATCCTTGATTGCCACAAAAATTCAAATAAGTGAGAGGAATATTATAAATAAAATTCCATAAAATAGGATCTAAAGAATCAAAATGGATATACACATGGGTTCCACAATTGAAAGGTTGAGGAAAAGTGTTAGCATCCCTATATACATGATAAAATTGACATCTAAAACTACCCCATGAGTGATTACTATCATTATTCCTATCATCATTCCCTCCCCAAACATTTCTTCCTATGTCATATGCATCTAGGGGTCACCCTAAAATACTAAAAGAAGCATACCCATAATAAGCATCAAACATGTTGTCGCCCAAAAAATATCACTCATTTTTGGGACAACATTTGAACTATTTTGGTCCTACAGACCAAAATTGTCTCTTCCCTTTTTGAAATTTTTCTTGAGCATTCAAATTCCTCATTTTTTAAGCTTCTCAAAAATCTACAGACTCTGTAGGCTTGAATCTATGGACTCTGCAGGAAGAGAAATCTACGCACTCTGCAGGCCAAGTTCAACAGGCTTCACAGGTTGATTTCTATGGACTCTACAGGAAAGAAGCAAGCTTTCAACACTTAGGCAATCTCAAAGTTAGTTCAATGACCAGGTTCAACCAAACGAGTTCATCAGCAAGGTTCTAAGCAAGGATTGAACTGTTGAACCTTGAACCATTTTGGTTCAATGGGCTCAACAGGTTCAAAGGTATAACATCAACAGCAAAAGTTCAATAGGTTCAATGGACTAATGGTTCAACAGGTTCAAAGGCTTCTACAAGAAGGTTTAATCAAGGTTCAACAAGTTTTTGAGGCTTGAACCATTGAATTGTTGAACCATTGACCACTTTGGTTCAAAGGTTCAATGAGTTCAAGGTTTAATAGGTTCAACGCATTTGGTTTAACAAGGATCAAAAGTACTTAGCCAAATCAAAGGGAATGAACCATTGAACTGTTGAACCAAAGTTGGTTCAATTCAATTGGTTCAATGCTTTGGTTCAATTAAAGGGTTCAAAGCTTGGTTCAATGGTTGGTTCAATGGTTGGTTCAAAGCTTGGTTCAAAGGAGTGATTTAATGCAAAAGTTCAAGAGAGCCTCCCGAAGGACAAGTGCCATTGTGGAGGGCACTTGGTCGACAAAAGCACCCTTCTGAAGGGTCATTTTTCAAGGAAGCCGCAAAAGTAAGTTCTTTCAAAATTTTGTTTAAGGTAGTTGAAAGACAAAGGCATAATTCCTTCAGACTTTTTGTTTGAAGGACTTCCTTTAGACAAAAAGTTTGAAGGAATTTAGAAAGGCTGCAAATGAAACTCCCACAAAGACCAAGGCAAGAAATGAATTATTTCAAAATTTTGTTTGAAGGAATTCCTTCAGACAAAAAGTTCAAAGAAATTCAGAGAAGCTGTGGGAGGAAAGCCCAAAAGAATTTCTGAAGGCTAAAGACAAAGCAACAATTCTTGCAGACTTTTTGTTCGTGAGAAAATGTCTAGGAAAAAAGTCTGTGGGAAAATGTTCATGGGAAAATGTCCGTAGGAAAATGTCTGAAGGACTCCGAAGACAATAGGCTACCGAAGGACCCTGAAGGGTAGGTGCCCTTGTGGGGGACTCTCGGCTGCCAAATTAAAGGATACTTCCCAAAGTCGAAGGGTCACCTTCCCTTCGGGAGGTTGCAAAACAAGAAAGCCAAAGAAAGCCCAAGGGGTGATGTGTTTGAAGACATCAAAGTCAAGAACGATAAACTAGCCATTGGAAATTCAAACATAGTGACGGGTGTGCGAATGTCAATTTCAAGGTTTGTAAAATAATCATTGATTTTGAAAAGCCTCAAAGAAGAGCCAAAGAACTTAGTGACCCACCAAAAGAAAGAAGCCCGAAGGCCATCTAAAGATCACCCGAAGGGCAGATACCCTTGCGGGGGGTTCTTCCCGACCCAAAGTGGATCATTTCTCAAGGCCCAAAGGGTAGGTACCCTCTAAGAAAGCTCAAATGACAAAGCTAAAGGAATTGCCAAGGAAAGTGACGTGCCAACGGACGTCAAAGTCATGATGATGAAATAATAACTGATCCTTGTAGGTTTAAATCTAGGGACCCAAATGCATTCAAAGGCTTTAAGGCCAAGATTAGTAGGAAGTGACTAAGGAAAAGAACATTAAATTGAATATAGGACCCAATTCAATTAACCAAAAAAGGAGGAATGACGTGGAAGGACCAGAAACATTTACACATCAGATATGTTTCTAGAAATAAACTGCCAGGTGGATATTGAAAGATGCAAACTTTCAATAGCATGACTTGTTTCTCTACATTGAGAAAATCAAATGGGTAGATGCCTTTAAATTACAACCTATCTTCTTAACAAAGTTCAATGCACATGATGTGTTACTATTCCCAAGTCCATCTTGAAGAGGCTATATAAGGGACTCTCTTTTTAGTGTAAAAAGGATCTCTCTCTGACAATCAAAAATGAAACTCTGCCCAAATTGAAAGGCATTACTGAGACTTTGAGCTCAGATTGTTGATCATATTTTGTTATTGGAATAAGAAAGCAAGTGACTTTTCAGACTTTGTGCTGTGATATCTTTGTTGTTGGGAAAACCGTTCTTATGTCTTTTTCCTTAATATATTTTATGTTCCTTTAATTCAACAAGTAGAATTAGTGAAAGTAGTCAGAAAGGTGTCGTGAATTCAACTGTGGAGAGACTTTGTGCCCCCATAATTTCCTTTAGTGTGTTTTCTTTTTATTTCTATGTAAAAGACCTTGGGATGACTTTGTGCCCTCATTGTCCTTCATATCTCACTCTTGGGCAATTCCGGTGGAGACTTTGTGCTACATCTCAATTTGCTAGTTACTACATCCTTGGTTACATTTTGCAATTACTACCAAGAGTATTCTTGTGGTTTGCTGAATAGTACTTGTAAAAGAAGAGGAGTACTTTATGTCATTTTCCTTGAGTTTTTTCCTTTGATTTGCATGCATCATCTCTGAAGAAAGAGAGATGGATGGTTTATCCTACCCTTGAGTATTATTTTCTATATATATATATATATATAACATATCTATAGGGAACATCCCCTTGATGAGAGGAGAGGTTAGTCCCCTTTTGATGTGGTAAACCTACACATTTGGATGACCAATATTCCTACTTTGGCTAATCAGACCTATTTTGTTTATTAGTACGTTGATCGACAAAATAATCAAGCAACAATTTCTGGTGACTCCACTGGGGATATAACCCATTATCATTATAACCCTTATCCCTTATATACTCTAGAAACTCCATTTCATGTCTTACCCATTATCCATTTATAGCCTTACCATCTTCCTCCACCTCTGTTGTTTTATCTGGTCTATAAAACCACAGCTACTAGGAAAGAGTGCACAGTTTGAAGCCTCAAGCCTCAAGCTGAAGCTGAGCCAATCTTTTTCCATTTTTATTTTGTAATCTAGCCACTCCATCCAAATTTGTTATCTCTATTTTTCTTAATTAAATCATGGCAGTTTAAGGCCCCTGGGGTAACTCTTTTGGCTGACTCCACCTCTGTATGAACTCCCACGTAGTTCAAGAAAGAATTTCCCCAAATTTTTTGGTGATGGGATAGTTCACCTTGATGAACACATTGCAGCCTTCAGCATAGCCTATGGTGTTATAGGGGTGGAATTTGAAGACATGGTAGTTAGGCTTTATGTGGAGACACTACAAGGTGTTACTATAGACTGGTTCTACCATTTGCAAGTTGGATCAGTGACTGATTGGGATACACCCAAAGCCAAGTTCAAAGTAAGGTTCAAGCCTACAAAAGATGCACATGCCTTACTAGCCTAGCTCACTCAGATGAAGAAAGAGCCTCGTGAGCCTATGAGGGATTTTATTTCTAGGTTTGACAAGCTAAGGCACATGATTCCTATGGTCTCCTAGTCGACACCCCAGAACCTCAAATGCTTCTTCATCAACTCACAACTACCTGAAGTGAGTTTTTTACTGAGATGAGTTGGCCACATAGACCTTACTACTACTCAGGACTTGGCTACTGAGGTAGAAGATGACCTTATCTTGGTAGGAAAGATAAGGAGAGACCCAATAGAGGCAAACCCTCTTCATCTTTTGAATACTCACCCACAATCACCACTGACCCAATGGTACAAAAGTTGGAAAATGAATTGATAGCCTTGAAAAGGAAAATGGCACAAGGTATGTCTTCTGCTCCTCTATATAAATATATACCAAGGAGGACATTCCATAATCAGCCATTCAAGGCAACGCTGTTAGAAGTCAAGGGCAACCAAATCATCTTCCTCCCCTATAGAGGAACCTTGCCCTTAAAGCACCCCCAACCAACTCAGTAGTTAGATATCTAGAAATAGAACATGTTTCCTATTTCCAACCTGAGTTTGAGAAAGAAAATGGTGCTGATCTCTTCAGGGAGGATATAGAAGAATTAGTTGGAGACTCCCAGATTAGTTTCTTGAATTTCTAGGATGAACCCAGAAGTGAAGGTGAAGCAGTCAAAGGATCATACGTAGTATTCACCAGGTCCCAGAATCAGTCAACCCAGTAGGCTGATAAAGAGAAGATGGAATGATCCCAACTAGAAATTTTAATTGCTAAGTAGAGAACCCCTCTTCCTTTCTAGTCAAAGGAACCAGTGATTGCCAAAGAAGTAAGTACATCAAACATCTCTGCACCTTCTACTTCAAATTCGTAGATTAGTCCTCCCCCTCCCAAAAACCAAAATGATGAACTCCCATCCTCTCTTCCAAGTCCATCTCAGTCATTTGCCATGATTGATCATGTTAAGAATTCTAAAATTTAGATGACTGAGTTTGAATCCCTGCAAGCCAATCTTAAGCAATTAAACATTAATGGAGAAATAAGTGTGGACCTATCTGAGACAAAAGTTGTGGTCACTCAAACATCGACCCCTACAGCTCAAATTTTGTTTGAGCCTTTAGCCAGGGCTAATTACTTCTTAACCACAGAGGATGCTCATGTCTCAGTTAATGAAAGTCCTGTAGCTGGCAATCCAGGATTTCATCCAAATAAGGCATTAGAAAAATTGGTAGGGCATAGTACAAATCAAGAAGGATCTTCTATCTCCCATGAAGAGAAATCTAATAGAAGATTAGATTTTAATGATGCTTGGATCCTAAAATCTGATGGCAGCAATTCTTCCACAACTGGATGTAGATCTCTGTTGCTCAAATTGAAAATTACTTAGGGTGAAGAGGTCAAACTCCTTCACACCAAAGGAGATGCTGAGCTAATGGTTTGTCAAGAGTTTGATGCTGAAAATCAAAGCTTGTGCTAGACTAAAACAATAGAACAACAAGTTATGATGGTGGACCATACTGCTATATTCCAAAGTTAGCAAAAGGAACTCTTCACAGAGAGAGCAAGGAGTTATGGTTTTCAGTTTGAAGACCACATCTTGCCATGGGGCAAGAAGAAGAAAAAACCAAGAGGAAGATGCAAAAAATTGGTTTCCTGGTGGAGAGTTCTATTTGCCCATCACCATTTCTGGAAACAAAATGCCTTCTTGTTGGTTTATTAAGATAGAGCACTATTTTCACTACCTCTCAGGGAGCAAAATCTAAAACACTTCAACTCTTGAAGTATTAGATTATTGTATCTATACATATGTATATTTGTATAGTTTTTAATTCTATTTTGTTTTATTTTTTTCCATTTTTTATGCCTTCCATTTTTAGGTAACATGACTCCATATCCCAATGGTACACATGAAGACATTAGAGATTCTAGATTATACTCCCTTCAATTCTTTTTACAATTCATAGAAGTTCCCCGACTGGAGTCAGCTATTGTCCCCCAAAATATATCACTCATTTTTAGGACAACATTTGAACTATTTTGGTCATACAAACCAAAATTATCTCTTCCCTTTTCAAAATTTATCCTAGGCATTCAAATTCCTTATTTTTCAAGCTTCTCAAAAATCTACGAACTCTGTAGGCTTGAATCTATGGACTCTGCAGGAAGAGAAATCTATGCACTCTACAGGCCAAGTTCAATGGGCTTCACAGGTTGATTTTTATGGACTCTACAAGAAAGAAGCAAGCTTTAAACACTTAGGTGATCTCAAAGTTGGTTCAATGACTAGGTTTAACCAAAAGAGTTCATCGGCAAGGTTCTAAGCAAGGATTGAACTGTTGAACCTTGAACCATTTTGGTTCAACGGGCTCAATAGGTTCAAAGGTTCAACATCAATAGCAAGAGTTCAACAGGTTCAATGGACTAATGGTTTAACAGGTTCAAAGGCTTCTACAATCAGGTTCAATCAAGGTTTAACAAGTTTTTGAGGCTTGAACCATTGAACCATTGAACCACTTTGGTTCAAAGGTTCAACGGGTTCAAGGTTCAATAGGTTCAATGCATTTAGTTCAACGAGGATCAAAAGGACTTAGCCAAATCAAAGGGAATGAACCATTGAACCATTGAACCAAAGTTGGTTCAATTCAGTTGGTTCAATACTTTGGTTTAATCAAAGGGTTTAAAGCTTGGTTCAATAGTTGGTTCAAAGCTTGGTTCAAATCTTGGTTCAATGGTTGGTTGAAAGGAGCGATTCAATGCAAAAGTTCAAGAGAGCCTCCCAAAGGACAAGTGCCCTTGTAGAGGGTACTTGGTTGACAAAAGCACCCTTCTAAAGGGTCATTTTTCAAGGAAGCCACAAAGGTAAGTTCTTTCAAAATTTTGTTTAAGGCAGTCGAAAGACAAAGGCATAATTCCTTCAAAAAAAAAGTCCAAAGGAATTTGGAAATGTTGCAAACAAAACTCCCGAAAAGACCAAGGCAAGAAATGAATTCTTTCAGACTTTTGTCTAAAGGAATTCCTTCAGACAAATAGTCTGAAGAAATTTGGAGAAGCTGTGGGAGGAAATCCCAAAAGAATTTCTGAAAGCCAAAGACAAAGCAACAATTCTTGTGGAATTTTTGTCTGTGGGGAAATGTCCACAGAAAAAGTCCATGAGAAAATGTCTACAGGAAAATGTCCACGGGAAAATGTCTGAAGGACTACGAAGACAAAAGGCCACCGAAGGGCAGGTGCCCTTGTGAGGGACTCTCAACTGCCAAATTAAAGGACACTTCCCAAAGCTGAAGGGCCACCTTCCCTTCAGGAGGATGCTAAACAAGAAAGCTGAAGAAAGGCCAAGGGGTGATGTGCCCAAAGACGTCAAAGTCAAGAATGGAAAACTAGCCATTGGAAATTCAAATGTAGTGACTGGTGTGTGAACATCAATTTCAAGGTTTGTAAAATAGTCATTGATTTTGAAAAGCCTTAAAGAAGAGCAAAAGAACTTAGTGACCCACTAGAAGAAAAAATCTTGAAGGCCATCCTAAGACCACCTAAAGGGTACATATCCTTGTGGGGTCTCTTCCTAACCCAAAGTAGATCATTTCTCAAGGCCTGAAGGGCAGGTCCCCTCTGGGAAAGCTCAAATGACAAAGCTGAAGGAATTGCTTAGGAAAGTGACGTGCCAGTGGACGTCAAAGTTGTGATGATGAAGTAGCCATTGATCCTTGTAGGTTTGAATCTATGGACCCAAATGCATTCAAAGGATTTAAGGCCAAGATCAGTAGGAAGTGACTAAGGAAAAGAGCATCAAATTGAATCAAGGACCTGATTCAATTAATCAAAAAAGGAGGAATGACATGGAAGGACCAAAAACATTTGCACATCAGATATGTTTCTAGAAACAAACCACCAGGTGGATATTGAAAGATGCAAACTTTCAATATCGTGACTTATTTCTCTACATTGAGAAAAGTAAATGGGTAGATGCCCCAAAATTCCAGCATGTCTTCTTAACAAAGTTCAATGCAACATGATGTGTTACTATTCCCAAGTCTGTCTTGAAGAGGCTATATAAGGGACTCTCTTGTTAGTGTAAAAAAGATCTCTCTCTAACAATCATAAATGAAACTCTACCCAAATTGAAAGGCATTACTAAGACTTTGAGCTCAGATTGTTGATCATATTTTGTTATTGGAATAAGAAAATGAGTGACTTTTCAAATTTTGTGATGTGATATCTTTGTTGTTGGGGAAACTATTCTTATGTCTTTTTTCCTTAATATATTTTTTGTTCCTTTAATTAAACAAGTAAAATTAGTGAAATTAGTCAGGAAGGTGTCTTGAAGTCAACTGTGGAGAGACTTTGTGCCCCCATAATTGCCTTTAGTGTGTTTTCTTTTTGTTTCTATGTAAAGGAGCTTGGGATGACTTTGTTCCCTCATTGTCCTTCATATCTCACTCTAGGGCAATTTAGGTGGAGACTTTGTGCTACATCTCAATTTGCTAGTTA
Organism: Torreya grandis; assembly: GCA_037957365.1. Taxonomy (NCBI): domain Eukaryota; kingdom Viridiplantae; phylum Streptophyta; class Pinopsida; order Cupressales; family Taxaceae; genus Torreya; species Torreya grandis. The sequence continues at coordinate 1,056,510 of JARHVA010004974.1, forward strand.
CTACGTCCTTGGTTACATTTTGCAATTACTACCAGGAGTATTCTTGTGGTTTGCTGAATAGTACTTTTGAAAGAAGAGGAGTACTTTCTGTCATTTCCCTTGAGTTTTTTCCTTTGATTTGCACGCATCATGTCTGAAGAAAGAGAGATGGATGGTTTATCCTACCCTTGAGTATTATTTTCTATATATATATATATAGAAAATAATACTACCCTTGAGTATTATTTTCTATATATATATATATATATATATATATATATATATATATAGCATGTCTATAGGGAACCTCCCCTCGATGAGAGAAGAGATTAGTCCCCTTTTGATGTGGTAAACCTACACATTTGGATGACCAATCTTCCTGCTTTGGCTGATCAGACCTATTTTGTTTATCAGTATGCTGATTGACAAAATAATCAACCAAAAAAACACATAATGCATAATTGAGAAATAAACAAGTGATAATTATGGGAATTATAATAATTTTAAAACAAATTCTTCATTTAAAATAAAATGGCTATCATTGCAACTGAATACTAAAGAAGAATCATTTTTACATCAAACCAAATTTACAGTAGTCATGAAAATTTTCCAAGTGCAATCATTGTATGCATGCTATGTATAATGAAATAAGCCTATATATATCTGTGTGTGTAATTTATAATATGTTTAAACCACTTCATTTTGATAGTCAAAATAAACAAACAAACTATCCATGAAATTAAGCCACAAATCCCTATTTAGTAACACAACTCCATTTTCCTACATTATTTACTTTATTCAATATTATCCATATACTTATATGATAAAAATACCAATGAAAAACATAATATAATCATATACTTGTATACTAAATTGTTCATGCAATCAAATAACTTATAAGTTTCCACCTTTATCAACAAACTAACTAATTTCATTTGAACAAAGGCACATAATGTTATATAATATAAAAACTAAACCCAATGAGGATAAATATAATAAGATATATCAAAATCTCATATCTCAATGATTCTATTTTGATTCTCTCATCAAAATGTGTATTCAAAACCAACAATTTTCTCTCCAAACCAAAAACTTTAATATGGCCAATTTTCCAAATGATAAAATATGTTAAAAATTAACAAATAGAACTTAGATATAATTTTTTTTCAAGCTAAGAAGTCATGCATCGAATAATCAAAATAAAAAAAACAATATCACATATAGTTAAATCAACTTATAACCTCACCAATAAAAATACGTTCAATAATTGACCACTGAATGAAAATTGAAAACCTTGATATATATCAAATTTTTCATTTCAACATCATTCCATGTAAATCAAATGTTGAGGCAAATAAAAAATAAGATATGATCAACATAAATACAACTCTAGGTATGAACCTTGAAACCAAATCCAGAAATCAAATTCATACAAGAAAAACATGGTATTTCAAACTAACTCATTTTGAACCCTGAAGAGATGAATTAAACAAATACATTACAAGTTATCATAGAATCCTAGAACATATTATCCATTTAAAAGTCATTTTATATCCAAAATCCTGAGAAATAAAATTAGTTTCATATATTGCACACAAAATAATAAGAATATTTTGAACTATGTGTACCCACATTCCTCTTCCATTGTTTCTAATATGAGCATAACATCCAAAAAAATATTTTAGAACATAACTCACATGAAAAATATAATAAATAATTAACTCATTTAGGAAATTAACACTCTTATTTTCACTAAAGTTTCCATGTAGTTTTGTCAACATAACATAAAAATAATTAATAATAAAAATGAAGAATTCCAAGAAAGACTGAAACTAAACTGAATCATATGGACATAAAAATATCATATATTTCTCATGCATGTCATTGACCAAAACTATTAGATAATAAACAAAAACTAAAATATTTCATGGAACTTCATCTATTAACTTTACAAGCATGCATACCTAATAAGTGCTGAAAATGAAATGAAATTGTAGAGAAAGTGGTTGTGTAACACTTATTAGGTGTGCATACTTGTAAAGTTAATAGGTGAATTTCCATGAAATATTTTAGTTTTTATTTCTTCTCTAATATTTGAGGTCAATGGCATGCCTAAAAAATATATGATATTTTTATATCCATATGATTCAATTTATAAACTCCATTTTTTTTTGAACTAACTCACATGTATGCACACCTATTAACTTTACAAGTATGCACACCTAATAAGTGTTACAAAACCAATTTATTTACATGTTTTTTTAAAGATTCACATTTTGTATGTAAAAACTATTTCTAAACTCAAACAATAATCTACAATCATACCTTGCAACATAATTCCCCAACAATCTACACCATTTATGTTCTTTGTTTCCTCTCTATCTTCCTCATAAGTCTATATATCCTCCTATAAAGCTTTTATTCCACTATAAATATTGAAAAGTTATAATGAGATATAAAAATCCATCAATTTTACATTATAATAATGATCTCTCAAATTCTCGTAGTGATGTGTCAATTTTCTATTGGTTCATGCTTTCTACTAACATATTTTAACTAGCTCATCCAGACTAGTCATCATGTTATTTAGTTAGGAAACTAATTAACTATTCATCTAAATCAAGCACCAATTTTATTAAGCAAGTTGAGTAAAAATTACATTAGAAATACATTTTCTTTCATGTGCCTAGAATCAAGAAAAATCCATTGTCAAGCTTTAAGTAATTAAAATAAGCACATCATAATGCCATGTTAGCTACACTAACAAATGATAATAATCGAACTCATGTTACTTTGAACATAATCCAAATAAACATGGTGGAAATCAAACCCGTCACCCTACCATGTATATCCTAAATTCCCACTACCTTGCATATCAATCACATCCCAAATGGAACATCAATATTATATTAAAATAAATTTATGAAATGTTACATGACCTAAGTCATGTTTTGATTTAGAAACATATGATTTGTAATTACCTTGGTACATGAAACCTTTGAATATATAATCATTTAGACCTAAAATATACTAATTATTTACAAGTAAAAAAAAATAAGTTGGAAATATGAATATCAAACAAACCTAAAAATTATGTGTTATGGTTATTGAAGACAAACATATGTGTCATGACCCAATTTTAATTAGAATTCTCACCAATGATCCCACACATGAAATGAAATATTTTTCCCTTTGAATTCCTTATGAAATATGACAATTATATTGCATTGAGACTAATAAGTGAAATCAAGAAATCAATATTAATCAAACACCTAAAATCACCTTATTATTTACTTTATTTGCTAAGTTAATGTCAAACAAAATCAATCATATTCAAAACTACAATGCATGCAAATACAATATTCTAGTTGGAGTAAAAATAAGAAAACAACTAAAATTGCCTTAGTGGTCACAACTAACTATAAATAACACCAAATTAACCCACATTTGATCAATTATGAGATAAGTATCAAAATCAAATATACACAATTGTTGACCTTCACAATGATCATATTTGAAAAGAATATATCAAACTGTACTATGGAAATTGAGGAGAGCTCATCCAACGCTAATATTGAATGTAAAATTTACTTAATGTACTAAATCATGATATAAATCACTTAATTAATGTTAAAAATAATAAATATCATTTAAATTATCAATATTGCATATTTACATACACAAAAATAAATGAATATTCAAACAAATTCAAATGAGTTGGCCCTTGCTAGCAATTTTAGACTTTATGAATAATGTCATCAATATGGTAGAAGAAAACATTTTCATGAATTAAGAAAAAATAGGTGATATAAATAGGCATAATATAATTATTTTTCTCCCTAATGTCACATCTAATGTGATTTGGTAAACTAGAGGGCTACATGAATTATCAAATTCTTTGATATGTATATCTGATTTTTGAAGAAGATTGGTGCTAATACCTATGGTGGTTAAGAAATCCATGAAATGAATGTTTAGGCCCGAACCATTATCAACTAAAACCCTTTTTATTACCTTTTTATGCACACACACTTGTATGAACAAAGGAAAATATTGGTGAATAATATGTTTTGATGGTAAATATCTGGGTTAAAGGTAATAATATTGGCACTATTTTTGAGATCTTACATAATATATGGAAAATAAGTTGGTTCAATATCAATTGGTACTTGGGTTTCATGCAATGATTTATATAAAATATCTGTGTAGATAGTAGATTGATTTAAGAGTTTTAGGATTGAAATATTAACATGTGTGTTGCTCAGTTAGTCAATAATATCACATCATTTTGATTTTAGAACAAGTTTAAGCTTAGGAAGAACCTATTGGATATTAATAGGTGGTGGGATATGTAGGGCATACTTTATTTTTCAATTAGGAGTGATAGTGGGACCAAAAATACAATATAAGCTATGGGTGAATAATGGGTACATGATGGTAGATGTCACTAGAATAAGATCTAGGTGGAACAAAGCATTGGGAGCATGTATGTTGTTATCTGGATACCATCTATATAATATTATAAAAGGAGTTGTATAAATAAACTTGATTCTTATCATTTCTTATATTTTTATTTAATTTAGCCATGTATGAAGCATGACAAACAAGAATTAGTATGAAATGTTAAAAAAGGAAATAAATTATATGCATCCATGATTAATTCCTTTAAAATAAATATAAATCTAGTTTTAAAATATTTGCAATTTAGAAATTAAAAAAATCAAAGAAAAATAGGAAACTCTAAGTTCACTAGTGTTTGAAGACCAAAGGTTGGGTTCACCAAATGTTTAACCCTAAATTTGGATATGGGGGTATCTATGATTAATAAAATTAGAATAAATTTCACATAAGAGTGGTGAACGAATCTAATAAGCAAGCCAATTAATAAAAACTTAGACATAGAGTATTATAAATTCATACAACTAAGATTGCTAAAATATAAAGTACAACTATTGTAGTTATTGTGATAGATTAAAAACAATGATACTTATCTAGTTTACTATTCACATGCATGTATAAGTAGGAACATGATAAAATTGGATTGGATGATAATATTGAAATAGTTTCCATATTTTTAAAATGTATTTTCTATAGCCTCAAATGCTTATGTCAGATTTGGATATTTATATCTATGTAGGTGTCTAACTCTACCACATGTAAACTATATTGATTATTGAATGGATATGGATGAAACCAACTAGAGACTTTGGGTTTTTTTTCACCTTTCACATGATTTTGCTCTTTGAAAATTTATCAAACCCTAGTTCTTCACCCTTAGACCGACTATGGTAAAAATGGGTTAGTGGGATCACAGTGTTAAGATGACCTAAAATAATCCTCTATCAATGGGAATTTCCTACATATACACTACTCTAAAGAGGTCCTCAGACTAATGTAGTTATCCCTTATGTGTTAGCTTTTATGAACACAAGGGCACAATATATGATAATCAAAGACATGCAATGACCTAACTTGTAACTTAGAAAATATGGCTCACAGACTACTATTTGAATGATTCAAACCTATAGAAAGAATACTTCTATGAATGATATGGAAATAGTAAAAAATAGGGCAAATTTTCACTTGAATTCTTATTTGAGTGTTTCTTGGTATATTACCTTGTGAGTTTTATGTGATTTCTAGCTGTGTAATAAATGAAGGTTGATAATGTATAGCTGCCAATACCTTTTTGTAATATCTCACATTAAATATATTAAGATTTTTTTTTGATACATTCATATTACAAATTGGATGACTTTTGGTCATTAGACACTTTCTAGAAAAATGGATAGTTACGTCAACACATGTGTCCACCTGGGATGCAAGTGTCCAGGGATCTAAAAAATAGGTATATGTCCAAACCTGATAGTGAAGGATAATAATAATGTTTAGATATTTTTCACAATAAATAATTCATGGGTCATCAAACTAACAATGGTCATAATAAGAGATAAGCAATTAGGCATAATGATATAGTGAACATGAGCCTTTCAACAACAGGAAGGTCTATAACAAAAAGATATAACCATGATAGGTATTTTCTAAGTGTTAAAAATTAAGTTACTATATAAATCATATTTTAGTATCTACACTTCACTTATTTATATGAAGAGAATATATATTTTATTTTGGTGGCCATATTCCACGTACTAATTATTTATTTGAATGTGTGAGTGTGTGTGTCTACACACACTTTAACTATTATATATATATAAAATTTGAAAGTGTGTGTGTGTGTGTATATATATATATGATTATGATATGAGTTTAGCTCTATAGGGAAGTTACCAAATTATATCTCCGTCAATATAAATATAAATATCTATGAATAAATAACATAATCCACCACACTTTCATTTTTGTATGTTTTACAAGTGATTTTATCTAAATTTAACCACGTTGTTGTGCTATTATAAATAAATAGGTCATAAATAATATAAAACGCTAATACGTTTTCCCCATAGTGCATAACACCCCTAGATAATAGATAGTACAAATCCCTAATAGTTTTATCCTATAATGGATAACACCCCCACATGTATCTTATGAATCCCTTTTCTAATGTTTTTTTCCTTCTTCCTCTAATTACGATGGATTTATTTTCACGTAGTCTTCATCTCCTTAGTTAAGGGTTTGATTATTTTCTGACCTTGAATTGAAGTCTCCTATTAGGATGACCTCCATAAAGGTGTTATATATTTATACATAAAATTTTAGTGATGCATACAATTATTCATAGTATAATTTCATTTTATTATATGTTTTCAAACCTTTTGCTGTAAATTAATAGGCTTCGATCATAAATTTTTAACTTAGTTTCAATTATGTTTAGTCATATGAATTACTTTTTGATGTCTTTTTTTTTACTTCAATAATTCTACCCCATATTCCTATAATTAACATGATATTCCCCCTTATCCTTTACAAATTTCAATATTTTATTCCAAACTATCATTTTTTTGCATACCCTTCAAAATTTGGTACTTTGTAACCATCATGTTCATGAGTTTTGAAAATAATGACATATTTTCCCCCTACTATGGGACCCAACTTCAGACATATCCTCTATAGTTATATATTACCATAATAACATTCTATTTAGGGGTTTTAAATTGCTATATATGGTGTGTCATTAAGTGGCTAATTTGGGGGTTTATATTTTGTATACATGCCCAATTTCTTCTATTTATTGTTTCCTTAATTTAATCCTATTATTTCCTTGTCTCTTATTATTGTAGTTGGATTAAGTCTTCATCTAGGTAAGTGTGCCCATAATATACATTTTATTCCCTCCTATCATGTTCATCTATTCTATGATTTTCATGATAACTCTTATGTGTATGTCCCTTCCTCCTATCAAATTTTTGATCATACTTTCTTGATGGATATACCCTATCCATTGTAAACTTGTCTTCAAGGAATTATATTGAAAACTTATTAATATTATCATCCTTTACATAGTCATTAAACCGTTTAATAATAATATTTGAAACCTTATTGTGGTTTTTTCTTTTTCTTTTTTTTCCTCTTTTACATCTTGATATGTCTATCTATGAGTTGTCTCTTCTTGTCTAGAAATCCTCTTGTTGCCTATGCCCAAGACTTGGCCTCCTTAATTTGGTCTCATAAGTTATTATTTAATTATATGGTTAATATTTCATATTAAATCTTTTTGATATGTGGTATGACTCTTCCTTCATCCACTCTTGGCTCATTTTATTTTCTGACTTTAAATTTTTATAAGTCTTGGTTTATCATGACCATATCTTGCTGTCCTTTTTCTATGGCATTCTATGAATTATTTACTTGATACCCAAGTATTTTACTTTCTCTTTAATATATAATTCTATTATGTTATTTATTTAATCATGTTATCCTCCAAATTACCTTTACTTATACAGTGTTAAGTCTCCATTTTATTTTCATAGATAGTTGAAAAATAGTTCTCAAGATAACATTAGTGGTGCTGATTTGGGGATATATAGTTATTTTCTTTATATTTCTTAAGATATCAAAATTTTGTCTTTGGTAATTTACAATGAAAAAAATGATACACATTTACCATGCATGTCTTGAATGCATAAAAAACTCCTAATCCACCATTATCTCACACTTGCATTCTATATTATGAGTCAACCCTTTTGTTTTATTATTCCACACCTACAATAATATCACAATCTATTTCAGTCATACTAATTATCTTGCACATACATCTTGAGACTCTAAAATTAATATGCATATACATAGGTTAGTTCTACCAGATTTAGTATCACTAGTTGATAATGACCTAATTTTGTTAGTACCAATTTGATCCTAGAAACAACTATTTTATAAAATCAAATCTCTCATTAAGATCAATCTATTTTCCTACCATGTTAGTGGCATGATAAATTACCCTATTTTATCCATATATAATCAAATAAAGGTTTAATTCAAAAGGGACTTATAATTTATTTGGAACACATTTATATATTATTTCACATTAAAACATCTTATCTATTCTTCCAAGATTGTGAATCTTCACTAGGATCAGTCACAAACCAATTCTAAAGCACTAAAAAGTCAATTCAAATCTCAATCATTATATTTATATATATTGAAAGAACACAATTGCATAATCATAATAGGTGGGAGAACTACATGTGACTTGATTTTCATCCTTAGATTATTAGATATGTAGGAATCAATAACTAATCATATGGGGGTGATTGGAGTCAACACAATCCATTGCACTTTATTTATTTTTATAGGTTTCTATCCCTCACAAGCACACCTAGGGTTTTCAAGGGAAAGGGCATTAATTTCTAGAGCTATACACATAATTAGGTTTTGGGATGGAGAAAAACAAGAAAAAATAGATAGGAATATATGAACCTATAGTCATTGTTCATTAATTATATATAGGTTAGTACTGACAATCAGATAGTATCGATAAATTATACTAACCTAATCTAGTAAAACTTACACTACATAGAAAAATAGTCAATTCCAAAATTAAACAAATCAAAAGACTGGTATAACCTCTTTTTAATTCATAAAATATATTCATAGTTAGATAGACACCAAAAAAATCTAAGTATTCATCCATTTTTTTAATTACCATATTTAACATATGTTACTCATTAAATCAGAAGAATCAATCTCAATCTTGTACATTCAGATGTATGCTTGAATGCCATATCTTAATATATGAATTACATTTAAAATTTATATATTAATTAGATTAAGTTAATCACCTTATATAAAAATAGGGTAAAACATATTGGTGAACTCATACATATATCAAATAGTGAAAAACCATAGGTTTGCCACAAGGCTTCAACCTTCCAAATTTCATATTTTTTTCCTAGGGTTTCAAATTTTATAATAAAAAAGTATGTCTCTAACTTTTTTTATAGGGTTTTATTGATCTAAAATTAAACTTCCATATAAAAATATCTTTCACCTTTGGAACTAAAATTCATTAGTGTCATCCTTCTAGGGTTATATATTTTCAACCTTAGGGTTTTATTTTTAGACATGATTTTTGGTTATTCCCTAATGATACACATTAATCATAACCATGTTAAATGAAAATGATTGGTTAACATAAATAATGAAATTAATCTTTTCATATCTTCCTAAATATATCACTTATCTTATATATCATTTATGTAAGGAAATGGGTATCAAGGATTAAATCTAAACTCACTAATAAGGCTAAAATGACCAATGAAAAATTCCAAGCCTTCATTTGACCTTATTGTTACAACATCCTATCTGAGATGCCTATTATTAATACTAGATGATAAAGGCAATGTATGACCTCATTTTTTCCTCCTACTAAGGATTATTAATCATATCCTATCCACTTTATTTATGGACTTATCATGAATGTTGAAACTAATAATACAACTCCTAAAGATTAACAAGATGTCATGGATGATATTTTTTTTGATAAATATATTAACATGAATCCAAATCATATTGATGTAATTTTATATATAGCAAGATTTGAGTAGAAAAATTTATCCCAATCTTCAAATTCAAATATTTAGACCACTACTATTTATATTATTCCTACATGTACACCTGTAGTGAGCATTGTGACATCCACACAAGGTTTAGAGGGAACATGATGAATTCAATGGATTTATATACTTATTACTACATAGTAAATCATTACCCCTCCTATGATGACTATTCATGTTATATTATCAACCTTTCTAGCTACATGTTATCTCAATAAAATTGTTATAGCTCTGCATGCCAAGGTGTTGTAGCTAGAGCAAGGTGCATAAAGATCTAGTCATTCCATGAATTCATATTATTTTTTCCATAACCCATTATCCATTAAGATAATATCCTATATTCTTCCAATAGGATTTGAAGACACAATATTCCATTATACAAAGGTAACAATGAATTTAAGTAACACCTTAGATCATTCCATGCAACATGCTTGGAATATGCATATAATGATAAACTATTGACCAAGTTATTTTAGAGAAGTCTCAAGGAATATGAATTATGATGGTTATATGATCTGTCCCTTAAATATGTAAGAGAATTCAACCCCTTTGATTACCAATTCATATCACATTTTTACATCAACATCAATGAGACAAATAAATTTCCAAGATTAAGGATCTAATGAACCAATTAGTGACTATGTATTTTGATACAAGACCATGCTATCCAATATGACCAATATTATTTATGAAAATTAATTAGAATATATATTAAAGAAAATATTGATAACACCTCTCCCTTAGTTAATTATACTAAAGCATTTAACCCTAAATTTAGACATGGTGGTTTATCTAGGGTTAAGGGGTATTAGATTAGTTTTTACACAAGGATGGTGAACTAACCTAATGAACAGGACAATTAAATATAAAACTTAGAAAAAAAATATTATGAATTTATAAAATTAATATGTGTTAAAAATAATAAATTAAAACTATTGATATATATTGTAACTAAAAGGGAACAATTATACTTAACTAGTTTACTGTGCTTATACAAATCTGATCTAGAATAGGTTGGAAGTGGATTAGAATTTGATCCTAGAACATTTGTTATATTTAGGAAATATTATTTTTTTGGCCTCATATACTTGCATCAGATTTGGATAGCTGTATTAATGCATGTGTCTAACCATGTGGAGGTGTCTTATATGAAATACTCACTAGATCTGGATGCAACCAACTAGATCTTTCTAGGTTTTCTATCACATTTATTTTGATGTATACATATTTCACACATAGGCTATATCTCTTTATCAAATGATCAGACCATAGATTCTTTACCCTTGGAGTGACTATGGAAATAGGGGTTAGTGGGCTCATGGTTTTGAGCTACCTAAGGATCCCTCTATCAATGCGAATCACCTACATAGCATATAATTCAAAGAGGGCCTCAAAATTATGTAGTCTTCCATGTGTGTTGTCTTGTGTATGCATAAGGATGCAATGTGTGATAAACAAAAGACATGTAGTGATCTATCTTGTAACTAGGAAAATTTGGCCCATTAACTACTTTTCAAATGCTTCAGACCTATGGGAATACTACTCCTATGAGGGCTAGACTATACATTTCACATGTCAATTAATAGGTAAATGATATATAAATATGGATGAATAAGGTAGGTTTGATCACTTGAATGCTTAATTATGTGCTTTTAGTATATTTCCTTATGATTTATCAATATTTTTCTAGGTGAAGAATGAATAAAGGTTGATCTCATATATATACCAATACCTTGTAGAAATATCTCATGATAAATCACTTAGTCCAACCTTTAGGATACATTTCATTTATAAATTAGATGAATTTTGGGTACTAGACACTTTGTAATAAAGGTGGAAAATTGCATCAATGCATATGTCTATTTGGGAATCAAGTGTATAAGAATATAGAAAATAAGTATAAGTCCAAAAATGGTAGGGAAGAATAATAATTAGGTTTATAGATTTTTTCATAGTATAGAATGCCTGGTCATCAAAATAACAATGTTCAAACTAAGAGATAAAACTTTAGGCACAAAGAGATAGTGAATCTAAACCTTTTGATATAGTGAAAGTATATAACTAAAAGATACAACCATGAAATATATTTTCAAAGTGTATAAGATTAAGGTACTATATAAATCATATTTTAATATCTACATCCCCCCACTTTAATCTAGTAATGAAATTTCTAGTTTAAAGGAAAAAAATGTATACTTGTGTGTGTATAACACACCTTGCCTTTGTGTGAGCCATAATTGAGTGATTTTCTACTGACTGAACTATAACCAAGAGAATTTTATAAGATATAATTAGTGTATGAAATCTGAAATTGAAATAATTGGAAATGTTTGAAATTATAAAGAGCAAGGTTAGGAGTACACCTATCTGTTGATACAATTGTCTTGCCTTTTCAAAATTTGATATGAAAGATGCATCATTATGAAGAATTGAATATGAGATTATGAAAAAATTTAAACTATAAGTGTACACACACACACACATGCACATGCATGTACACACACACACACACACACACACACACACACACACACACACACACACACACACACACACACACACACACACACACACACACACACACATTTGAGGATGCATTACCTCAACCTTGGTGGAAAAGTGAGTTACAACGCATTCATTGAGCTTGTTTCATCTCAATTATGTAACCCCAATATGTGCATGATCTGGTGAGTGTAATAAAATTAATTAAATCATAATATATATCTAGTGAGGGTGGATGATCTAATAAAATTTAAAATATAATTCTAGTAAATTTTGATGATTTAATCAAATCTAACTTATAATATTGGTAAGATTGAATGATTTAATTAACTCAACCCTTCCAAGGTGAACCAATTATTGAATTATATTATCTTAGTAACATTCATAAAAGTCAAACTTGGGTATAATAATAGTCTATAATAGTATTATAATCTATAAAATGATTTTATTTTTTAATTTTAGGTTCCCTTTACATGGAATATGCATCTCATATATGTGTCTGAAGTAGAAATTTTGTTATAATAGCAATATCAATGTATAAAATGCTACCAAAAATATGTATCTAAATCATATCGCTAGGAAATATTGTGAATATGAAATCATTAAAAGTATGAAGGATATGTTCTATGACATGCTCCCACTAAATCTAAAGAATATGATAGTTGGTGTAAATGTGGATAACATGTTTCCATAACATGCCCCCACTATAATATGAAAATTTTGAGTATTGAAAAGTGTAGAGGTCATGCCCTTTTGACATGCCTCCACTATAATTTAAAACTATGAAAGTGTGAAATTCATGCCTCTATGACATGCCCCCACTAATATGCCCCCATTTTGAGATGAGGAGAAGTGTAATTTTGTAGGTACCTTACCTTAAAAGAATAAGATAACTATATATGTTGTGTATGGATCATGTAACATATAGGGGTAATATGTCTAGGTAAATATAACATTGAAACATGAAGTACATGATCACATAAAGTCCTAATATGGATGTTGTAGATCATGGAAATGTCTATAGAGTAAAAATACAAGCTCAAAAATTAATCAAGCACACACAAAGTTTCTCAAAAATAAACCAAAAGGAAAATTATCCAAAGAGACCTCATACAAGGGGCATATTAAAATGCCTATAATAAAAGGGACATGACTTAGTTAAATGTCAAAAAATCATATAATAACATATTAAAATGTCCACATAAAACAAAAAATGGCATATTAAAATGTCAAAATAGGGAAATAAAGGCATGGTGGATGAAACCAATGGAACATAGTCAAATGCTCAAATAATAAAAATCAAGGAACACACTCAAGGAAGTGTATAAATGAACATAATGGAATATAAAAAAACAACATGAACATAACATACTAGTTCCTAAACATATGTGTTTTAAAGTAATATTAAGTAAATTGCATATCAAGTACCTTGTGAAAGTTATAAATATGGATATAGGCATGCGTACATATATATAAGATCAAACATGATAATGGAAAGAGATCACAAAACATGGGTGTATTGTGATCAGGGAAGCATATGCCCCAAATGTACTAAGGATGTGAGTGGAAGGAAGTCACAACATATGTATGTACAAATATTATGTATCTGGGTATACATGTTTCACACTCAAATAAAGCATGAAACATATGTGTATATAGGAAAATAATGATACGATCTAATAACATGAAGCAAATAACATATGAATAACTAGGAACATAATGATTTTTTTGGTATTTTTTATTTTTTTGGTTAAGGCAAAGTATATCTAATTATCCTATCTAATGGATGCTCATTTGGAAGTGATTTGAACACTAGATGGGACATAGTAAACTAGTGGTTTTAACAAGGATCATGTATAGGTGTAATATCTAGTGTTTTAGGTTCTATAATGTTTTGTGTATGTGTCATAGGACTCTATGGTATATAATAAGTAATAGAAGGAGTATGGGTTCTTGGAACCCATCATTTTGTGTTTTGTATTATATCTAAAGTAGTAATAACATGTTTAGCTATTTTCGAGAATTGAGTATGATGCATGGTAGTAGATGAGGATTATATGGAACCCACTGTGTATCTGTAATGGAATGGTTTCTCAATTATGGGTCACCTAAGAAATGGGATTGTCTATTGCTTACCATTTTTTGGATGATTAACCTTATTAGGTTTGATAATTAGTTGTCTTGGAAAAATTGGTTTTGTTCAAGTGGAAGTTCATATGGAATTTTAAGAATTATGACTAATCTATTAGTATGAATGTATTTACTACACCATGCACTATGGGGAAGGTAATAAATAGATTTTATGTATCCTAATGTCATCCCAATAACATATCAAAGACCCATATTTATGTTATAACTAATAAGGTAGTGACCACATGTGTTGGGCCAAGATATAAAGGTAAGTCAATCTTGCCAAGAACCTACTATGAGGTCCAATCAAATGCTCTAATTGATTTGGTCTTGTTGAGGTCAACATACCCACATTTCTAAAAAATGAGGACCCTTATTCAATTTTTCAAATTGTGCTATGAGTAAGACTTTGAAATTGATCAAAATGCATTATTGAACATCATGTTTTGCTTTAGATTTCATTGACATGTTGGCACATAAGGTTTCTTTTACTTTATCTAATGTTGCTAGCATTTACTTCTTATGTTTCCATGTTGCAGGTATCAATATTCATTAGAATGAGCAAATGTTCATGGTTAATGCATTAATGTTAATTTAACCCTTTTGATTAGCCTTTGTTATTTATTTGATTAATTAAATCCAAGTTTAAATGATGTTAATAAATCTTATTCTAAATTTATTTATCCTAAGTTCTTATTAAGATGGGTTCATTTTTTTGATGGGTCATTTTATTCCTTCCTAGATTTAGTTAATTTTAGCCTACATCTTATTAAAATTTATTAATTTATTAAAACCTTAATTTAAAATTTATCCTAAGTCTTTATATATATCTTGAATCCTTACTTCATTGATTTCACTATTCATAGATATAAAAACACGTGTTGTCACCAAGTGGTAAAATCTCAAAAGCTCAAATCCAAGATCAATGATATGTGGATGTTCTCCCAAGTCAAAATGTTAAGATAGAGGATAAATGGAGCACATCAAATCATGTAATTAAGATCTAATGACAAGTTAGAGTCAAAATGTCAAAGCGCCCTAATATTAAATGCAATAGTGATGAGTGACACAATTGTAGTGAACTGCATACAAATCAATGGTCCATGTTTAATCAAGTGAATAATATATAGATTAATGTTCCACATTTGATCATGTATCCAACACATCAATAGTGCATGTTCAATCACTCAAATCAAGATCAATAGTATGTGTTAAATCTTATGGATAAAGATTAATGGTGTAGTATAAGTCAAGGAGTCAAAGATTCCATATTGAAAATGATGCAACCACATGGCACAAGAGCATTAAAATGATGGAGACTGTCTATAAGGTACATAAAAATCACATGATTCTACCAAGTGGAATGATCTCATGAACCCAGTTTAAAGATCAATGGACATAGCAAAAGTAAATCCAAATAGACTCCTAAGGAGATCCATGGAGCAAGTTTAAAAGCTTAAAGAGGCACGGGATGATGGCATGTGTCCAAATGCTAAATGGTCACATTTTAAAACTAAATAAGCTATGTGACAAGGCAATGCCACATAGGCATATATATCATATTTGGAGATATTATGGACCATAGCATGTGAAAGGTATAAATTAATGATCCAAATTCAATCTAAGTCACTAAAACACATATTTTGAACTTTCTTGTTGCCATTAAAGCTCTCTATAAACCTCTAAAAATCCCTAGAAGATATGAAAAGTCCTAAACAATTCCTAGATTCATTATGCTAAGATAAGAAGAGTTGAATTATTAATTGCAAAGGGATAATTCAATTGAGATTATAGAAATGGAGATACATGGACATGTTTCAAATAAAGTGGTTGAGCTATATCTATCATCAGATATAGAAGGTCAAGTTTTCAAGGACACAAAATTTATAGTTGCTTTATTAAATATGGGAGATAAAAAATTACATGAGCCTATTCTAGACAATTGAGAACTGGGGAGTTATAACTAAAGAAGAAGAGAAGATCCTCCTGAAAAAGAGATTCTATGATGATATTATGACCATTCAAAAGACAAGACTATATATGTTACTGCTAAACCTGAGGTACTCCATTGTATCGATGTTCTTGATCTAATTTTTAAAGAAGCTAAAATAGACAAGGGTATGTTGATTCATGAACCTAGTCTTAGGAAAATTGCATATATTTCCCCAATTACCTTTGAGTCTTACTATAATCTACCTAAGCCCCAGATTTACCTAACCTCCATTAATTCATGGGCTAATAATCACAACATGATGGATATCCTAGCCAAATGGTTGGAAATAGGTAACCAGATCATTATAGATCCTACAAAGAACATCCCTATTAGTTAATTTAGACCTAGAGTTAGGATGGTCATGAAAATGTTAAAAAAGTTGTATGGATGTGAACATATAACATATGTTGAACCAATGTGGGTCCCTATGGTAAATTCATCATTTAAGACATGTTAGTTCCTCCATTAGGTGAAATTATTAGTATCTCCCTAAGCAGACAAATATATGGGATCAAGAAAAATAAGAAGACCAAATTTTACATGATGTTATATATATTAAATTCCCTATGTGAAACCACCAAGATCCCAAATCAAAGAGAATGGTCTCCTAATGGCACCCAAACTATTTCCCATTACTATTCCAAATTGCACATCTATAAGTATAGAGACCATATCTAATTGATTTGTGATTATGTTTACCCTACATTGAGTCAATATATTGATGGTAATATTATGATGATAATAAGACATTTAATAAATGAGTAAATTGAATCAATGTGAGACCTATGGATTTTTCCTGATTACACAATCATAAGAATTAAAGGAACTCAAACTTCCCCTCTAAAACTACTAGTTCATGTACCTGACTAGTTAGCAGAACAAGAGGTGGCATATCAATTATTCAATGGGATAGATTGAGTTTATAAGACCAAGAAAAAGGGACTTCTTCATAGTTTTCCTATGACAATTAGAAAGACTATTTTTAGACAATGGGATCGCATTGAGGCTTCTTCAAAGCAGAGAGTGTCTTTCAACTTGAAAATTTATGACCGTAGACAATGGGAACCTTATGGAAGGGTAAAGGAACATCTGAGGATCAAAGATATTCTAAATATACCTTATGAACATGATCCCAATGCATTATAATTTATATAAACCAAGGCTAATACCTACTTTAACATTTCTAGAATGTTGAAAGACCATAATATAAACCCTGAGTCTAGATTGAATAGAGATAAAAAAATGGAGGACATGTGGTAATTAGGTCTCAAGAAATATCATTTGATAGATGTTAATTATTATAAACTTCCATCAGTAGATACAAAAGTAAAACATAGACCTGAAGAGAGATGGCCAAGTGAAATTGCTTCTAGTTCATTAGCTCTTGAATAATTTAGAACAACAAAGCAATAGTTGCCTCAATAGGAGGTTCATATGATAGCTCTAGGTCCTCATGAATGTATTGAAGATGAATTAAGGATTTTATCTATGACATATGATATATATTCCAATTTAGAGAAGCAAGTGTTAAATAAACTAAGCAAGATAAAGGAAAAGATAAGTCTTTAGAATTAGTAGCCATTGTGACTCCTAAGAGGAAAGTTGAGACTGCCATTGTCTCAAAAGCTAAGAAACCAAAAGTGACCACCACACCACCTTTGGATAATTTCAATTTTTTTAGTGAGGAGAACATCATATATGGACCATCTATTCTTGAATGCTTCATTTATGAACCAAGGTTAGAGAAACTGCCCACTACATATCATCCATGGGCTCTTGTAAAAGGTACTAACATCCCTATCCAACAAGAATTGAAGCCTTGGATCATTGGTTTGAAAGAGGAAGAGGAAAATAAATTAGATACTCCAATTCAATCAGTTGACATATAAACATGAGTGCCAAGTAAGAAAATGGGTTGATCAACAATTGGGGTCAGATACAATCCAGATACTACTAGCTTACAAAGGGTTAATGAAACACTAGTCATGGAAGGTGATGAATAATTTTTACACCAAAAGGTTGAAACTTTGACTAATGTAACTTAAAAGAAAGGAGAAATACTAGGGAAGGATCCTATTTTTGAAGATTATGTCTTAGACTTAGCACAATCTCAGGTAGAAAGGTTGTAAGCTACCATAAAGGCCCTGAAGCAAGAAAAGAAGAATCTAGAGGAATAATCTATTCTATCAGTTATAGGGAACATTGTTAATAGCTTTGACGTAGCTATTTATGAAAACAATCAAATCCAAACTAGATGTAGTAAGAAAACATCACTCCATGGTTATGAAATAGGTCAACCAATGGCAAACATTAGACAATAAGGTAAAAGAATTAATCAAGATATTGAAAAAAGGCTAGATTCCTAATTTAAAATGGCCAGCCTAACACATTTGAACATGGCCATGATTATCTTGTTGGAAAATATAAGTGATGTGAATACATGGTCCAAAGGCATAAAAGGGCTTTCAAATTATTACAAGTAGTTAGAGAATAAAATAGTGTAAGTACTAGGGAGCCTAATCAAAGATCCAACCATATTCAGTCCTATGGGCTTGATAAATGATGAAGAGTTCCAACATAGGGCTACTTAATTCATCTAAGAGGTGAATAAAAAAATATAGGGTACTACATGGGTAGATAATAAATACATATTTGACATGATACTTTCTAGCCATTTTTGTCCCACATACTATGTTTTTCTCAAGTGTGAGAAGGTGGACTTTCAAGTAGGAAATGGAAAAGTATTCAGACTTCAAGTTTCTGAGGGTACAATGCAAATTGGGTTTCTAGTGGCACTTGACTTCTAAATGTTTTATAATTAGAAGTAATCTAGGTTTATGAACTTAAATTACTCATGGATAGTGCAGATTAGATTCTCCAAGGTGAATGACTTCAAGTTATCTTAAGTGCACAACTTTGGGTTTTCAAAGTCAAAAGACTTAAATTTATTTATAAGTAATCAACTTTCCAAACCCTAAAGTAAGAATCCATGACAAGATAAATTTGGTCTTGAACAATAATATTTGGGTTCTCCAAGGGACAAGTCTTCTCCAAGGGTCATTACCTTCCTCTAAAGGGCACTCACAATACCAAAGACAATTTTCAAGATAATCATGAAGGGTATCTACCCTTTGTGAAGGTTCACTTCAAGATTTCAAGGGACATTTGTAAGAATCCCAAAGGGTATGTGCCCTTCAGGAGAGTCACTTGACAATAAAGCTAAAGGGTAAGTGTATCAAGAAGAAAAGTCTGAGAGGCAATAAAAATGTCTAAATAATAAGGTCTAAAATAATTCTCATGGATAATTTGTCTGTGAGAAAGTGACTGAATAAATGCCAAATAAATGCATGAATCCATATTGGAAAGGAAATACATATGAAAATAGTCTGGGGAAAAACAAACCAAAGAAAGTAGAAAGGGCCGGGTCCATTACTTAAGGGCTTATTCACTTTTCTAGAGGACCATTGCAATATTTTTGAAGGTCTCAAGCCAAAATTCTGAAGGGTATGTTACCCTTTAAGAGGTGCCATTTATAAAGCCTAAAGGGCCTCTTTCCCTTCAAGAAAGTCCTTTTTAATAAACTCGAAGGGCTCTTTCCCTTTGGGAAGGTTCATTTTTAAACCCAAAGGGTACCTTACAAAATATTGAGAAAAAATGCCTAAAATGAAAGTCCAAATAAATTGATGATAGGCCCACAAATGTCAAGTTTGAGTCCTTGTAAGTAGCCATTGGTGTTTAAAAGACCAGAAGGAGCTATGCAACCTTTTGAATCACATAGACATAAATAAGATTAATTTAGAAAAACCAATGTCCTTAGATTTATTTTCCATCTATAGGGAAGATCTGGTCTAAGTGTCAAGACAAGAGATGGTAAGTGAAGTTAAGGGGGAATCCTCATCCTTTGATATGGCCACCATCTCTAACTAATAGCTGACAAATGTAAAAGAAACATGGCTCAATTAGGTTTATGGGTGTAAGAATTTTTTCCTCATATGTAAGTAGATAAGTGGAGGATGGCATGGGGATGAAAGATAAAGATCAAGCAATTAGAAAAGATAGCTTGGGCATTTAAGACATTCCTAGACTTTTCCTTCTTAGTGGACCATGACATTGTCTTCCTTAGCAAGTTTTGTCTTCTAGTGCATTTCTCAACCAATGAGAGTGTTAGAAGACTTTTGGAGCTAATGACATTTATTTTGTTAGAGAAGGATTAGTTCTAATTAACCTAAGTGTGGGTGAGAATTCAAGGAGGGTAGTTGGGTCTCATTTATTTATTTCTATTTACTCGCCTATTCTCTTTGGTCTTCCACTTTTCTATATATGTCTCAACTCTTTTCAAAAGAAGATATCCTCATTTTGATAAGGAAGAACCTTGTAAAAATTTGTAAGAAATACCTTTTGAAGAAATAAAGATTATTTTTACCTATCTCTTGTCTGAAAATCATGTTTATCAAGCTTGTGCATGATGGCCTTGTGAAACAGTGTTCTTCTATGTCCCTTGTCCTTTATTCTTACCTATTTTTAGGTATTTTTAGGTTAGTTTTAGGTCTGAACTTGAGCTCTTTCCACCATTAATGGATGTTTGGTGTGAATTTTGAAATTCTTCTTTGCTCCATATATGGCTTAGTGATCCTAGTTTATGAAACACTAATGCAAATTAACCAGTTGTGAGGTTGTGTAAGGAGAATTATCTTATGCTAAATTAGTGTTTATTTCATTCTTATGTGGGTCACTCTTTATTTGGTGCATCACCTTTCTTATTTTAGTTTTCCTTTTTTATGTTACCTTTCTCTCCCTTTTCCTTGGTCAATAATAGGTTTTAGTGTGTGGGAAAAGATGAAGCGAAGCATGTGAGGATATAGCCTCATTAAAAATCCTAGAGGTTCAATGTCACTATAGGATACCTATAGCCTAAGGTTACTCTAATTTTTTAGCTTGGAGTTAGAGATCCTTAAAAACTCTCCCATAAGGGTACAATTCCATGCTAAAATAGTTTCTGACATGCTCAATGGGACATTTTCAAGAGATATTGGTCAAGGTCAATGCTAGTTTTATCAATTTGTAATGGTTGTAGCTTTCATCTTTTAGTATCTAGTGATTCCAAAGAACATTCAACAATCTAGTGGTAGAATAGTAACTATCTTTCATGCCAAAGGTGACTACAAGATTGAATTCTATAGTTATTCATTTTGAATTTTTTGAATTAACTTTAAAATTTTTAAGAAGGTTAAGGTTTTCCCATACTCACCCTTATGTAAGAAACTACTTTCTTAAACTGATCATAAGGCATACCTATGTGAGAAGATCCTTGTTAGCCCCTCTTGCTACCATAATTCCACAAAGAGATTTTGTGGGTTTTAATGGACAAAGTCCTTTAAATTTGCAACAATATGACCCTATACCAGTATCATCCCTCAAAATCATCTCGTATTACATAGGAGATCAAGCTATAACTCCTACTAAACACATAACAAACATAGACAATTTCTGCAACATCCATAATGTCATAGTAGAAAATGTAGCTATTAGGCTATTGGTTATATCCTTCAAGGTAAAGGCTTTAGATTTGTATATATTTCTAGCTCCTAACTTGATTCAATCATGGGATCAACTGGGAATAGCCTTATGTAAGAGGTTTGTAGATAAGAGTGACCATTTGTCACTAGCAGAGCTACTTACCACAATCAAAAGAGACCCCCAAGAATTCATGAAAGACTTCAATACAAGATTTCAAAAGGATTGGGATATGATTCCAGCCACTGTTAGACCATCCCCAAAATTTTCCTTATATTATTTAAAATTTATAAATAGTGACATAGCTGTAATGATCTAATCCATGGGAGGGGACATTTTTCCAAGTGCTTATGAGCTGGCTATCGAAGCTGAAAATTATCTAGTCTAAGCTAGCAAGTTTACTCCTAGACCCCTAATTCCCCTTTTTCATGAGATTAAACCACCTCTTATAGTTCTCCCCCCACTCAATTTTATCCTTGAAAATCCAACTATTTCTATTGTGCCTTCACCAAAGTAAGAGAAGGCTTCCACTAATGGATCTAGTGACTCCTAAGAGAAAAATAATTACTTAAAACTGAAGAGAATGCTTTAATCTTTAGGGAATGATGTGGTCAATGTCAAGAGGTATCAAGCTTATAGCAAGCCATACCAAGCTCCATATCAACCTTATTAAGAAAATAGGCCACCCTACAATGGAAGTTTTTAAGGGTAGGGGTAGCCTAATTATGCTAGACAACACAATTATAATCCAAATGCTACAGACCCTTCTAATTCTTTGGTTCCTAGTTAGAATAATATGGCTCAAGAGGCTGAAGGGACAATGCCTTGGAATCAATCTTTTAGGAAATCCATTATCCCAACTAATGGTTCTAACCAAGCTTTCAATGACCAATGGTAGAAAGTTATTGATTATGGGTACAATCAAGCTCTTATGGCTCAAAGGATGGAGATATCCATGAAGACAAAGCCAAAGCAACCTCCACAATAATAAGGACTAGATCAGGTATCAAACCAACCATAAGATACAATGGTTATAAGTGAGAAAGAGGAGTGTTATGCATCTAATTAGTAGGCCTTCCCCAGTCTGGCTCACATCCCAGTCTCAACAAACACAAGATTCAAAAGAAGGAATATGGGTGACAACTAGGATGCTTTTAAGGAACCTCTTATCACTTCTCCTTTATTGACAAAGCCAACATCAGTGACTCCCAAGGCACAAACAAAAGTTAGCATTACACCAATCAACATTGTTGAGGAAATGAAGAAATATAGCATGAATGTACCAATATGGGACATGCTTTCCATGCCCGCTTAAGTGATATCATCCAAGAAGGCTTGTCCAAGATAAGTGTTACAATAACTGTAGGAAGACAACCATGCAAAAATACTGAGGTCCTCACTAATGCAACCCAAATTTCTATGGGAGAAGGGTCAAGTAAGGTGGTCAAGCCTCATCCATTCTTTATTTCATTAATCATAGGTGATTCTTTAGTGCATAATTACTTGGTAGATAGTGGGGATAACACTTTAGTAATGCCAACATTGATAGTAGACCATCTTGGTTTAAATTTTGAACCCTAATCCAAGGGAGTTTTGTAGATTGATGGATCTTCCACTAAACTAGCTAGTATTATCAAAGGTCTAAGCCTGACCTGCATGCTTCTCCTAGTGTTTCAATGGCTCAAGATGTGTTGATTTTAGAGGTACCTCTGCATTTTTCTCTATGCTTATCAAGAGAAGCCACAACAAAGATAGGAGGCTATCTCATAGCAGATTGGTCATAAATGGTATTTAGAACTAGGTATAGGACTAAGGTATCAATCAAGGCTAAACCCATGGCACACTTTCAAATTGAACCCATTAGCCAAATAACATAAACCTCAATTGTACTATCCTTGATGAGATGAGTTTACAATTGGTCAAAATCTGAACACTTATCTTGAAGAAATTCTATATTTATTCTTGGATAAGTTATGGGGGGATAATCAATTTCTCAACCCTTTAGAAGGAGTTGAAGAAAGAGACACGGGTTTCTATTTTCTACATGAAGAGAATCAACTCATGCCTTCCCTCACTAAACCTAAAGATGACCTCAATGGTATGTGGAAGTTGTTCTTTGATGGTTCAAAGAGAAAGAATGGAGTAGGTGTAGGGGAAATGTTGGTTTCCCCTTCAAATGATAAGTTTTTATCTTCTTATAGGTTCCATTTCAATTGCTCTTCAAAAATGGAAAAATATGAAGGCTTAATCCATGGCCTTTAATGGGCCAATAAGAAAGGAATCAAGTAACTACAAACATATGGGGATAATGAGCTTATAGTAAACCAAGTTAGGGGCTTGAACATTATGAATAATCCTTTGATGAGGTATTATAAAAATAGAGTGTGGGACGTAATTGAATATTTTGAAGCCTTTGACCTTCAAGTTGTCCTAAGAAATCAAAACTAGCATGTTGACAAGTTAGCAGCTGTGGGAGCTCAATTTGACATTCTGAGTGAGCTGAAAGAAGCCAAGATTGAGAAACATGTCAAGGTGGTGGTGAGGACATCAGTAATAGACAATGATGCCTAGTTTCAAGTTTTTAAAAATGACAAATAAATTACTTGTTTCTTATAGCAAGATGATGAGTTCTCCTCTGCCAACCAAGAGAGGTTTCAACACTAGTATGATGATTGTAGAGTAAAAAATACTCTACATTTTATTTTGAGTTTCAAGTTGTACACTCTAAGTTTTGTCCCTGCACGTTTCAATTTTGAGGTAGTGAAGTTTTGACATAGAGCATGGGCGCGAGTTTTATTTTTGCCTTAATTTTGTCTAAGTATCAAAGTTATGCAGAACATCCCAAGTGTCATCATCTGGGACACATTATACTTTATTTCTAAAAAACATCAAAACATGCCATGTGTCTTGTAGTAATTTAATGGAGTGAGACAAGTGTCAGCAACCACGTTTCATGTTTCTTATGCATTTCAAAAGCTTATTTCAATAAGATTCTCTCAGGGTCAAGTGAAAGGTGCCAAGTGGCAATATGGAAGGTTTCAATATGATTTTCTAAAAGTAGCAGAAGCTGCCATGTGTCCCTAACTAAAGCAAGCAGAAGCCGCCAAGTGTTGACATCCACAGTTTCTTTGTTTTATTTTATTGATTGAGTAAAGACTATGGTGGGCCCCAAGTTTTGTTTCTAAGGTAAGAGGAAGCTGCCAAGTGTCATCATCCATCTAAATCTAAAATGATTCTTGAATGTTTCTGTAGTATAGCTAGAGCTTAGCGGAGACCACCACATGTCACCTTTCATAGGATTTTCAAAAAGTGTCTAAAATCTTATAAAGAAAGCAGAGACCACCACGTGTCCCTTATTAAAGATACACAAAAAGTGCCACCTATCCCCATTCCTTTTTTGAAGTTTCTTGGGTAAAAAGTGTTTTGGGTCCCATTTTTTGTAAGTTGTTAAAGTTTTGAAGTAGCAAACTGTGACAAATGTCAAAGATGGAGCACTCCTAAGCAAAAACACAGTAACGAGTGTAAGTTATGTGAAAAGTGCCGTGTGTCTTCTATAAGTGCCATGGAAGCTACCAAGTGTCATTCTCTGGTGCCTCTTAAATAATGAGAAGGTTTTCAAATAGAGTAAGTGAAGCACATCAAGTTTCCTCACCTGTTTCATAGTGGGAAAGTGTCACATGTATCTATTTCAGCCAATGAACTTGCAGGAAGACTGAACATTTCAAATCCATGAAATATCTTTTGTTAGACACTTCCAGTTGGTTTCTAGTTCAATTAGGCCATTGGGATTTGATCATGCAGAGATACTAAAAGTTTTAGATCTAAGAAATATCTTTTGTTAAACACTTCTAGTTCAGTTAGACCATTGGATTGGGAATGTGCGGGCAATCTAGAGCTAGTCCAATGCTATAAATATGGGTGCAGGGATAGATCAGATCATCATCAGAAGATATAATTTTCTATAAGAGATTATTGTCAAGAAGTTTTAGATTTTTTTAGCTATGGCCAAGAATATCATTTGCCTTTGTTCTATTTTCTTGAATTAGAAAGTTTGTATAACTGTGCATGTCTATGTGCCTTTTATGTAACTAGAAAATTAATAAGAAGACTGAGTTTTGTGCCTTTGTTGATATTTTCTATGTTATTGAAAAATTGTCTAAATTGTGAGCCTTTGATCTTATCTATTTTCATCTTTTACATTGATCATGCCTTATTTGCTCTTTAATGTAACTAAATCCTAAAGATAGCTTCACTATGCTTATAATTAAGGGTCAAATTAAATTAAGGCACATCACCATAGTTAGATTTAATTTCATTGCATTTGTGTTTCTATGTAATTTCTATCCATTTTCCCAAAATAATTTTGAGATTAAGAAGAGCCAACTTCTTTAAAATTTGGAGGTCATTTCAAGTCGCAAGTCCCACATTCCTAAAACTTCCCATTGTTGGTGTTGGAAACAACACAATTTTAAGCATCAACAATTTTTGGCACGCCTGGTGGGATACCATCTTGAAGTTTCTATCAAGACCGTATGAACTAGAGAGCTACAAGGAGTCAGAGCTGTAGACTAGTAACAAGATCTCAATCTATTGTAAATCCAAGTATTCTCTTACCACCATTGATAACTAGTCCAAAAAGAAGGGTCAATCAATTTATACCAATACCAAGAGCAAACATGGGAGCTCCTATACCCCTAAGGAATTATGCAAGTTGGAACATTGGCAGTCCTCTAATTCCTCCAATACCACCAACCACTTGGGATCCTATTCTAGTAAATGCCCTAAAAGCTTTACCCAAATTCAGTGGGCAAGATTTTAAAGCACCTGAAGAACATCTAAAAGATGTGTTTGATGTATGTGCAATACATGTGATCACACAACAGAATTTGGCTATAAGATTGTTAGCTACTTCTTTTAAGGGAAAGGCTCTAGACTGGTACAGATCTTTGACCCCAAATATAATATCTACATGGGATCATCTTGGAGATCTTTTCTTTGAAAGATTTGAAGAAAAGGGTGATAAATCTTCTTTGTTGCAACAATTGATTACTATTAAAAGGGAACCACAAGAAGCAATGACTGATTTCAATTCAAGATTTCAAAAGACTTGGGAAAGAATTCTTGCTACAGCAAGACCATTACTAGGTATGGCTATAGTATTTTATCTTAAAGCTTTAAATTCAGATATATTAGTAATGATTAGTCACTAGGAGGTCATACTCTACCAGAAGCCTATGACTATGTAGTCAGAGCTGAAAATAATTTAATAGATGTTAGAAAGTTGCCTCCAAAGCCTCCCATGCCCATGTTTCTAGAGATTACCTTAACTTTGCCTCAAGAAACCCCTAATTCCATAGCCCCACCTATGTCTATGTATACATATCCTCTACTAAAGAACTTATCCCTGTCCAGTCATCTGAGATGGATGATATCAAGAACATCTTAAGGACATTTTCTAATGAGTTAATTAACATACAAAGATAGTAAAATCCTTATCCTAGACCCCAATATCAAGGATACCAAGGAAATAGACCTTCACAACAACCAAATCAGTATCAGGGTCCTCAAAGGCAAACTAACCCTCAACCAATAAACCAATTAGTTGCAGTCCCTACACCCTCACAGAATGTTCCCCCAAATCCAAACAAGGAGATTATTAAAGGGCAAAATAATTATGCAGATGGCACCAATGGCTAGTGTTTCCCTTGTAATAATGCTCATATGCCCAAAGATTGTCCCATGGGTAATCTACAACAAAAGATAGAAGATCAAAGAAGAATGGATGGACAATTTACAACTACTTCTGACACTCAAGCCTACCAATCCTCTTGTATGAAAAATTTAGTCCTGATGGCTCAGATGCAAGGGATGTCCTTACAACAAGAAGAAGAAATAGCCCCTAAGCATGTTTTGTTTTCATGGGTTGAAGATGAAGAGTCAGTATTATTGAATGAAGATTCTACTTCCATGAAGCCAGTGGTACAATTAGATTACTACACCAGATCAAAGAGAAGGATGATAGAACAACCTGAAGTCACAAATAATGAGACTATGGGGCATCATCCATTTCAAGGTCATCAAAACACAACTGTCAGACAAGAAGTGCCTCATTTAGTGTAGAACTAAGTAGTTCCTAGACAAATTCAAGAAAAAGCAAGGTACCCTTATTTTCTAAGAACCTAAACATTAGGACTGATGAATGTGGTGGATTAGCTGAAGAGGACCCCAACACAAGTGTCAATATGGGACATATTAGATATTCTTGAGAAAAAGACACTATTACAAGAAGCTCTGTAGGGCCAAGTAGTGCTTAAACATACTAGTACCAAATAAGGACCTGCTAATAAAGAAAAGCTCAAAGATATGGTTCCTCAACAGATAAAAACCCTTTTGAACAATGCACCAGAGGTAAGTAAATCCAAACCACAACCCTTCTATTTGACTTTGATAGTTGGAAAGAAATAGTTGCATAATGCAATGATAGACTCAGGGGCTAGTACTACAGTAATGCCTAAGCAAATAATAGATGCTTTAAAAATAAAGTATGAGCCACTTACTAGAGGAATTATGTAGCTGGATGGAAAATCAGTGAAAATAATAAGGAGAATTAAACAAATCCCATTGCAATTATATACTAGTCCTAATATATTTATCAATCAAGATGTGGTAGTCATAGATATACCCCCTGTATTTGGTTTATGTTTATCTAGAGACTTCACAGCCAAGATAGGAGGATATATGTCACTTGATTGGTCTCACCTCATCCTAAAAACCAAATATGGTTCAAAGATGAAAATACTATCTGAGCCACTATCTAAGGATCACATCACAAATGAACCAACCCCAAAATTAGATTCAGCTCATGCTATGTTGAATAAGGAAGAAAGAGTCTTTGTTGAAGAGTTAGGTGATTGTACTAAAAATGACCAAGAAGAGTTGAATAACCAGTTGTTAGCTATGATGCAAAGTGACCCATATGGAAATTATGACTCCGCTGGTTTGGGCACTTATGTCATATTTGATTAAGATCATGAAATCCCAAATGTTTTAAGGGAAGAAATACCAAAAACTCAAGAATCTGAAAAGGATTCAGAAATTTGGACCTTAAATTTTGATGGGGATAGAAGTAAAAATGGTGCTGAAGCAGGGATTTGTCTTGTTGCTCCAAATGGTGAGAAAATTCTAAAAGCTATCCATTTTCAATTTGCTTGTAATAATAATGATGATGAATATGAATCCTTAGTACATGGGCTCATGTTAGCCAAGAAAAAGGAAGTAAAGAGTATGATAGTAAGAGGAGACTCAGAACTAGTGGTGAAACAAATTAGAGGAAAGGTAATAGCCAGAAATGTAAGGATGAGATCCTATAGACATAGAATTTGGGACTTAATAGAAGATTTTGAAGCTTTCAATATTGAAGTAGTTCCTAGGACCCAAAATTTTGAAGTAGATATGATGGCACAAATTGGCACACATTTTGACCCTAGAGGGCCCACCTGAATAAATTCCTATGAATGGGATCTACCTGAAACATTTTGGTGAAGTTGTATCTCCCTTGTATTATAGTTAGATAGTTTCCATTTCCTTGTTGATTTGATTTCCCATTTTTCTTTCCCGCTCTTTCCTTTTACAAGTGTTCTTTGAACACATGGCCGTGGCTTAGAGTCTTTTCAAAATTTCAAAAACTCTCATATTCATTAAGTCTCTCTCGAATCCTTAAATTCCCCAAGGTACCTTGCGCAGCCACTTTCATGATGTGTCTGACTCGTTGTCCCATAAAGATTTAGTAAGAGTAACTAACAATTATCTAATTTTAATGCCATTTTAAGACTTGATGGGTCATTAAATACCCCAATAACTAGATTTAAGGCTTAAAAAGTGTCTCAAACAATCTTGCATCTGCTAAAAATCCAAGTTACCTACATTTTTAGTTCATAGCAAAACCTACTTAGTGAAAGTGCCTCCCTATTTCAAAGCTCCATACCTATTACATAAGTTCATTGATTACTAGTATATATATAGATATGGAGGGAGCACAGTATTCACAGTAGGGTTTTGGGATTTATGAATCCATTGATAAGCTTCTCACAAGAAAATCATATGCTTCAGCCCTTGCACAACCCTTAAGGACCTATCTGTGGACTAGAGTCCTTGAAGTTGGTTATGAAAATGACCCAGCAAAGGTGAAAGATTTTGCAGATGGAATCATGGACCCAATCCTTCAAAATCCTAGCAAGGCTCTAAGAGAAGGGGCACATCAAAGATGTATTCAGAGGGCCAAGGCTAGACAATATGAAACATTTGTAATGAGGATATGGACTTCCCAACTGGCATAATTCATTGTCCTAGGTGTACATTCGTGCCCTGACTTGGTTGAAATATGTGTCAAATTATTTCATTCACCCTCAAATACCATACAATAGGGTCCATTTAGGGTGAAAATTACACCAAAGGCTATCAGGGACATGTTGGCCTTGTATCATGACAAGATAGCCACATTTCCCATCATTGCCAAAATGCAAAAAATATGGGCAAACATCAATAATCAATTGAGGTTTCTAAAATCAGAATTGCAATTAGGGGAAGATGATACCACTGTACCAGTACTACCAACAATAAGAGTAAAATTTGCACAAACCAGTCAAGAGGCACTTTCCATGATGGCTTTCATTTTTGGAATGAAAGAAGATATAACTATCTATGAAGAACAAATGGCCATTCTCTTCAGATTGAAAAATGTTGACAAGTTTCAGGAGTATTAGCTAGATTTCTCTAAGAAGATTGCATATTCAATGGTTGATAAACTCACCCATTTCAAATCTAAAGGGGTTTTCATTTATTCCTCTTATCTTTTTCACCTCATGTTGTATCAAAATTTTGGCATCTTTTCCCAATACATGCATCTAAATATGTATGACCCAAGCTTCAGTATACATAAGACCATTCCTATGTCTGCATGGACACATATCTTGTCCAAAACCAGTGACCCATATGAGTTTTGGGAGCTTTTTTTTCCCCTATCTTTTGTCATTTAAGCCCAGAGCCAGTTGTAAATAGATTGAATCCAAGTGTCTCAGGCCTTATGACAAATTGCACTATTCCTTATGATTTCTTTTTTGGATCCCATCATACTATTATTAAAGTCCATGGTTTTAGTGGAGAACCAGTGTTTCTACCTAAGATTTTGAACCTTAGGTTAGCATTCTTAGAGGTCACTAGGCAGGTATCTATGGTGGATAATGACTATGGCACTAGGAAGAAAAAGAAGAAAATGTATGATGTTCCATGGATAACAACCAACATGGCCCTAGAGGTCAGAGATGCTGAACACATGTTGTTGAGAAAGTTAGCTTTCCTAGGCTTCTTTCTAATTGAGGATAAATGGGGATATGACCCAAATAGTTTCATAACTTCATGGGTCAAGAATAACAAGGTTGCCACTAGAATTGTGCATGAGGGCCGTCCCTTTTGGGAAAATAGAAGAAACACTCAGGAAGATATTCCTGATTTATATGTAGAATTGATAGATTTGCCCTCACAGGAGGCCAAGCCATGGGAGACCTTTTATGATAAGCAAAAGGATTTTGACCCTAAAATCAGAATGACTTTTGGTCTAAGAAGGGCATTAAAGAACAAAGACTGTAAACTTGAGAAAATAGAAGCCTATTGGAAGTATAGGTAGGAGATTTGTGATACTACTCACTCTTTTGGTAATGTGGATTTAGATGAGAAATGGGAAGAAATATGGGATGAATGTCATCCATCTCCTATCTCTAGCCCTAATATAAGCAAACTACAGACACAGGGTGGAGAGTCAGAAGCCAGAGTAGAATCTAGTCATACATTGCAGACCCCAGGACAAACCTCATCCATAGTCGCTGCAACTATCTAGCCCCAATCTCTCAGTGCCATTGAAAAAAAAAAGAGTGTGTTATATTCACCACCCAAAGCTTCTCCATCAGTGTTAGCCTTTGGGGTTCCTAGTTATGTACATTCACCACTAGCAGCAGTGATAAATGTTGAAGAGAAGAAAGCACAACCAGAAGAAGAAACACCAAGGAAACATAAGAGACTAAGGTTTCAACCTAATTTAGAGGAGGAGGTAGAAACCTCATAGCACCAACCACTAAGTACATTAGTTTCTCATTAGGTACATGTTGTTTCTCCTTCTTCTTCTCAATCTCTCTCTTCTTGTATAGAGGTGACAGTCCCATCTAGCCAAATAATATCCCCTGCCACATCTACTGTGCCCATTTCTCATTTTGCCTAACCTATTCATACTCAGGCCACATCATTGCCTCATTTTTCCCCCTCTATCCCAAAGAAAGTACCTCCTTAGATTCCCCCTAGCCAATATTTGGCTATTCCATATGGCTTGCCATAGGGTTATCCTTTTGTAGGTGGGCACATTGCCTCTTCTTCTATCTTCCAAACTCAAGCAGATGTTGCTAAGAAGGCTAGGGAAGCCCAAATGGAGAAAAAGAGGATGAAAGATAATAAAGCCCTAGCTACACCACATATGAGGTCACAATTTGACCCAATCCAACAATAACTAATGGTGACCCATTTGTCACCTAATGTAGTCAAGCTGAATGAGCAGATGCAGCCCAAAGATTATACAATGAATGCAGTGGCTCTAGATATGTCACTTTTTAGACCACAAGATAGGGTTGAGATGCTAAATGAATCCACTTCTATAGAAACAATTGATTATTTGAAAATATCAAAGAATATACATAAGATAGAGGCTGATTTAGCTTAGGAGAAAGCAAACTATAGTAGTCTGAATACAAAGATCAAAACCAAGAATAATGAAATGGAGAGTCTTCATAAAAAATTGCAAGATATTGTTTCTTTTCAGACTCACCAGGCTATTCAGGCCCAAAATGATTCTTTGAAAGAGGAGCTGACACAAGAGAAAGCTGTAGTGATAGCCCTAAGGAGGGAAAAGGCAACATTATAGGAAAAATGTGAGGAAAGCCTGCAATAGGTCACTCAACTTCAACATAAGCTACTGAATGAGTAAAACAATACCACTGCCATAAGGGCCCAACTTCAAGCCGAGTGAAAAATAATAGAACAATTGACACTTGAGTTAGGTAATAGGCCAAAGAATGTAGGGGTTTTGAATCTGGTTAAAGAGCTTTATGTATCAATATGGAAAAGAATCTCTGAGGAGATTATTCATCTCAGACCCTCTCTAACCTTTCTGTTAAATGCAAAAAATTTGTGCAAAAAGGTGGAGACTTTAGTTAAAGCCACTCTGTCCACTATCTCTTTGAGATTTTTTGATTCCCAAATGTTGCTGCAAAAGCTATATGATGTAACTGATGGAAAGTTATCAGTAGCATGGATTGGTGATAGAATGATTGCTACTAAAAGGGTGAATAAAGTTCTCAGTTGTAACTCTATAGAAATTAAATGTGAAGAGATTTTAGATGTGGTGAAAGAGGGAATCAAATACATGAAGAAACATATTGAAGATCTAGTGAAACTAGGTCTTCCCTCCCCTTTTCCTGATAGCAACACTGTGTTGATGGTTGATGAGATTAAACCTTTTTTATTAGTTTGGCAAAATGATTAGTCAATTTTCTAGGGTTTAACAGATGATTAATCATTGCTAGAAGTGGAAGTTATTTTGATTCCCATGTCCTAGATTGAATTCCAATTGAAGGCTATAGTTCATATTTTGTAGAGTTTTTCACACAAAGATATCATCAACCTTGATCTAGCCTTCCACAAATTTCAAAATAAGTAGGGATTATTTGATGCTGAGTGGTCTGTTTATCAGACAGCCTTACTGAAGTTGTAATTTTTTGCCACATTTGATCATGTGGGAGATTGTGGATTCTTCTTTTTAACTAGGCTCAAAAGTCCTCAGGGTCACCAAGAATTGTAGAGTAAAAAATACTCTACATTTTATTTTGAGTTTCAAGTTGTGCACTCCAAGTTTTGTCCCTAAGCATTTCAATTTTGATGCAGTGAAGTTTTGACATAGAGCACGGGCGCGAGTTTCATTTTTGCCTTAATTTTATCTAAGTATCAAAGTTACACAGAACATGCCAAGTGTCATCATTTGGGACACATTATACTTTGTTTCTAAAAAACATCAAAATGTGCCATGTGTCTTATAGTAATTTAACAGATCACGACAAGTGTCAGCATCTGCATTTCATGTTTCTTATGTATTTCAAAAGATTATTTCAATAAGCTTCTCTCAGGGTCAAGAAGAAGGTACCAAGTGGAAACTGTGGAAGGTTTTAATGTAATTTTCTAAAAGCAATGGAAGCCACCATGTGTCCCTAACTAAAGCAGAATCCACCAAGTGTCGACATCCACAGTTTCTTTATTTTGTTTCATTGATTGAGTAAAGACTGTGGTGGGCCCTAGGTTTTGTTTCTAAGGTAAATAGAAGCTGCCAAGTGTCATCATCCATGTGAATCTGAAATGAGTCTCAAATGTTTTTGTAGTATAGCTAAAACTCAGTAGAGACCACCATGTGTCACCTTTTACAAGATTTTCAAAAAATATCTAAAAGCTTATAAAGAAAGTGGAGACCACCACATGTCCCTTGTTAAAGATAAGCAGAAAGAACCACTTGTCCCTATTCATTTTTTGAAGTTACTCAGGAAAGAAGTGTTGTGGGTCCCATTTTCTATAATTTGTTAAAGTTTTGAACCAACGGACTGTGACAGATGTCAAAAACAGAGCACTCCTAAGCAAAGACATAGTAAAGAGTGTAAGTTACGTAGATTGAGTCATGTTTCTATAAGTACTGCAAAAGCCACCAAGTGTCATTATTTGGTGCCTCTTGAATAATGAGAAGGTTTTCAAGTAGAGTAAGTAAAGCATGTCAAGTGTCTTTGCCTGTTTCATAATGGGAAAGCGTCACATGTATCTATTTCAGCCAATGAACTTGGCAGGAAGACTGAATATTTCAGATCTAAGAAATATATTATGTTAGACACTTCCAGTTGGTTTCTAGTTTAGTTAGGCCATTGGGATTTGATCATGCAGAGATACTAAAAGTTTCAAATTTAAGAAATATCTTTTGTTAGACACTTCCAGTTCAGTTAGAGTTTAGATAGACCATTGGATTGGGAATGTGTGGGCAATCTAGAGCTAGTCTAATGCTATAAATATGGGTGTAGGGATAGATCAGATCATCATTAGAAGATAGAGGGAATTTTTTGCAAGATATTATTGTCAAGAAGTTTTAGAATTTTTTAGCTATGGCCAAGAATATCATTTGCCTTTGTTCTATTTTCTTGAGTTAGAAAGTTTGTATAACTGTGCATGTCTCTGTGCCTTTTATGTGATTGGAAAATTAATAAGAAGACTAAGTTTTGTGCCTTTGTTGATATTTTTTGTGTTATTGCAAAATTGTCTAAATTGTGAGCCTTTGATCCTATCTATTTTCATCTTTTACATTGATCATGCCTTGTTTGATCTTTAATGTAATTGAATCCTAAAGATAGATTCACTATGCTTAGAATTAAGGGTCACATTAAATTTAGGCACATTTCCATAGTTAGATTTTCTTTCATTTCATTTGTGTTTCTATTTAATTTCTATCCTTTTTCCCAAAATACTTTTGAGATAAAGAAGAGCCAGCTTTTTTAAAATTTGGAGGTCATTTCAAGTCGCAAGTCTCACATTCCTAAAACTTCCCATTGTTGGTGTTAGAAACAGTGCAATTTTAAGCATCAATAATGATCAAATCATTAAACTAAAATCTAACAAGATCCCTAAAGGGCTAGTCACCCTTAAATGCCTTTTCCATGAGGGAGACCATATGAGGAAAGATAAGGTAGTAATGTCAACTAATGAAGAAAATTATGAGAGAGTCCTCATCTTCAAGGGCAAGCTTTTCAAGCTTGGGAAGGTAAGTAAAAAGGCTAAAATTTACATCTTCATTAAAATTTTTAAAGAGTTTATAGACATTTTTTCTTGGTAGTATAGCGATTTGAGAGGATTTGATCCAAAGTTAGCCCAACATACTATAGAGCTAGAGGCTAATACTAAGCCTATGAGGTAAAATTAGAGACCAATCACCCCAAAATAGAAGAGCTTATGAGGAAAGAGCTAACCAAGTTAATTGAATCCAAGATTATCTTTCCCATCAAACATTTATCATGGGTATCCAATTTGGTGCCTATGAGGAATAAGAATGGTGAGATCCATTTGTGTGTTGACTTTAGAGATTTGAATAGGGTCTCTTTGAAGGACCATTACCCTCTACCATCCATGGAACAACTTCTTTAAATGGCTATAGGTTTAAAACATTTTTCTCTTTTGGATGGGTACTCAAGATACAATCAGGTGTTAGTGAAAGAGGAAGATCAATACAAGACTACCTTCACCACCAAGTAGGGCACATATGCTTATCAAAAAATGCCTTTTGTCTTATCAAATGCTGGGGCCACTTTTCAAAGAGTAATGGACATGGATTTATAAGGGATACTAGATAAAATGGTGTTGGTCTACATGGATGACATCATAGATTTCTCCAAGGATGCCAATGAGCACATGGACCACCTGAGTTTGATCTTTGAGAGATGAAGAGAGTATGAATCTCTTTGAATCCTAAGAAATGTGTGTTCACTATGTATGAAGGTAAGTTGTTGGGCCATGTTGTTTCAAAATAAGAATTAGCTATTGATCTTGATAAAATGAGTGCCATCTTGGCCTTATCCTTACCTAAGCACATGAAGGGACTCCAAAGTTTGCTTATAAAAATAAACTTTGTGAGGAGGTTTATACGTAGTTTTACAAAATTGGCCAAACCCATCACTACTATGCTTAAGAACCAAGCGTTCAATTGGTCAAATGGAGGTAAATCAACATTTGAGGCTATCAAGTAGGCCATTGCCCAAGTACCCACGCTCATGACCCCTAATTTATCAATATATTTTTTATTGTATGCCTTTACCAATATTTATAATATATCAACTAAGCTGATGTAAAATAATGGTGAAGGACTTGAACAACCAATAGCTTTATTCAGTCAAGGGCTAGAAGGATATGAGGTGAGGTATACTTTCATAAAAAACAAGTCCTTATAGTGGTAATAAGCCTTAAAAGGTTTAGTCCCATGCTCTCCACTAGAAAAATTTATATCATGGTGTCTCATCCTAGAGTGAGAGATTTCCTTCTTAACAAAGACTTGAATGAAAAGAGGGCTAGCTAGATTACCAAGGTCATGGAACATGATGTAGAGATCAAGTTGAATAATCTAGTGAGATGCAAAGGTTTATATGAGAACATGGTTGATGACCTTAATTAAAATAAAGAGGTTATTTTGGTAATAAAAGATAACTCATAGACGAATGCACTCCTACCTCACACTAGTTGGCTCTAAGATATGCCATAGTTCTTGATGATAGGTGAGTGCCCATAAGGTATAGATAGAGGAAAGAGAAGGTATTTTAGGCTTTAGTCTATACCTTATGCATTGTTTGGTGAGGTTATATTTAGAAATGACCTCAATGGAGTGATTTTAAGATGCATAGATGGTAACCATGTTACCAAGCTTTTGCAGCATTTCCATGATGGACTTGTGGGAGGCCATTTTGCTCCAAAGACCATAGTAGAAAAGATAATAAGGGTAGGTTATTACTATCCTAACCTATTCAAAGATGCTTATACATTGGTGAGAAAGTCTCAAAAGTGTACTCTCTTTGTGGGTAAGCAAAGATTGGTAGCCCTCCCTCTCAACCCAATTCAGGTAGAGCAACCCTTTAGCAATGGGGGCTAGATTTGATAAGAATGATCAAATCTCCATCAAGTGTGGGAATAAGTGGGTGATTACTACAACTAATTAATTAACTAGGTGTGTGGAAGCCATTGCATTGAAAGAAGCTAATGAAAGTGTAATCTTAGACTTCTATGATAGCATCATGACTAGGTTTAGTGTTCCATCCACTATCATTTTTGATAATGCACTAGCATTCCTTAGTCTAAAAATGAGTGAATGGGATCTCAAGATGGGAATCTACCTCAACACCTCTTCCAACTATTATACTTAAGGAAATGGATTAGCTAAGTCCATAAATAAAAATTTTCTAAGAATTATTAGGAGAACCATGGAAGAGAACTAGAGGACATAGCACACTAAACTAAAGACATCCTTGTTTGTTGACTAGGTGACTCCTAAAGATGCCATTGGCAATTACCAATATATTTTATTATATGAAAGGGATGCCAAGTTACCCATTTATCTTGAGCTACCTGCATTACAGCTTGCCTATTAGCTAGAGCTATTGGAAGATGAGCCCATGAATGTGAGGTTGGTAGAACTCATGGAGCTTGAAGAAATAAGAGACCTTGTAATGAAGACACTATAGTCACATCAATCCCAAATAAAGAAATATTTTGACAAGAGAGCCATAGTAAAAGACTTTAGAGAAGGGGATCTAGTCTTCAAATGGGATTCAAATAAGGCCAATCTAGGAAATCATACCAAATTTGACAACTTGTGGAGTGGTCCTTATTTGATCCATAGATGCAAAAAAACATAGTGTGTTCCAATTGGCCCAGCTAGATGGAGAGGTATTACCCACCCTATTCAATGGGATTCATATAAATCCATGTTATTAGAAGATTTTTCAACCATTATATATATTATACATTTTGTATATCTTTTCATGTTTTTCTCTAAGTGCCATATGCACATCCTTTTCAACTATGTGTTTCCCTTCCCTAAGTGCCTTAGGCACAGTTTGTTTTGTTTTATTTGTTCTTGTTACTTTAAGAGGAATTTATAGATAGGGCTAACCTTCTCAAATAAAGTAGTGACTCTATACCCAATGGGTTAGATGAGGCAAGTGGTATGGATTCTCAAGCATAATATGCATGCTTCCCTACGAGTCACTAGAAATGCTAGACATTTTTGGCCCACATACCAATTTTTTCCCAAGTGTGAGAATATGGAATTTCAAGAAAGAAATGGAAAAATATTTATATTTCATGTTTCTAAGGGGCATAGTGTAAATTGGGTTTCCAACAGTGTTTGACTTTTAAATGTTTCATAAGTAGAAGTAATCTAGGTTTACTAACCTGAATTACTCATGGATAGTATAGATCAAATTCTCTAGGCTGAATGACTTTGGGTTCTCTTAAGTACATGACTTTGGGTTTTGAATTTGAAAGACTTAAATTACCTTATAAGTAATCAAATTTCCAAACCCTGAAGTAAGAAGCCAAGACAAGCCAATTTGGTCTTAAACAATAGTCTTCAGGTTCTCTAAGGGACATGTCTTCTCTAAGGGTCATTACCTTCCTTTAAAAGGCACTCACAATACCAAAGGAACTTTTTAGGATAATCTCAAAGGGTATCTACCCTTCGAGAAGGATCACTTATAGATTTCAAGGGATGTTTGTAAGAATCCTAAAGGGTATGTGCCCTTCGGGAGAGTCACTTGACAAGAAAGATGAAGGGTAAGTGTACCAAAAAGAAAATTCTGAGAGGCAATAAAAAAGTCTAAATAATAATTTCTAAAACAATTCTCACAAATAATTTATCCATGGGAAATTAACTAAACAAATGTTGAATAAACATCCATATTAGACAGGAAATACACAA
The DNA here is from genome assembly GCA_037957365.1 of Torreya grandis. Classification (NCBI taxonomy): domain Eukaryota; kingdom Viridiplantae; phylum Streptophyta; class Pinopsida; order Cupressales; family Taxaceae; genus Torreya; species Torreya grandis. The sequence continues at coordinate 1,096,222 of JARHVA010004974.1, forward strand.
GAAAATAGTCAAGTAAAATAGACCAAGGAAAGTATAAAGGCCCAGGTCCATTACTTAAGGGCTTATTAACTTTTCTAGAGGACAATTACAATAGTTATAAACATCTCAATTAAAAATTCTAAAGGCTATGTTACCCTTTAAGAGGTGCCATTAACAAATCCTGAAGGGTCTCTTGCCCTTCATAAATGTCCTTTTAAAGAAACCTAAATGATTCTTACCCTTTAGGAAGGTTCATTTTCAAACCTAAAGGGTACCTTTCAAAATCTTGATAAAAAATTATTGAAGTAAAAGTTTGAAGAAATTGATGACAGGCCCACAAACATCAAGTTTGAGACCTTGAAAGTAGCCATTGGCATTTAAAAGACTAGAAGGAGATACATAACTTATGGACTCATACTGACATAAATATGATTAATTTAAAAAAACTAATGTCCTTAGATTGGTTTTACATATATAAGGAAGATTTGGTTTGAGTTTCAAGGCAAGAGCTGGTAGGTGAAGTTAATGGGGAATCCCCATCCTTTGATATGGCCACCATCTCTGACTAGTAGCCAATAAATGTAGAAGTAGGATGGCTTTGTCAGGTTTATGGGTGTAAGAACTTTTGTCCTCATACATAAGAAAATAAGTGGAGGATGTAATAGAGATGAAAGATAAAGATCAAGCAATTAGAAAAGATAAAGAACTTTTGTCCTTCATAGTGGACCATGACATCATCATCCTCAATGATTTTTGTCTTCTAATGCATTTCTTAACCAATGATAGGATTGGAAGACTTTTGGAGCTAATGGTAGTTATTTCATTGGAGAAGGATTAGTTCTAATTAACCGAAGTGTGGGTGAGAAATCACGGAGGGTGGTTGGGTCTCATGTATTGGTTTCTATTTGCTCACCTCTTCTCTTTGGGTCTTCCCATTTTATATATATGTCTTGATTCTTTTCAAAATAAGAGATCCTCATTTTGATAAGGAAAAACCCTATCAAAATTTGTTATAAAGAACTTTTTAAGACATAAAGATTATTTTTACCTATCTCTTATCTAAAAATCATGTTTAGCAAGCTTGTGCGTGATGGACTTGTGAAGAAGTGTTCTTCCATGTCCCTTGTCCTTTCTTCTTACCTATTTTAAAGTTAGTTTCAAGTCTGAACTTGAGCTCTTTCTACCATTAATGTATGATTAGTGTGAATTTCAAAATTCTTCTCTACTCTATATATGGCTTTATGAGCCTAGTTTATGAAATACTGATGCAAATTAATCGGTTGTGAGGTTGTGTAAGTAGAATTATATTATGCTAAATTAGTGTTTATTTCATGCTTATGTGGGTCACTCTCTATTTGGTGAATCACCTTTATTAGTTTATTTTTACCTTTTTATGTTACCTTTTTCTCCCTTTCCTTGGTCAATAATAGGTTTTAGTGTGTGGGAATAGCTGAAGTGAAGCATCTGAGGAGCTAGCCTCATTAAAAATCCTAGAGGTTCAACCTCACTACATGATACATATGCAATTTTATTGTGGAAGTAAGTCCTTAAAGTGAATTTTATTTCTTATTTGTATTATTTCAATTATCCTTAGACATTTGCCTAATATATGATAGGATTTATGCTTTTGGCAATTTCATGTCATATGCTGGTTTGATTGCATGCCTTTGATGAAATTTAAGCTTTGTCAATATGTCTAGACTGAAGATTGGTAACATCATTCTTTCTAACTCACCCTTCCTATTTTCTCTTTATTTTGACCAAATCACTTTAGTTTAGCTTTTCATTGTAAATATTCATGATAGATTAAGTTTTAGACTTTAGGTTTTGATCATCATTCACTATACTTAGATTAGATTACTTTCATTTTTCACACAAAACTTCAATACTAGGTTGCTCCCAAAAACCACTTACATTTTCATTTTGTGAAATAATTATATAGCTTGGCCACTACTCCACCACATATAATAAGAATATCAAAACCAACAACTCATGTAATAGATTATTTGAATCTAGAAATGAGAAGTGTTTTAAACACTATATAAACCCTGTGATACATTTTCATGCATCAAAAGGTCTAAGGGTTTCAATCATTATGTGTGTATATAAATTTTTTAAGTAATGTCATGGTACAAACATTTTTTATATCACCATTATCAATCATAACATTATGAATAGAATGGTGATCAAGGTATGCTCTAATAAATAATGAATGAAGATCTGATTCTTCATCCACAATCTTATTGTCACCAAAATTAATAGAGGGTCTTTGACCCATAGGAATTGCATTCCATGTATAAGTAACAATGAAACCATATAATAGGTTCCCATAATATGATGGAGGGGGATGTGCATCATATTCCATTTTCACTTCTAGTTTTTATAAGAATGCTCTTGTAGTGGATCACAAAACATAATTTTGTTTTTATGGTCACTAGGTTGTGACCCTAAACATTTGGGAGGATCATCAAATGTAATATATTTGTTATCACAAACGTTTTGGATCTTATACTTCAAGTTATGATATTAGTTATTATAATGCCTAAAACCCTAGTTATAGTCACAATAAGCATGAGCATCATATCTATGAGGTATAGGTATACTAATATCAACCTCTATGGGATGAGGGAGATATATGAGATGAAAATACATAAGATTATTAAGTGGGGAACCTAGGGACTCTATTAATTGTGTAAGTTATCTCCTTCATGCATTGGATAGGACAAGTCGATTAAGTTTTTGTGATACTAAATTAACAATTTTAATTATTTCCTTTTTAGGTTATGTAGGTTTGGCCTTATAGTTTAGATTGATATGAAAATTGGTACTTTATGTAGCCAATATTTTTGTTAATACTTAATATTTTTCAATGATATAAGTTTCATTTCATGATTTATAAAAATATGGCATAAGTCATAGAAAGATTTGATTTTTTTTAGAATAATGGACTCATCTAATGGGGAAAGCAAAATTTGATTGTATGTGTGTTGAAGTTATTTATCTTCCATTTGGTTTGTCTTTTTGGCCAACATTTTCTTGTATATCAATACACATTCATCTATAAGTTCATTGGTTCCTTATTTGATTTTTGGAATTTGGGCCCATAATACATTTAAAAAAATGCTGATAGATAAGTGTGCCAAAAAATAATCCATAAGAGGTTTGAATGATTTTATGGATTGGTTTGGTAAATCATATAACCACTTTAGAACATATTCCTTGAGGCTCCTTAGAAATGTTTTAGTAAAAATTTTATCGTTGGAGGCATATCAAGGCATGCTACATAGAAAGATCAAAGATGTTGTTTAGAATAACCCTTTCCATCATAAGATATGAACTTGGGTGTAAAAAAACTAGTTGGAAAAGGGTGAAAAGATATTTTAGGTGAAAGAGATTTATGAAACACCTCTTGTGAATCAATAACATAAGGTGAATTCACATAATTTTACATAATATTTGTAACCTTAGCTTGTAAAAGTTTTATAGTTTGGATAAGATATTTCACATTTTGATCCCTAAGTTTTGAATTTTTAGAAGTCACCAACATAGATGTACCCATAGTTTGGGTTGATATAGGCATTGAATCAGTAACTAGGTTGAAGTGACATTATTTCCCATGGAAGATGTATAAATATTAGGATTTGTTTCAAGTAAAAATGGCATAAAAAAATAACCCATTCCCCATTAGAAACATGAAGTGATGATGTGATAAAGGGGAGGGATACATGAATATGAGGATGTCTCATAGCCATAATAACATGATTAATAGATGCACTTGATTGTTCTTCTATGATTTTTTTAGTTGTTAATATGGTTTTTAGGATCTCATCAAAATCTCAAGGGTTTTGACAAATTCACTCTCTAAACATAGAAATATCTTGTATTTTATCTTGATCTATTTTCTCATATTCATTGTTTGCATTAAATTCATTATTTTCACTATCAAAATCATATTATATAATAACCTATTTAGTATTTGGTTCAATTTCATTATTGGAACTTTCATTAGGCATAAAATTTGATACTTCATTGGTTTGTGTCAAATTAGGTGGAAAATGAGGAATCTCAAAGTGTTGAATAGAAACACTAACTAATCTTGGGCTACACTTAGGTTTCGTATAAATAATAAAAAAAATATTTTAAAAAATATAAATAAAAAACCTCTAGAGGATGAATAACCTCTAGTAAGATAGTATTTTCATAGATAGACATAAAGGTTGGGTTCAACAAATGTTTAACCATAAATTTATAAATGGTGGTTTATCTAGGGTTACAGGGTATAAGATTAGTTTTTACATAAGGGTGGTGAAATAACTTAATGAGCAATACGATTGTATAGAAAAATCAGATAAATAATATAATGAATTTATACAAATAACATTTTCTAAATATAGTAAAGTGAAATTATTAATAGATATTGAAATAAATAGGGAACAATGATATTTAGACTTTTTTATGTGCTCATATAGATCTGGTCTAGAACAAGCTAAAATTTGAATACAAGGTGTAACTAGAATAGTCATTAGATTTTGGAAATTTTCTTGTTATCAGATGCTTGTATTAGATCTAGATATTTGCATAAATATAGGTGTCTAACCATACCATATGTGTCCCATACAAAATAATGGTTGGATATAAATGAGACCAATAAGAGCCTTTTAGGTTTTATGACACCTTTCCTTTGATGTATATATATTTCACACATAATATTTCACTCTTTGTCAAATGATCAAGCCCTATCTTCTTCACCCTTGGAGTGACTTTGGTAAAATGGGTTAGTGGGATCATGATGTTGTTTTGCCCCAAGGACTCCTATATCAATGGGTTTTTCCTACATAACCAATCAAATGAAAAGGGCCTCAAACTAATGTAGTTCTCTCTTGCATGTTGGATCTTATGTGCACAAGGATGAAATGTTTGATAAGGAAAATATATGTAGTGACTTAGCTTTTAACTTGTAAAATATGTCTCATAAACTACTGTTTAAATGCTTTATATATGTGGGAATATTTCTCATATGACTAATATATAAATAGGGATGAATAACAAAGGTTTTCTAAATTTAATGTTTGATTGAATGATTCTTGGTATATTTATTGTGGGTTCCCAATACTTTACTAGGTGAGAAATGAATGAGGATTGATATTGTATATATAATAATAACTTTTAAAATATCTTGCACTAAATAACTGAGGATAACTTTTAAGGTGTGTTTCATTTTCAAATTAGATGACTTATTGGCACTAGACACTTTGTAATAAAGGTGGACGCTTGCATCGATGTAGATGTCTATTTAGGATGCATGTGTCCAAAAAGATAGAAAATAGGTATAGGTCCAAAACTAACAATGAAGGATAATAATCAGGCTTAGGTATTTTTGCATAGTATAAATGGCCTAGTCATTAGAATAACAATGGTTAGACTAAGAGATACAAAATTTTAGGGAAAAGAGATATTAAATAGTATATTTTTAGTAGTGGGAAAGTCTATAACTAAAAGATATATCTATGATAAATATTTTCTAAGTGTACAAGACTAAGGTACTACATAAATCAGATTTTAGTATCTACATATATAGATTCAAATCATTTGATTATCTATGACATATGATGAGGGATAGAGAAGTCTAGTTAACTACTTTGAAAAAACTTAAGTATACATCATCTCCTACTACTAATTCATTAATGAAGTTTCAAAGAAAACCAACTCCACTTAAGAGGTAGTTTTAAAAATTACTATCACATCCTCATGTTTTACTAAAGAAGTTACTTAAGTGTAACCTTATTACACTCCCTCCACATGAACTCAATCCAAGCAAGCCTAGACCAAGGAGATATGAAAAAAATGCATATTGTGATTATAATTATATTGTGGATCATTTAAAAAAAATAAATTTAATACATAAGATATAATATATTATAGATGATAACATTATCGATATTGAAATTGATACAAAGTAATATATACCACAACATAATGGAAATAAAAAACTGAATATATTTAGTGATAATTTTACTAAAAATGAGATATTAGAAAATAATGAAACATAAATGGTATATTATGCATATACCATGCATCCTCCACTAGTGACATATGATCATCCACTATATATTAGCATTGGTACACTTAGAGATACTCCAACACAATTCACCATGATCAGATTTGATGACAAGGTAGTTGATGATGATTCAAATTTTCATGTACTCTTCATATGATCCTAAATCGATGAAAAAACCATACACAATGTTGTGATTGACAATGGTTTAAGTGATAATGTTTTCATAATGACATTTATCCAATCCCTTGGATACACACAAATTATAAAATATACCACAATTAGTTTAATGATTCTATGGACATAAAAAATACCTTGAGATTTATAGTATTACATCTTTAGGTAGGATCAACCATATTATCCACACCATTCTTGGTTATATAGAATAATGGAGTTTTATAAAAAAAATTATGATGCCCTTAGAGGTAGAGACTTCATGTAATTTCCTCTACAATGTGTTGATGACTAAATTATGTACATTACAACAAGGTAGTCATAGTTTCTAGTTTCTAATATGAGAATCTTATATAATGAGTGATATATCCTCAACCCCATTGATAAATAAAATAAAATATCTAATTAAACTGATGCAATCCACTCACTATATGTACAACTTGATAGAGGTATTCTACAAGGTATCCACTTGGTTTATCGATTAAGCTACCTTCACTAATTATCAACCTAGGGTCCATATACTTGGGAAGATGTTGGAATTATATGTGCAATACTAATATAATTAAAATGCTGATGTGATTATAGGTTGAATATAAAAAAAACACTCTTTCATAAATTAAATTGTATGAAAGGAAAGTGTTGGAAATGAAATCACACTTGAATGAAGTAAATTGTTGGACAAGAATTGAATGATTAGTCTAATGTTTGGAATATTCCTAACAATATTTAAAGTACATATGTGAAATAGAAATATACACACTCAAATATGAATTAAATATATGTTTATTATTATAAATTAACCATAGGTTCTCTTAGTGTTTAAATAAGACTTCTCATTTTAGAATTTAGAAAATTTAGAGCATGAGTTATAGGTTTTGGAAATCTAGTTGCCTATGGTGAAAAAGTAGTAGAGCAAGATAAATTATTCCAAAATATTTATATGATTTGATGGCTGGGATCCATCTTGGTCTATTATTTGTGAATTATAGAGAGTCTATGTTAATACTTAGTGAATTATATCCAGATTTAAGCTACATGCTAATCTAAATGGGTATTTATAATGAAGTTAAAACTAAAATGATCCAATAAAAATGGAGAAAAGAGAAGGGTAAGGTAGAAAATAAATGAGTGATTGCCAATTTTGGTCTTAAACATTATGATAAAACATCAATTAAAACTGAGTATGCATTCAACCAATATGTAATGCAACATAGCCTAAGCTCAAATTCCACTATATATCAGGAAAACTTCAAAAGATAATGTAAAGAGTTACAAGTAAGAACTAGGTTTACTTTAAGGATCTACTACTATAATCAAATAACATATGTACATCCAAATATAGAGTAAAATTAAATGAATCAAAACCTAATATCTTCCAACTAATCTATCATATACACAAATTAGAAAACCTATGATTAGAAAATGTAATTCAAAATTCAAAGACACCATTAATATCCAAGACATACTAGCAATTGAGATAAAATCTATATTACCAATTGACATATCAAACATGGACAATACTTACAAAATTCCTTGATTATATTAATTGCTTCAAGTATACAAAAGTTTCTAAAAAATCTCTCTTTACAAATAGTCATACATGACTTTTTAAAAAGACCAGGTAGTATATCAGTTAGTTAAAAAATATAGGTGTATAAAGATAAGGAAAACTATCATTACAAGTTCTAAAATACACTTGTTTTTCACAATCATACTGACCTAGAGGAAAATATGCTAATAAACTACCATATGCCTTTACAATGGAATATTCTATTTCAAAAAGTTATAAAATTCTAAAAAATAGAATATTGCTTAATTTGTTGGTGGGGCCTTTGATTGCCTTTGCTACAGGATTCTCATGGCTTTAGTATGTTTCTCATCAACTAGATCTAGATCTATAGTAGGCTTCATGATACACTCATCTTGATCCACCAAGTCATCAAGTTCCCTATCATTCCTGGCCATGGCTTCTTTAATACTCTTAGCTTCATTTATCCTTTCTCCTACATTGAATATCATGTCTATAATCTTACCATTATCAGCCCTAGATTTGCCTTGGCTTTTTCTTTTGATTTTTTAGGTTACCAAAGTAGCCCTATGTTTAAATTATTCATCACTTATGATTTTGAGGAAATTGGGTTGTGCAAGATATATGAGCATAGTCATAAGAAGTTGATAAGTTATTGTAATTAGCTCCTTATCATCTTCTAGAAGTCTTTCCACATCATTGTGCTAAGCACTCAAACTTTGAACCTTTTCAATCACAATTCCCATAATTATGCTCAAGTGTCCAAAACTAATGGTTTTGAAGCCTAAGATCTATTTCCTTGCTTGAATGTTGAGAATCTAGGAAATTTTATCCTCTAAGGATTGTCATTTGGTGACTAGGCCCTTAGCTGATGCACATTACCCTTATAATGCACTCTACCTTAGTTTCATTGTTTTGAGTGCTTCAAACATGTCATAAAATGACTCATCAAGCATTTTGTTCATTTCCTCAAGCACTAATAGAACTACTTGTGTCTACAAGTTTTCCTTTTCTCTTTCCAAATTTAAGATGATCTGCTTCATCCCCTAGACTTTATCTTTAGCCTATGTTAATTGGGCCTCAATCAATCTTTCCACATCCTCTTCATGAATTGTAGATTCACCAAGCTATTACCCCCTACTGGGGTTAATCCCACAAAGGGATCCACCTTTTTAAAGGTGAATTCCTCTATTCAAACCATAGCTATCCTTATTTTAATCCTTTCTAATCCAACTATTTTAGGGATGAATTAGATGGTAATGACTAGCTTTTTCAACTTAGGATGTTCTGGTACTTCCACACTTGAGCTACTAAATGCCCCCCACACATCCATCTTCTTAATTTCTAGCCTTTGAGTGACCACAATCCTCATTTTCTCCTACTCTTTCACCATAACCCTTATCCATGTATGTTCTATCTCAAAATCAACAACCCTTGTCATGGCCCATGAATGAGAAAGGGAAGGAATCTTTTGCAACTTTTTATAAATGAACCAAATAGGAATGACTAGTCCATAAATTATGAATTCATCACTGAAGAGATCAATTTCACTAGTGGGGTGAGTGAAAGTTAATTTTGGTCTCTTCTTTGGTCCAATGGGGACCAATTCTAACTTTACCTTCCTCTTGTCTTGGGATGTCCTAAAGACAAGCTTTTTTCCTTTTTCTTCCTTGGGCTCCTCTTTCTTATCTGAGTCATAGGCCTTTGTAAGTTCCTTAAGGGCATCCTCAAGTGTCTCTTCTAGTTCCAATGCAATCATGTATGTGTATTGAATTAGTGAAGGTGGCCTTTGGGGTAGTGTTTAAGGTGAGGTTCCATCCCCAGGTCTCTCTTCTAATCTCACTTCTCCTACTTTCTCCTTTCCCTTTCCTTGTTCATCTTATTTTTGCACAATTTGTTCTGAAAGTTGTGGTAATGGTTGTTCTACTTGGGATTATTCTTGAGCCATCCTAGATGGACCAGGTAGCAAGTGGTACTAAAAAGGATTCATTTTCCATGTCTTGCCTAAGGGATTATCATCCTTGGTCAACCTATGTTCTAGCTTGATGTTGTGGCCTTAGATCCTTGCCAATACTTCTTTATAATTATTAGCCTTTATATATATTATGCCATGGAAACCAAGTTGATGTACATATTAAGGCTTTGGGAGATTCTTATCCTTTAAGTGGATAACAACTATACCCTTAGGATCCCACATTTAAGTTCATCAAGTTGAAAACCAAATGAATCTCTATGCCTGGCCATGGTCTCAACCTATTTCTAGTCTTGAAGTATTGTCCTTCCAATGATCAGAGGGAAGGGGTGGATAAGTCCTTTCTTCTTTTCTTTACAAGTGCCATCAATGCCATGTAAGAATTGTAAAGTAATTTCTTACTCAAATAGCTTGCTGGGAACATATATTGGTAACCATAAAGACTGGGACAAGATACCATTAATTTTGATGACCTTGTAGTCAGGGTAGTACTAGATATCACCTATCATCTCCACATACTTCTTGATTAAGGGGTGAACCCTAGGCATAAAAACTCCTATGATGGCCATAACTATGGTTGGATAAATGTAGTCACAAATTAACTACATGTGGTTTCTATACTTAAAGATATGTAATTTAGAATAGTGGTGTGAACTGGTGGTTTTGCCATATGGGGACCAATTCCTAATACCCAATAAATTGATTGAGGAAAGTATGGCATATAGCAGGTATGACATCATATAAAAATACTTAGAGGTCTTCCTTTTTATGGTAGTGAAGTTCTTGGTGAGGAAAATACTAATTAAATGTCCAATGGGAGGGGTGAGCTTCTATTCCACCATGAAATTTACACATAGGACCCAAATTTTATTCACATAGGTGGTTAAAGGGGATCTAAAGGCTCAGTTCAACAAGGTCATTATGACCCTAATTCACTCCCTAAATTGGACTACTAGGATTTTTCCCTCAAAGTCCTTGAAGATATGAGTGCCTTGGTATAAACATGGTCTAAGGATGGAATCTAGGTCATGGTTGCTTGTCCACTCTTTGATTGTGGATAAATCCACATGGGGAAGAGGGAGCTTATAATATTTTTTAAATGTCACAGGTGATTTATACGTTATTTCCTTATAATTTTACTCCCAAATGATCCATTCATTATCAATTCTATAATCAACAAAGATGGGAGAAAGGATGTCTATATAGTGTAATACCTCAAGCTTTACCATAGTGTAGTGGAGGCTAGTCATCTAAAAATGACTAGGTCATAGTGTCTCTAGCTTACTACGGTAATTATTTGCTCCCTTTTTCTAATGGGATTCAATTCCTTGATCATGAAGAAGAGTTCATACTAGTTCCTAACACTTGAGATATTCAAGGTTACAAGGTCTAATTGATTATCTTTGAAGATCTGACCTTCATTATCTATTGACAAGTAGAGCTTGATCTCTTCCTTTAATTTCTATCTAAGAGCTACCATTGTCTTTGTTCTTATAAATTGTTTATACTCATAGCAAATGGTCTTTGTGGAAACACTCTTTGGCTTAGAAACACAATTAATTTCCTTTTAGATCAAGTTGTAACCAACTGAGTCTATTTGGGTCACTTTTATGTAGGGTTTATGATTTTGGAGATTTAATGGTGGAATATATCTAGGGTTTGGCTTATATGTGCCTTGGATTTGATTTGGACCTTTGACCTTATACATTTGCATTATCGAGCCCAAAAGATCTCACATTTTATGCTTTCATACTTGGATGGTACCTATGTGACATTAGTTTGGACCTTTCATGGCATTTTTCATAAATGCCTTTTGATAACTAGCCATTGGCATTTAAGATTGCCTCTTTTATTTCACTTCATTAGATCAAAATATAAGATTAATGCAAGCCATTGATTGTAATCTATGACCTTGCTTATGATTGGCTCCTTCTCTTGCAAACCTTGTGGTAGTGAAACTTGGTGTCTTTAGGTGCCTTCCACATGCTTCAAATCCTATGTTAGTCCTTTACTGAATGAGCATTGGCCATGCGACAAGCTCTTAGGCCTTTGAAAAGAATTCACACCATTGGATCATCTTCTAGTGATGAAGCACAAACCATCAGATTATCTTATTATCTCTACTTAGAATGTGCTTTCACCATGCATCCAACTCATGGGATTTTGAGGCCTTGTTGAAAAGTCTTTGGGTGTCTTCACGTCATTGGATCAAAATCTAGTGATAATACATGAACCATTGATCTGTAGAGATGCCTGAACATTAAGTTATCATATTATTAATACCATGACTTAGATGTAAGTCCCTTAGGATAATGTTTATTTCACTAATTAAACATGAAATAAACCTTAGGTTAAGGGGTTTATGCCTAAGTTTTCTAATTTATATGCAAGGGAGTCATGGCCTAAATTTTCTAGGCCAATATTTATGTCATGTTCAATAAACATAGTGTAAACATTAATCTAAAATATTTATACCAAGGCTAATAAAATATGCTCAAAAGGATCAACATGACATAATGGTCCCCCAAAAAAGGATTTTATTGTTTTGACAAAACACTTTAAAACCTTTAGCTAGAAACATTTGGTCTAACTTTTATGCTATAAGGACTCTCCTTCTAAAATAAGACTTAGTATAAGTCTATAGTTTAAGGTTCATGAAATTTGAATAAAATGTCATGTGGGCCTTAAATTATAGACTTATAATATGTTTACTTTGCATATTTTTAAACCATATGACCATTTCCACATTTTGTAAATTGAGGGATTCTAGTGTTTGAGCATTCTCCAAGCACTTCCCTTAGCCTATAAAGCCATTATAAGAATTATAAAAAGATTTTGGAGGGTATTTTAACCTTGAACATAATAATTCATTAGCTTAAATTTGATGGTATCATAGACATCAAATACATCTTTGTAGATATCAAATGATGGTTGTGCAAGCATCAATTTTAGGCTAGTGATGTTTTTAATCTAATGGGTTTAAATTTGACAATTATGTAGACATCAAATATGTCCTCACAAACATCAAATGATAGTCATGTGAATGTTAATTTTAAGCTTGTCAATTTACTATGACTTAATGTGAGAATGCCACTTGGCACATATGTGGGGCTTCCCAAGATCTTAGACTTAATTCATTCCATTAGATTAAAATCTAGGACAAAGCATCGACTATTGATCATGATCTGAGGGCTTGCTCATGATTAGTTATTTTTTTGGGTAGGACCCATTTATCTTTTATCATCAAATGCAAAGGTACCATGTGTTGATCTTTCAATCCTTTCATAGTCTTTGACTTTTAAACTATGCCTTACACCATCTGATCGAGTCTTTGTGAGCAGGAAAAAAGCATTTATCATGATCCAAGGGATTTAATGTGATTGGCCCAATGGGCTATGTGTAGGATTCTATAAATTTTACTTACACTATCTAATCAAAGGGTTGTAATAAGCATGAACCATTAGATCATCTAAGATGCATGTTCTTCAAGCCAAATTTTGGTCTTTTATTACTTTATTAGATTGAAGGCTATGATAAAGAAAAGGCCGTTGGATCCTAAAAGTTACAAGGAAGTTAAGTTAGGGTTGTAGAGATAAGGACTTAGGTTAAGGTATTGAGACTAAGGTCTTGATTGTATTAAGAAATATGTCAGGGCCTTTGAATTAAAACCTTAGGCTAATGTAGAAATAAGGGGTGGAGTTAACATAAAAGTAAACTCAAGAAACTAAAAACTTAGGATAAGATGTTAAGGCTAAGGTCCCATTAGTATTTAAAAAATATGTTGAGGCCTTAGGGTTAAAATCTTTAGCTATGTTAGGAAACATAAAAGGACCCTATGAAACAAAAGTTAGGTATACAAGGAACTTTAAAAAGGAAAAGTAATAGATGGGACTAAAGACTTCAGACTAAGTTTTAGATATGTTAATAAACATGATCAAAATTAGAACATGAATGTTATCCTTAGGGCCAAAAAATGGATTTTAAAAGGGGTTCCTACCATTATTCAAATTTAAATTGAGAGGCTAGGCCAAGGTTTTAAAATTTGAAATTATCAAGGACAAATGCCATGAAACTTGTAACTTAGGGAAATAAATACCATTTATTAATAATGTTAGTCCAAATTAAATTCAAAACAAAACCAAGTAAGCTTGATTTTAATAGAGTGGATGATCTTCAAATTCTATAAATGATCCTATCATGCTAAATTTTCATGTTCAAACTTCAAGATTTTTCCAGGGTCCCAATTTTCAGAAATGGGGGTATGTTGGTCCCAAAAAATGGTGACTCAGGGGAGAACATAGAAATATGTTAGAACTTAGAGACTTTAGTTTAAATAAATAATTAGGTCATTTTCTCCATTTGATCAATGTCATCATCCAAGTTAGATTATGGTTGAAACAAACCTTACACTTCAAGAGTTAGGGCTGAATACCAAGACATAGCCATACTACGTGTGTGCTCTGATTCCACTTAATACTTACCATGGGGTTCAAGAAATAACTTCTAGGTTTAATGTCCTTAATTACTAATACTAACTTATAGCATGTTAAGATGTTCATTGAGAACCATGATTTTAGCTTAGGGAAGGCTTGGGCATTGCTTTGTTGCTAACTAGACATCCATAACCTTGATAGAGATACCTTTGTTTTTACTCAAGGCCTTACTCCAATACTAGCCAGACATCTATAGCCCCAGTGGAGATTACCAGAATCACCTATGCTTATAAATCATGTGATTTTGCATTAAGTTTTTTTTTTAATGTATTTTCTTGAGACTTTTATGCTTTTATCAAGGTTGGGAACCATAATAGCTAGGTTTTAGGATTTGGTTGAGTGTATAATCTTTGTAAAATCACCTATGGGTGCAACCTTTATCCAAAGCAAGGAATTTTATTAAGTGCTAGTATGACCTATACCATGATAGTTTAAATTTTCACCCTATAGGTGCAAGTCTTCTTAAAACCAATTTGAGTCAAGAATAATGCTTAAGTTACCATGAAATAGTTAACTTATTCTCTTGGTATTTACCAATTTTTGAAAATTATAGAATTATGCTTATATTTCAAGACCATGATCATCATATGCATGAGGTCCATACCTTCATTTCTAAATTTTGGGATCTTTAAAGAAAAAATCATAACTTTGAGCTCAAGATTGTCCAATATGACTTATTGGAATCAAGGAACAAGGCAATAAGAAAGAAATGCACAAAAAAAATAGGAAATAAAGACACCAAAGGAAAATAAATAAATATATACATGTTTATACACAAACAAGGGGTAGGAAGGAAAGAACTGAAATGGAACTAGTTAGCCTACCTATTCTAAATCTAACCATCTTACAGTTTAACTCCATGAAGACCTCTAGAGGAGAAGTAGTTCTTGAGGTATTGATCATTGGTGGTAAATGTGAAATCTAATCCTTGTAGATATTTAAGCTTGAAGGTGTTTTTCCCTAGTGTTTTTACAATCTGGTATAGGCCAATCCACAAGGGTGTGAATTTACCATGTTTGCCCTTAGGCTCAAATGCTTTATCCCAAAGGATAATTGGGTCTCCCTATATAAACACCTTGATTTGTGACCTTTTATCAAACCATATCTTGACTATGGTTTGATGCCTACTAAAATAAATAAAGGCCTTTTCCTTGGCATCTTCCATTGGAATTATGTCCAACAGTCTTAAATTGGCAAGTTTTTAGCTTTCTTCCATGTATTCCTACATAAATGTATATGTAGGAAACTTGAGAGTGATAATAAAAATGGGTTCCTATCCATACACTAGTATAAATGGTGAGGCTCTTAAGGATTTCTTGATTCTTATCCTATCATCCCAAAGTGCAAATTTAAGGAATTTATGCCAAGTCTTGGGTTTGTCTATAACATACTTATTAATTACCTTCATTAAGTTTTTATTTGTAGATTTAGAGACTCCATCCTTTTGGGGATAATATTTGGATGAAAACATAAGAGTGATGCCATTATCATAATCCCATTCATTCATCTCTATAGATATGAATGTGGATCCATTATCACACACTAGAGATACTAGAGTTCCAAACCTAGTGCAGATGTTTTTCTCTAGGAAGTTGATCACTTATTCAATCCTACATTGTTTAGTGGCTATAACTTTACTCAATCTTGTACGATATTCAATGGTGGTAAGGACATACTTGTGACATTAAAATGAGTTGGGGTTGATTACCCAAACAAAGTCTAACCCCTATTGAGCAAAGGGTTTGTCAATCATGACTGGTTGTAGAGGCATTGCTACCTTTGGTTCAATCATCCTTAAAAATATTTTTCCAATAGTAGAAATCTCTAAGAATTTTATGGGCCTTGGTCTCTCCAGATGGATGCCCACTTCCTAGCTTTTCATGAAAGGTGCTCATGATTTTGGTAGCTTCTTGTTGTGAGACACATCTTAAATAAACTTCTTCAAAATTTATCCTATACAATACCAAATTATATATTAAGTAATGGGTAGATTTAAAAACTAGGTCTCTCTTTTGCTCCTTGGATATACTTGTAGGATAAACACCATTAATTAGCAAATTTATGATTGAATCATATCACTCACTAGCTTGAAAATTTTGTTGATCCACTTGCATAATACTTAGGCTAGGGTTAGTATTAACAATCATATGGATCAAACCTTGACACATTACCAATTTTGTTGTTTTCATTTCCAATTCATACTCCTAAAAAACAAAAATACATTTACCCCTACATTCTCATAATTCATTTTGACTTGACATAAGTTTGGTGGTAGGGTCAGGTAAGATAACATGCACCTTATTTCTAAGGATCTAATACCTACATTTATTAACTACCTTAGCTATTTAATATGCTTTCTTATCAATAAATGAATAGTTTAAATTAACATTATTAAAAGTAGTTCTCATAAAAGCAATTGGGTGGTCACACCCTTCAATTTTCTGAGTCAATATTGCAACGATAGTGTGATTAGATGCAAAGGAATACAGGTAGAAGTCCTTTGAGATATCAAGACTAATAAAGACTAGAACTTGGCTAATGACCTCTTTGATATTATTAAATTCCTTTCTTTAATATTTAGCATCCTTCTTCAGTATGCCATTCAATGGATTAACAATTTTTGCAAAACTAGAAATAAACTTTCTTACAAAATTTATCTAACCAAAGAATGACTTTAGTTATTTCTTACTATTGGGAGGTTATATTATAGATATGGCCTGCAATATTTTAAGATATATAAAGATCCCATCTTTGGTTATAAAATGACCTAATAATTTTCCTTCAGTCACATAAAATATACTCTTCTTAGGGTTCAAGGAAATGCCATACCTTCTGCATCTTTTGAAAAATTGCTATAAATATATGAAATGATATTCTCTAATTTTTGAAAAAAATGTTAGATCATTCATATAAATAATGATGCATTTACCTATCAAACCTTGGAAATCATGATCCATAGCTCTTTGGAAGGTATCTCTTGCATTGATTATCCTAAAGGGCATCCTCTTGTAAGCAAAGGTTCCCCACTTTGTGGTGAAAGTTGTCTTCATCCTATCCTCTCTATCAACCAACACTTAGTTGTAACCTAAAAAGCCATCAAGCAAAGAAATCATAATTGAACCTAAAACAACTTGAAATACTTATTCTATGGAATGAAGGGGATAGTTATCCCTTTTTGATGCTTTGTTTATGTTTTAAAAGTCAATATAAAGTCTAATCTCATCATTCTTCTTCTTGACTGCTACCAAATTAGCCACCCAAGTTGAATGCTTGATGGGGAAGACTATCCTAACACCTAATAATATTTTCACCTCCCTAAAGATCATGGGTTCTAGGATAGGGTTTACAAGCCTTTATTTCTACTTGAATGGTTTGAAACTCTCCTTAAGGGGTATAGTATGGGTAATGACCCTTGGATCAAACATCTTTAAGTAATCATAGGACCATGTTATAACATCTCTATATTGAGTGAGGAGCTCTTTGGCCTTTTGATTTTTAATGTTTGTATAGGATTTACTAATATTTACTAGTTGGGGTTGATATTGGAGGCCAAGATCAACAACATTATAATATTTACCACTCACCTTGGGAACCTTAGCCAGTTTATCATGATCAAATAGTCTCTCTAGAGAAATCATCCCTTTAGGTATATTGTTATCATTTAGCTGAATGACTTTACCATCAAACTTGTCTTCTTTAGATGTATTTTCATTGGTCTCATCAATAAAATGAGCATAAAATGCTCTAGAATTGGTCATGAAATCCAATATCTATTGTTCATCATTAAAAATTTGAAAATGGTTAACATTATTAGGCACTGAAGAACAAAAAACTAACTCAATGCTGAAATTAGGGGAATCTTGGTTGGGCATGAGGTTGGTTGTAGTGGATGCCAACTCATTACCAACTTGGTTTTCTCCTCTAGGGATGGAAATTATGCCAAAGTCATCAAAGGACTCTATCAAATCTTAAACTCTAAACTTATACCTTTTTAGGTACAAGAGCTTACATTGGTATTTGCTTCTTACCTAGTTGACCACTTGTTCTGAATCCCTATAAACTAGTAGTTCTTTGGCCTTTTTTTTATAGAAAATTATAAACCCAAGATAAGGGCTTCATAATCAAAAATAATTTTAGTACAAAGGAATTAGAGCCTATAAGAAGCATGGTATTCTCTATTAGTAGGGTTAATTAAAACAATACCAACACCTGATCTAGAATTACACCTAACACCATCAAAATGTAACTTCCATAGTCCAAGAATGACATGAGAACTCTTGGGATCACATACCTTATCAGTCTCTAGGGTAAAAACCCCTAAGTATAAATAAATTATGTTTACCCTCTCATTTATATTATTTTACTTAGTTATCATATGTTTAATCCTTAGTTCTCTCTCAACCCTAATTTGATTACGAGCTCCATTCCAAGGTAGCCATAGATGTGATCAGTCTATGGACATGTAACCATTAAAATCCTTGGTCCATTCCCTACTCAATAAGATTTCATAAAAATAAGGTATATCAAAAACTTCAATATCAATGAATTTTTACACCCTAGGCTCAAAAGCTAGTTGTATGTGAACTTAAAAAAGCTCCCCAATTACCCTAACTCTAGATTTGTCTAATTGGGTAAGAACCCTATCATACTTAATGGGAGTTAGGACATGTTGTTTGCATGTACCTATAGGCATGATATTGGTAGATGTTACTAAATCTAACAAGCAATTATTTAACTTTTTAACAAACATCCTAACAGTGAGTAAGAAAGGAGGAGATTCAACCTTGGCCTTGTGCACAGTCACATTGGCATGATTAGTCTATGGTAGATTATTGGACTTATTTGAAAACTATTCTAGAAAAAGGTCCCTTTATTCTATAATCTATGTAATTTCATGTAACAAAATATTATCCTTTTTCTTATTCATGTCCTCAACTATGTTATATCCATTTTTCAAAGAACTAGGAATTTCAATGCTAGGTTTAGAAGTACTCCCTTTAGGTGGCTCAAGATTGTTGCTTGAAGAAGTGTCTGGAGGAGTTTTAAAATTACTTGGAGGCATTGAGGTAGTGAAAGGCTATCTATACTCTCTATTACTCAAAGGGTAGGTTTTCTTCAAGAACTATTGAAAAGATTGGATCTCTTCAAGGATATCATCAGGTTCATTTTCCTCTTGAAAAGGGAAATAAAAGGTATCCACCATGAAGGCTTGATCAAATGACTTAGATCCAGAAGTAGTTGTACCAAATTATTTTTTAGGGACCACTTCAAATGTATCCAACTCTTCTTGGAAAGATTGGAAGGCTTTTCAAAACTCAATACAATCAATTTTACCATGTTTGGTTATGTAATGTACCCTACAATAATCATGTAATAAAATATCAATGAGGTTAATGTCCATGGTCTTGTTTTCAGAAGATGGCTCATTATTCTTATTATTATGAAAACTATCATTTTAAAATATACTGGTTGGCATATTATACCTTTGAAATGAGAAGTTCCTACCTAAACTTTTAGTAGTATTTCCAACTTGTTTTTTCAATTGAAGAAAAATAGTGATCAATTTTGACCATTTTTAAGATAGATTCATTCTCATTGTTAGGAGTTTCAAAATTACATACCTGGTTGTTATTGGTAGATGGAATCTGAGCCCTTTGATCATTTGGATTGAATCCATTAATAAGATGATTAAGGAATCCTAAATTTTGATTGGGAGCTATGTGACTTAATGGTAGTTGAGTTAGGTTTGGGAGTTGGTTTAATGCTGGGATGTTTTAATTATTATTTGGGAATAAGTTCATCACAGGCATTTATGGGTTGATGTTTAGCACAAAATATGCCATTTTCCCTTGGGGATACATTTTATCATTGATGGTTAGCGCTTCAACATAGGCTCTAGCTAATGAAGTTATGGCTAGCATGGATCTCTTCAAAAACGTAAAGGTCATGGGATCTACTGCATCTTTGTAAATCTCTAGAGCTCATACATCATTAGGCTTATAAGGGTCTATGGTCCTATTAAACATTTTATAAAACCTAGCATTTAAGGAATCAATAGACTCACTTTCATCTCTTCTAATGGTGGTGAACTGATGGTAGATAATACAAAGACTAACAATCTTACCAAATAAATCTATGAATGCACTGTTGAAATCATCCCAAATAGTGATGTAATTATTAGGCAATTTTAAAAACCATTCATAAGCAACATATTTAAAGGTGAAGGGGAATAACCTATAATATACATCCACATGCACAACATTTAGCAATCTTAAGGTTGCTTTAAAAGATTTAATATGTTCTTTAGTAGTTATTATATCTATTGGACTAAATGTAGGTAAGTACTTTTCAAGATTGCATGGGAAGTAATGAACCACACCTAGTACATTGATTGAGGATTCTCCCAACCAATCCAAACTTGGATTAAGATTGAAGGCATAGGTACCTTGAAGAGGTGAAGTTGGTAAATATTTGGATCTCCTACATTTACCTTTATCATGTTTAGATGTTTTGTGTACCTTAAGTTTGAACAAAGGCTCCCTGGTATCTAAGTGTGGTATTATTATAATATTGGGAAATTTCAAATTGGAATTTGAAGGTCCTACCTAAAATATGATGTATCAATTTAACCTTTATAAAGAACAAGAGTTAGACCTACACATTGAGCTTATTTTACAAAGGTAGTATGCAAAACTATAAAGGAAGTTGATCTTTGATTGAATTAAATCAAAGATACATTTAATTACATAAATATGGTCTATATTTATAATTATAAGCCTAAAGTAACTTATATCTATAAAATATATGCCCACCTTTGATCAAAGCAATCCATCCTAACCTCATATACTATGGATTCTCAAGGCTAAAGCTAAATTTATCTGAAAAAAGCATAAATACCCAAAGAAATTCAAAGGAAGCACAAAGATGTGATATAAATAGAAAATATCAATAATATTTATACTTATAAGAAAATAATTCACTTAAAAACACAAAGATATATTGATCTTTAGATAAAACAGATTAAGATTAACAAAGATTCAAAGAATTTGGCCCTCCTTCTAGAGCCAATGGGAGCTTCTCCTCTTGATGATTATAAATGAACTATAGGTACTCTTAGTGTTTAAATAATACTTATAATTTTAGATTTTAAAAAGTTTAGAGCATGAGTTGTAGGTTTTGGCAATCTAGTTACCTGTGGTGAATAAAAATAGAGTAAGATAAACTATTCTACAATATCCATATGATTTGATGGTTGGGAGCCACCTTGGTCTATTATTTATGAATTGTAGAGATTATAAGTTAATACTTAGTGAATTATATCCAAATTTATGATAAAGGATAATCTAAATGGGTATTTATGATGAATATAAAACTAAAGTGATCTAAGAAAAGGGAGCAAAGAGAAGGGTAAGGTAGGAAAGAAATGAGTGATTACCAATTTTCATCTCAAACATTATGACAAAGCATCAATTAAAACTGAGTATTCATTCAACCAATATATAATGCAACATAGCCTAAGATTAAATTCCACTATATATCTAGGTAAACTTCAAAGGACAATGTAAAGAGTCACAAGTAAGAACCATGTGTACTTTAAGGATTTACTACTATAATCAAATTAAATTTACACATCTGAATACAAAGCAAAATGAAATGAAGCAAAACCTAAGATCTTCTAACTAATCTAACATATGCACAAATTAGAAACCCTATGATTAGAAAATGCAACTCATAATTCAAAGACACCATTCAAATACTAGCAATTGAGAGATAAGCTATATTAGAAATTGACATATCAAACATGGACAATCCTTACAAAATTATTTAAGCATAGTAATTGCTTCAAGTATACAAAAGTTTCTCAAAAATCTCTCTCTTTATAAATGGTCATAGATGACTTTATAGAAAGACTAGGCAACATACCAGTTAGTTACAAAATATAGGTGTATAAAGATAAGGACAATTGTCTTTAAAAGTTAGAAAATACACATGATTTTCACAATCATACTAATCTAGAGGAAAATATGCTAACAAGCTATCATATGTATTTATAATAGAATATTCTATTTCAAAAAGTTATAAAATTCTATAAAATAGAATATTGCTTAATTTACTAGTGGGGCCTCTAATTGCCATTGCTAGAGGATGCTCATGGATTTAACATGTTACTCATCAACTAGCTCTAGATCCATAATAGACTTCATGATACACTCTTCATCTTGATCTACCAAGTCATCAAGTTCCCTATCATTCTTAGCCATGGCTTCTTTAATGCTCCTATCTTCAATTATCCTTTCTCCTATATTGAATATCATGTTTAGGATTTTACTGTTATCGACCCCAAATTAACCTTGGATTTTTCCTTTGATTTCTTAGGTTACCAAAATAGCCCTATGCTTAAATTCTCCATCACTTATGATTTTGAGGACATTGGGCTATACAGGTTCTATGAGAATAGTCCCAAGAATCTACTCAATACTTATAATTAAATCCTTATCATCTTACAGGAGTTTTTCCACATCATTGTGCCAAGCACTCAAACTTTGAACCTTTTCAATCACAATTCCTAGAATTATGCTCAAGTGTCCTAAACTAATGGTTTTGAATCCTAGGATCTATTTCCTTTCTCAAATGTTGAGAAGCTAGGAAATTTTGTCCTTTGAGGCTTGCCATTTGGTGACTAAGCCCTTATAATACACACTACCCTTATAATACACTCTACCTTAGTTTCATTATTTTAAGTGATTCAAACATGTCATAAAAATACTCATCAAGCATTTTGGTCATTGCCTCAGGCAATAATAGAATTGCTTGTGTCTGTAAGTTTTCCTTTTCTCTTTCCAAATTTAAGATCTTCTACTTCATCCCTTAGACTCTAGGTTTGGCAT
The DNA here is from genome assembly GCA_037957365.1 of Torreya grandis. Taxonomy (NCBI): domain Eukaryota; kingdom Viridiplantae; phylum Streptophyta; class Pinopsida; order Cupressales; family Taxaceae; genus Torreya; species Torreya grandis. The sequence continues at coordinate 1,119,311 of JARHVA010004974.1, forward strand.
GTGTTGATTAGGCCTCAATTATTATTTCCACATCCTCTTCATGAATTATAGCTTCACCAAGTTATTGACCCCCAATTGGGGTTAATCCTATAAAGAGCTCCACCTTTTGAAAGGTGAATTCCTTTTTTCCAAACACAAATATACTTATTTTAATCCTTTCCAATCTAGTTATTTTAGGGTTGAATTATATGTCAATGACTGGCTTCTTTAACTTGGGGGGTTATGGGACCTCCACACCTAAGCTAATAGATGCCCTTAGGGCATCGATCTTCTTACTTTTTAGCATTTGAGTACCACAATCCTCCTTTACTCATTCTCTTTCACCATAGCCCTTATCCATGTCTTTATGTCATCTTGTATCTCAACATCAGTAACCCTTGTCATGGCCCATGAATGAGAAAGAGGGAATATTTTCTAACTTTCCATAAATGAACCAGTCAAGAATGATTGGTCCATGAATTAGGAATTCATCACTGAAGAGATTGATTTCACTAGTGGGGTGAGTGAAAGTCAATCTTGGTCTCTTCATTAGTCTAATGAGGACCAATGCTAACTTTGCCTTCCTTTTTTCTTGAGATGCCATAGAGACAAGATCTTTTCCTTTATCTTCCTTGGGCTCCTCTTTCCTATCTAAATCATAGGCCTTTACAAGTACCTAAAGGGCACCCTTAAGTGTCTCTTCTAGTTCTAAGGTGATCATGTCTATGTATTGAATTGGGGAAGCTGTCCTTTGGGGTAGTGCTAAAGGTGAGGTGCCCTCCCTAGGTCTCCAAATTTGGGTACATATGGGACCCAAATTTTAATCACATAGGTAGTTGAGGGGGCTCCAAAGGCTCAGTTCAATAGTGTCATTATAACCCTAATGCCCTCCCTAAATTGGACTATAAGGATTTTTCCCTCAAATTCCTTGAAGATATGAGGGCCTTGGTGAAGTTAGGGTCTAAGGATGGATCTAGGTCATGGTTGCTTATCCACTCTTTGATTTTGGATAAATTCACATGGGGAAGAGGGAGCTTACAATAATTTTGAAATGCCATAGGAGAAATATATGTTATTTCCTTGGAGTTTCCCTCCTAAAATATCCATTCACTATCAATTATATATTAAATAAATATGGGAGCAGGGGTGTCCATATAGTGTAATACCTTAGGCTTTGCCATAGCGTAGTGTAAGCCAACCATCTAAATAATGACTAGGTCATAGTGCTTCTAACTTACTAAAGGAATTCTTTGCTCCTATTTTGTGATGGGCTTCAATTCCTCAATCATGAAGAAGAGTTTGGACTAGTTACTAATGCCTAGGATATTTAGGGATGTAAGGTCTTATTTGGTGTCTTTAAAGATCTAACATTCATTGTCTATTGACAAGTAGAGCTTGATCTCTTCCTTTAATTGTTATTTATGAGATGTATTGTCTTTGTTCCTAAAAATTATTTATACTAGTAGTAAATGGTCTCTATGGAAGCAATCTTGTGTTTAGAAACATAATTAAGTTATCCTTAGATCAATTTGTAACCAATTGAGTCCATTTGGGGTGTTTTTCTATAGGGTTTAGGGGTTTGGAGCTTTAATGGTGGAATATATCCAAGCTTTAGGTTATACGTGCCTTTAATTTGATTTGGACCTTTACCTTTATACCTTTGCATTTTAGATCCCACAAGATCTCATATTTTTTCATTTCCTACTTGCATGACACCTATGTGGTATCAGTTTGGGCCTTTCATGGAATTTTTCATAAATGGCTTTTGAGAACTAGCCATTGGCATTTAAAAATGCCTCTTTTATTTCACTTTATTAGATCAAAATCTAGGATTAGTGTGATCAATTTATTGTAATCTAGGCCCTTGCATATGATTGTATCACATTTTTAGAAACCCCATGGTAGTGACACTTGGAATCTTTGGGTGCCTTCCCTGTGCTTCAAATCCTATGTCAGCCCTTTGCTAAATGAGCATTAACCATGTAGTGAGCTCACAGGCCTTTGAAAAGTCATGAAAGCCTTCATGATGTTAGATCATCTTCCAACAATGGAGTGTGAACCATAAGATGATATTGTTATCTCTACTTCAAATGTGATTTCACCATGTATCTAGCTCATGGCCTCTTAGGTCTTTGTTGAAAAGTCTTTGGGAACCTTCACATTGTTAGATCAAAATCCAACTATAAAGCATAAACTGTTGATCTGTAGAGATGCCCATACATTAAGTTAGAATATTATTAAGACCATGAATTAGGTGTAAGTCCCTTAGGCTAAGGTTTGTTTCACTTATTAAGAATCAGATAAACCTTAGGTTAAGGGGTTTATGCCTAAGTTTTTCAATTTATACACAAGGGAGTCATGGCCTAAATTTTCTAGGCCAATGTTTACACCATGTTTAATGAACATAGTGTAAACATTAATATAATATATTTATACCAAGGCTTATCAAATATTCTCAAAATGATCAACATGACATAACAATCCAAAAAAAAAAAAGGATTTTATTGTATTGATAAAACCCATTAAAACCTTTAGCTAGAAGCATTTGGATTAACTTTTATGCTATAAGGAGTCTCCTTTCAAAATAAGACTTAGTATAAGCCTATAGTTTAAGGTTCATGACATTTGAATAAAATGTCATGGAGACCTTAAAGTATAAAATTAGACTATGTTTACTTTGCATATACTTAGACCATATGACTATTTCCACATTTGTAAATTGAGGGATTCTAGTGTTTGAGAATTCCTTCCTTTAGCTTGTAAAGCCATTCTAAGCCTTCCAACAAGATTTTGGAGTAAATTTTGACATTGAGAATAATAATTTATTAAATTAAATTTGATAGTCTCATAGATGCCAAATACGTCCTCACAGATATCAAATGATGATTGCACAAATATCAATTTTAGGCTAATGAAGTTTTTAATTTGATGGGCTTAAATTTTATGGCTATGTAGATGTCAAATACATCCTCGAAGACATCCAATAATGGTCACAGGAATGTCAATGTTAAACTCATAAAATTACTATGACCTAAAGTGAGAATGCCACTTGGCATATCTACAGTGCTTTCCATGATCTTAGACTTAATTCACTCCATTAGATCAAAATCTATGATAAAGCATTAGTTTTCGTTCATGATCCAAGAGATTACTCATGATTGGTTGTTTTTTTAGGTAGGACCTATTTGTCTTTGATCATAGAATGTAAGGGTGCTGCATGCTAATCATTTAGGCCTTTCATAGTCTTTCACTTTTTGAATGTGCCTCATATCATCTGATCGAGTCTTTACAAGCAAGCAAGAAGCATTGATCATGATCCAAGGGATTGAATGTGATTGGCCCAATGGGATATATGTAGGAATCTATCATTTTTCCTTATACTATCCAATCAAAGGGATGTGGGAAGCATGAACTATTAGATCATTTGATATGCACATTATTTAAGCCAAATTTTGGGATTTTCTCACTCTATTAGATTGAAGGATACTATAAAGTGAAGGCCTTTAGATCCAACAAGATCTAAGGAAGTTAAGTTAGGGACATAGAGATAAAGACTTAGTTTAAGTTTTTAAGACTAAGGTCTTGATTGTATAAATAAATATGTTAGGGCCTTAGAATTAAAACCTTAGGCTAAGGTAGAAACAAGGGGCTGAGTTAACATAAAAGTGGACTAAAAAAATCAGAACATAGTCTAAGATGTTAAGACTAAGGTCCCGTTAGTATTTAAAAAATATGTCAAGGCCTTAAGGTTAAAATCTTAGGCTATGTTAGGGAACATTAAAAGGACCCTACAAAATGAAGGTTAGGTATACAAGGAACTTTTAAAGGGAAAAGTAATAGATGGGACAAGGGACTTTAGACTATGTTTTATATATGTTAATAAACATGATTAAACTTACAACATTAATTTTATCCTTAGGGCCAAAAAATGGATTTTAAAAGGGGTTCTCACCATTATTCAAATTTAAACTGAGGGCCTTGGCTAGGGTTTTAAAACATGAAATTATCAAGGACAAACACCATAGAACTTGTAACTTAGATAAATAAAGACCATTTATTAGTGAGGTTAGTCCAAATTAAATCCAAAACAAAACCAAGTAAACTTGCCTTTAACAGAGTGGATGATCTTCAAATTTTATAAATGATCCTATCATGCTAAACATTCATGTTCAAACTTCAGGGTTTCTCCAAGGTCCCAATTTTTAGAAATGGGGGTATGTTGGTCCCAACAATATACAAACTTAAATTTTTAAAAATTAAATAACACATACATTAATGAAATTAAAAGAAGAGAATAAATTAGACAACATAAATAAAACTAGTTTAATGGATGGGAAAGTTCACTGTAGCTCCTTGTGAGTGGACCATGTCTTTTTTGGACATGAATTTTGATCCATTCCTTGTTATGAATTAATTAACTCAAATAAAATCTATTACATTAATAATCTCATAATAGCTTTTTATATAAAACTTACAAGATTACAATAATTTAACTATGACTATTGATTTATCTATTCTAACTTCTATTACTTAACTATTAATCTTTTTTATCCCTATTTAAAATGTTAAACCATATTATTAAATAAAAATGGAGTCAAATTATTTATATTTCATAATATCTATATGGTTACAACCAAAAATATAAAATATCTAGAAAATAAAACAAGTTACGACATTTGACCATATTCAAGTGAGTTGTATAAATATAACAAAAGTGGTAGACTTTTCAAATAAGATAATATATAATTTTTCCCTTAGATAAGTATTAAATTCCCTCAAATAATGGATAGATTGAATCTAGGAATATCTTGAAGCAATCTATTCAACTCTTACTAATGGTGGACTATGAAAATAATAATCATTCTCATAAATATTTATTCAACTCCCAATAATGTGTGGGTTATATAAATTCATGATAAAAAAATATTTTGGGTGCTCTATGAATGATCCACCCATGCTATAAGTTGATAAAAACCATTAAAAATATTGATAAAGTTTGGATACAACCTCTACAATCATTGTTACGGATTGGAAACAGTCACTAGTGGTGTTGCTATGCATTGGAGATGAATGTTACAACTGCACACAAATTTTATATATATTATATAATAGAAGTTACATGTTACACACTAGATACTAAAATATTCATAAAATATGTTATGGGTTTCAACACATGTTACGGGTTTTAGCGCAACTATTATGGGTTGCATCCCAATTGATATGGGTTGTGACCGAAATACTATGGGTTGTTATTTCAATGATTCTCTTTATATTTTATAACTAAATATATCTTAGACATTCAAAATTTTAGCATTAGTAGAATCATATGAAAAAATAATTAAATCATACTTCGAAATTTAGAAATTGGAGACTTTATATTAAAACATTAAATATATGTAACATATATGTAATTTACACCTTTAAGTATGGGTGAGGCTTATAAAAATGGAAAAACAAGGGGTGTTTCTAAACTAATAATATATAAGATGAGTTTAATTCCTTGGATTCATTGCCCACAATAAAAAATTGTCAACAAACCTATTCTCATTATTTAGAGATGGTTGATACACATATTTAGGATAAATATACTAAAACAATTACACATATACATGATTTATCTATAAAACTAATTCAAATGAACATAGTGGGGCCTACCAGATATCTAGCTATTCAATGTTGATCATATAAAAGAGTTAATCTAAGCCCATAGTGGTTTCCATATCATATAACACATACTCAATTGGCAATACATATACATAAAATGAGATACCTTACTACTATACATTAGGATCCATAGAGTCCTCAACCATATAGAGTTACCCATATTACACTAATTTATATGAGTAGTGATCATGAAAAATATGGTCCACCACTTGACTCCTTATTAAAGCTTGACCCACCCAAAAAAGGTTATTTTCATCCACAAAAAATGGTCCCTCAACCATGCAATATAAGCACTTTCAATGATACTTCCATTGATTTGATCACTGGTTAGCTTATCCATATCCTAAATATTCCAAGAAATACAAAAAAAAATCAAATAATCAAAAAATACATAAAACATTCAAAAAATCCAAAATAAGAACCTAATCATTATATGATTAATATATTACACTATTTTCATATGTTATTTATCACATGATTTATAAATGGCATATTATTTTCATATACATGCATTTCAAAGTATATGAGTGTTATGAAAGACATACATGTTACCCATGAACATACAAATGTTGGACCCTCCTCTACTTAGTGGGTATATCGATACTGGGGGAATATTATTCCATAGGTTTCATTATTACAAGTTATATTTTTCTATGGAATTTTTACCATGTCTATCTACCTATATTTATTACACATGCCTTACTAATTAATCATATCTTATATAGTGATACATGATATGCTATTATATTATGATGTAACATTGATACATATTTATGGTATACACTAATATTTTATTAAATTATCCATTACTAATATTATTATATTAAATGATAGGATAATTTTTGCTTGACTATTTTCTATGGCCCTTAAGACTTGTTTGATGTGACATCATTGATGTCATTTGTTTGTGAACTTTGTATATCATCTTATGTGTCCCTTGGAAATTTTTTATGACATCTCTATGTCCCTTGTATATGACCTATTGTCACCAAATAATTCACCCTAGAGATGGTTTTTCAAGACTATTACAATATTTGGGAAACACGGGATTACCTTTAGGCTTATGGGTTTCCTATAATAAATGTAAACCTCTAGGTTTAAGGGCTAACTACCTAGATTTTTCTTTTATTGCTTATCACCTACAATACTTATTTTCTTAGATGAAAAGGGATATTAGTAACATGGAAATAATATAATATAATGAGGTGATATGCCATAAATATCTCCACTATACTACCATACAATTACACTAAGAAACATGACTCACAACATTAGTCTCAAAATCTTGAATTGCTCTAACATTAGTATTTCAAACATGGAGATGATATGTATTGAAATACTCAAGGTGAGTTAACTAGAGGTAAAATTTTAGACACTAAGGCTACTATTTACAGTTAAATATAGACAAATTCACTTTAATACACTTCATGTGACCTTTTATATTGGAAACTACTTGCATCAAACATGGAAGAGTAGAGAGAAGGCAAGGATATATACTTATCACTAGACACTTCACTATCACCACTTCACACACTTAGACAAGATATATTATGAAATAAAAACTAGATTAAAACTATTTATTTAAAATGAAAAATATAATATAAAAGTATTAGGGCTTCACCATACCAGGTGTGGATTATATTACAAAAGCCAAAATGGCTTGTATTTATAGGACATGTGAAAACAGAGATTAAAAGTGATGCTTAATTGTAAAGAAAAGGGGGTAAATCTTGAGAACAAGTTAAGTTTTAGGATAATGTAGTGGAGAATATAACATCAAGGTTTTATTGGATAAGTGTCCATTTGAATCATGACAAGTTCTTCAAAATTAGCATAAAGACCTATAACTACCTTCTTAAAACTTCCTTCATGATGAAGCATCTCTTAAACGCTTGAAAATAGATTATGAAGACTTAAAACATTCAAAATATCTTAGGGAGGTTTTAAAAAATATATTAAAGTCTTCATATGCCTCCCTAACTACTATCCTTCCTCATGACACTTGTATTCACTGTCTGTAGTCATTCATTAGTCTTCGAGGAATTACTATTCACATTTGTAATCAAGGTGACCTATAGTTTATTAAGGAAATATATATAATATGTATTAATACACATATATAGAGTATTTTTATCTTACACTCCATGAGACATACCTTAAAAGGATTCAAAAATAAACTTCTCATCTTCTTACTAGGTAGTCACTCCTCATTTTCACAATTTATCCAAGATTGCCTATGATGAATGGTGTAGAAGAGGAATTTTTATGCACAAATATGGTAATAAATGAGAATATGGAGTTATAATATTTCCATATTGTTCTCCTTTAATGGAATTCATCCACCAATCCTCCTTTATACCTACAAAACAAGTCAAAACCTACAAGAAAACATGATTTTACCTTGTCCATACAAGTGATAGTACATACCAATTGTGTGTTCAAGAGCCTAAGATAGTATTAAACAAGTTTTAAAATATTTTAAGTCTAAATTACCCCACCTTAATACATATCCTTTCATATTTTATCCATCTGTCAAAATCAAGGTTTTAGGAGGGTTTAGAAGGTTCTAGTTCTTAGTGATACTTCATAAAACTTAGATGTCCAAATATTAAACCAATTAAATAAATATGGATTATGGGACCTTCATAAAATATCCATATATATTTTAGGTACCATGCAATGTGTCCTTATAGGTATGATCATTTGAAAATGGCCTATTGAGCTTTTAAGTGCATTATGGGTATCCCTGAGATAGTTTTAGGTCAGATTGACCACCTTTTGTTGTCCCTCTACAAAATAATGGTTTTAAATAATCATAAAATATAAATTAAAGGATATAAATTTGACTAAAAATGTTCCATGGTCATGTTAATGAATTTATACCCTTGTAGGGCCTAGGTCTAGTTTTAGGCCTAATAGGCCTGACTGTGTTCTAGTTGTCTATGACCACCTTTAAGTGGTTTTTAGTGACTGTGAGGTCTTATCCACATTTTATAATGTCAAAAAAACATTCAAAACTATGTTTGAGTATCCCAATACTCCTCATGTCATCCTCTTACCATCTACATGCCAAGCCTATAATCATCTTACTCCTGGAGTTCTCTCTGTCTAAGATAAAACAAAGGGTATCTCCCTTTCTCACAAGGCCAAAATAAGACTATGGGAGGATATATTAGTAATTATAGGTATATATATACCAAGGTTAAAGGATTTTTATCCTCTATAAATACCTCAAAATTACAAATACCTAAAATTGGCTTTCAAGACTATGTATTGTTGCAGGGTAGAGAAACTTTAGACTAAGTGACAAGTTAAAACTTGTCATTATTTTGTCTCCTCTCTATAATAAACATATGAGGTTTTTATTTACAATATTAGGGTGTTATTTATATTATAAATCCATTATACACCTCTTCCAACCTTTAAACTACCTCTCTTCATTAACCTAAACTAATCTATAGTTATACTGTGATTGTTTCACTAAGGGATACAAAGGATTCCTATACATGGTGATACGATTTTAAACACTCTATCCTATGAAATTGATCTATTTTTACATCATTTATATCATTATACATTTAAAACATTTTTTTTACCCACAATTCATGCTCTTACCCTTTTCACTACTCCCAATAACCATGAGTCTATAGTCAAACTATAGGTGACAATTTGAGAGAAAAAAGAGACCCCTGTAGGTGATGACCTGATTCAAACCATTGTAAATCAACTATCTTAATTTTTACTTGGGAAAATAGTGTCATATCTCATTCAAATAAAGTCATTTTGTCTTGAATTATTTAACCATTATGTCATGTTGTGTTGTAAGGCCATTTTGGCTTCAAGAGTACTATAGATTACTGAAAGTCTACAGTAAGAACTTGATTGGATTAGAAGCCTACCTACATCACCTTATTCTGATAAAAAAATGATATTTATATCAAAACACTACCCCTATTCTTGGGATAGAATATGAAAACCATCAGGGCTGTCCATACCTTAAGACACTCCACCAATAAATGACTTTTGTATGAGCAAGTACCTTATTCAAAAAAGTTAAGGTAAAGTGTCTCAATTATAGCCTTTCAAACTTGTGATCATAGACTCAAGTATATCTACCATATTATGAATCTAAAATTATAAAAATTACCTTATAAATGATATTATACCTCAATTAAGGTCTAAAATAAGTTCCAAAACCTTTATTTCAACTCTCTCAGACCTCTGTGGATTGAACTCAGACCATTATTGGGGCCACTTGTAGGTGAATATATTATTTGAACTATATATGTTGAATTGGTTTTCATTAAAAAATTATAAACTTTGTGATAGATCAATATTTTTGTTTCCACCGTAGGAGACTTATCATAATCCTTGAAATCTTCATGCTTCATCAACATAACTAGTCAAGGCTCCTTTACAACTGACTGTAGGTGACAGTCATAGGGTTTCTTAATTGTGTTTTAGAATTTTCACTCCTAACCATGGATATTATTAATAATAAACCCTAAAATAATAACTAATAACTAAGATAAGAGGGATTATAAATAACATGTCACACTTGATCTAAACCCACTATAGGAAGGTAAGCTTTACAAGAGTGAAAACATTGTTTACAGACTATAATAAAGTCCACTAGAAAAATGAGATGTTTATATCAAATTATTTACCTTCAAACATGTAAAAAATAATGAGAACATTGTGATAATTAATGTCATACTCCTCAATACTATGTTCAAAACTTGGTTTGCAAAGGCTAATCCAAATAAAGGAGATAACTAAAGGCTATGGGGATGTGTAGTCAAAAAAGAGAAGCTAACACTATTATAAATGGTTCATAGAGTAAATATCAATAATAATTTGACTATTTACATGAATTTTATGTACACATATATTACTACCACTCACCAAGTGGACTTACTCTAACTCAACTCCTCCTGGTCATACCAAGTAGAGACTGGTTGACCGTTTTAGCTTGACTAGGAGAGTGATCGGAAAGAGGGTGAATTTTTTACCATTTTTAGACCTATAAAAGATGATTGAGAATTCAAATGGACTAAAGGTACCTGAAGAGTAACTTTTGAAGTAGCCACACATGGCCAAACTATTCTATAGGCCATACAACTACCTAAAACCACATGAAACTCCCCGATCTTCTTATTTTCAACATTACACGTATAATTTATCAATCTAAAAATGGGTTCCCTAAAATATTATGACATTTATGATGTTATATTACACTTGGACACACTTGTATTCATATGTAAATTTTAAAATCTCAATTAACGACCAAAAAAATGGCTTAGAATGACACGATACTAACTTTGGACAAATATGACAATGATAATCATATGTTTGACCTTATTAAAGACCATGGGACATATTTTACACCCTAGGGGGTGCATATAAAAATATTTAATTTATAGGGGGTTAACATAATTTGACTTGTGGTCAAATTATTAAACATTTTGGTGATTTCCTAGGGGTGGCAAGCTAGCTATGCCAAAGACTAGTAGCCTTCTCGTAGCCATTGGGATATGGAATCACCTATATAATGTGCCAAGACACTAAATTGCCTATGAAATAGCACCAAAACACACCAAAAATATGAAACAAACACACAAAATAGCACACCAAATTAAACACACATGTGTTTTCAAGAACACTAAGGGAAAACACACACAACATAAGCAAATCACACCTATCCTAGTATGTATAAGACCTCAAACACTTCCGGTGAAGAAAAATCTCCATCACTTCAACTAGGATTAAATATAGTACATTTTTCATCATTTTTATTTCATGAAAGAAATCCACCATGTGAAGCATACTTATCAATAAACACTTGCTTATGTTAATGGTAAACTATCTTACCATCCTTAGGTTTTCTACTAGTTGCAAGTGTGACTCTTGGAGATTTCATGAATGCTCCATCTTGCCCTCCAAGAATCTTATTTGGCATTGTAATCTTATTGAATTATATCATGTTTAATTGATGTTCTTCATTTTGATTCTTGGGAAACATGAAAGTTCTCTCAATCTTACCTTCTAGGTCCTAATGCATTTGATGTTTAAAAACATCAAACTTATCTTCTTTCTACTCTATCTTGTCTAAGAGTGATTCAACGTCAAGTTGAGGTTTGAAATGCTCCTCAAATACACACATCTTTACCTTGTGTTCATTTGACTCCTCTATGACTGTAACCTTTTTGGAAATGACTAGACATTCATTCTCATGCTTAGCAAGACATTTTATTTCATTCTTAGAAGATTTATCAATGACCTTTCTATCTGATTCACACTTATTAATAGGAGAGGTTGACTTACTTATATATTCAAATTATTAAACTATGGCATGAAACTATTGTCATAAATCATCTTATTCTTCATGGTTATCACCTTCATGGATTCCTCCATCTTGTGTAAGTATAATGGCCTTGTCTTCATCATTATCTTGATCTACCAAGATTTGAATAACATCATAATCATGGAAATGAATAAGGTAGTTACCCTTAGTAGCTTGTGGAAAAGAGTTTTCAATGCTTACCTCAGATTACTACTCACCTTCCTCATGGATGATGTATGTACCAAGGTCAATTTTCTCAAAGAAAGTGTACGGATCATGTCCATAAGTTTTAGCACCATACTCATCTAGGAAAATATTAGATATTACCTCAATATTAGAGTATGCTCCATCATCAATATCATGTTCTTCTTGATCATTGATGACAAAATTTAGATTTGAGCTTGCTTCCACATAGGAATTAATATGAAACTTAGATAATGGTTGAGTTTTAATGGTTACATTTTCTCCATACCTTGTCTTAAAGTCCAAGAAGGACCAATTAGCTGAGAGGTATCCTCCCTTATCTTGCCTATGAAATACCTTGAAAAGTAGATAGCAAAGTGAGTTGGTAAATCAAATACTACTATATCTTGAAGAATTGGGAGATAGGACAATCATGAAATAAAAATCTTAATCCTTTGACAACTCCCACTAACTTAGATGGTGTCCTATAAAGTTGTAGCACCCCATTACTATATGTTTCATATTTAAAACCCAATTTATCTACCACAAGATTGGTAATCACTAAGGTACTTGCCCCACTATCCATAATAGAATTGTGAAAAAACTTGTCTCCAACATTGAGAGTGAAGTAAAAGGGTGGAAGATTTTCAGATTTGGAAGAGGGCTCAACAATGTGAGTAAGAGAATTAGTGAGTGCAACATTACCATGACTTGATGGTTGAGGACTGAGGTGAATTTGGGATAGCTTCTCTTGAAGAAGTTCCTTTTTATTGGGTATGTGAATCACTTCTTAAAGACATATATATATATATATATATATATATATATATATATATATATATATATATATATATATATATATATATATATATATATATATATATATATATATATATATATATATGCTTTATCACTCTTCAAAGAATCAAAAATGTTAAAAATGGGAAATTTAACTTTTTTATTTCCTTGAAGGTAAAGTTCCTTGAGTTTAAGGCATTGGATCACTTTGAGTCACCCTTCCAACATTTTGATTTGAAGTAGGTGCAGATGTTTTAGGGAGTGTCACACTTAGACTAAAACCTTTATAGCTTGTAGGAGGATTATTTGCACTTGATTTAACACCATGAAGATTTTTGAGATCCTTCCTATTTTATCTTATATTTTATACTATAGAAGTAATCTAATTGAGGACAAAGGTTTCTTCCATTAGAAAATTTTCAAGGTTCACCTTTTGGGGATACCATCCTTCATTTGCTTACATGTAATTCTCATCTTATATTGACAACTAAGGAGTGATTCCTCCATGAGAAACCAAATATTTTTCCCCACCTTCATTGAAATACATTAATTGTCCTTGCTTTTATTATTCTCCTTGGACCAAGTTACTATAAACCAAGACCATAGCTCTTGTGTTGGAGGTGGAAGTTGGGTTATATGCATTGGGTGGTGTATTAAAGTTAGGTTGTCCTTTCCCTCTACCATGACCATATTATTAAGGTGGGAGCTTATTTAATTTTTGAGGATAAGGGTAGGGGATTTATTTGATGCCATATTATAGATTGTGTTACCTAGCTTGAGCCTCTAAGGATTTAGACCTTGCCTCCCAATCAATAATATCTTTTACCTTCTTTAGGGCAGCTCTAGACTTAGTATTTGAACTTGGGACTTGAGCAAGACTTGGAATATCATAAGACATATTAGGTACTAGAGGCATAGAGACTTTTGTAGGTATTTTTTTAGCTTGTATTAGGACATTTTTATCACTAATAGCTAGGTCATAAGATTTAAGTAAGATTTAGGTCATAAGATTTAGCACTAATGGACTATATAATGATGGCTATGTCAATTATAATACCCTTAAATATGTATGGAAAATAAATCTTACATGTGGTCTCATGGGGGAAACCAACTAATGCAAAGTTATTTGAAATCTCTTAGTAAATTCATGCATAGTCTCCTTATAGCTTCTTTGAATCACATTAAACTGATGAACAAGTGATGTGTGAACACTTTTATCCTCAAAACTTGAAGTCAATAACTCTCTAAAATCATCCCAAGTGGTGATACATCCTCCTATAAATGTATTATACTAGTCAAGTGCTTTCCCTCTAAGGGAAATTACAAGTATTCTAATGGAAATATTGAATTTAGTGAAATTGTGAAAGTTGTAGAAGTTAGAGATGTACCTAATATTCTCACTAGGGGTGACATGACCTTCTCCATTGAGTGTGGGAACACTATTATTGGTAGCATTAGGAGGTATATAATCATATACATTGAGGTGTGTGGAATTTTCAATTTTAAAGGTTAGGAAGGCATGTTACCTACCCATATCATCCTTACATTCCTCTTCACTCTCTTGATCTTCTTGGCCTGAAAATTTATCTTGTTCTTCAAAGGGCAAGATAGGTTGAGGATTTTGAACTTAAAGAGGAGGTTTAGGTTGAAGGAGTGGGTTGATTCAATTGATACCTATAATAGTAGTTGAACTATTAAGGACCATGAAGTATGAACAAAGGAATGATAAAACTTGGTCTAAAACCAAATATTACCTTGAATGGAGTCATCAAATGTAGAGTAGAACACCATATGCAACTATGATGTTGTCAAGACCAACATTCACCTTGACAAGATGTATTTGAGATAATAATCCCACTAGGTGTGATATAACTATTTTCACAAAATATTACACCCTAGATATGGTTTTTAAATACTAAAAAGGATTTTTTCAATATGGTATTACATATAGGCATGTGGCTTGCCTATAGTAGAGGTAAACATCTAGGTTTAAGGGCTATCTCCCTAGATTTCTCTTTGCTTACTTATCACCTACACTAATTGTTTGCTTAGATGAAAAGGGATATAAGTAGCATGGAAATAATATAATATAATGAGGTGCTATACCATAAATATTTCACCTATACTACCATACAATTTCACTAAGAAACATGACTCACAACATTTGTCTCAAAATCCTGAATTGCTCTAATATTAGTATTTCAAACATGGAGGTGATATGCATTGAACTACTCAAGGTGAGTGAACCATGGGTAATATAGACAAATTCACTTGAATACACTTCATGTGGCCTATTATAGTGGAAGGTACTTACATCAAACATGGAAGAGTAGAGAGAAGGCAAAGATATATACATATCACTAGACACTTCACTATGCACCACTTCAAAAACTTAGACAAGATAGATTATTAAATAAAAACCAAATTGTAAAAAATTATTTCAAATTGAAAATACAATATCAAACCAATAGCTCTTCACCATACTAGGTGTGGATTAGACTATAAAAGACAAAATGGTTTGCATTTATAGGACATGTGAGAAGAGAAAGAAGTGAAGATTAAATGTCACAAGAACAATTTTAAAGCTTGAGAACCAGTTACATTGATAGATAATGGAGTGGATAATAGACCATAAATGTCTTCCTATACAATTATCCATTTGAAGCATTAAAAACTCTTCAAAAATGACATAGATAACTTCAACTACCTTCTTGAAACTACCTTCATGATGAATCATCTCTTGACCACTTGAAACTAGACTAGAAATACTTGACACATATGCAATATATTATGGATGTTGGAAACAAGATATACCATTCATCAGGTGTCTCCTTAACTACTAGCCTTCCTCATGACACTTATATTCCCTATCTGTAGTCACTCATTAGTCTTCTAGGACTTATTCTTCACATTTATCATCAAGGTGACCTAAAGTTTCTAACGAAATAAGTGTAAGAGGTGTTAGGAAACCTTTATATATTTTATTTATCTTCCACCTCATGAGGAATACCTTAAAAGGATCCAAAAACAAACTTCTTATCTTCTTACTGGGCAATCACTCCTCATTTTCATTATCTACCTAAGACTGCCTATGATGAATGGTGTAGAAGAGGGATTTTTATACAAAAAAATGGTAATAAATGAACATAAATATTTATGATAAGTCCATATTTTACTCATTCAATGGCCTTAATCCACCAATCCTCTTTTTTACCTATAAACCAACTTAAAACCTAAAAGAAACCTTGATTTTACCCTGTCTATACTAGTGATATTATAGATCAATTAGGTTTATAGGATCTTGATAGAGTCTTAAAAACATATAAAACAATTTTAAGGCAAAAATACCCCTCATGAATGCATCTCCTTGCATATTTTCTCTATCGAGCAAAAACTAGGTTTTTAAGAGGGTTTTAGAAGGTTTTGGTTCTTAGTGATACCTCAAAAAACTTGGATATCTAACTCCTAAAATAATTCAATAAATTTGGAGTATGGGAGTTACATAAACTACATATATATCCTTTAGGTTCCATTAAATGTTTTTATACAGGGATGGACATTTGAAAATGGCCTATCAATCTTTTGAGTGCATTCTGGGTACCCCTAAGATGGTTTTAGTTCAAATTGACCACCTTGTGTTGTCCCTTTATGAACTAGTGGTTATAAATAATACTATAATTTACCTTTAATTATTATAAATGTTCCATGTCCATGTGACTTTATTTATACCCTTGTAGGGCTTAGGTCTAATTTTAGGCCTAATAGGCCTAACTATGTTCTAGTTATCCATGACCACCTCTAAGTAGTTTCTAGTGATTGTGAAGCCTTATACACATTTTTTCATGTCTAAAATAACATTTAAAACCATTATATACTATCTAAAGAATACTCATGTCATCCTATTACCATCTACACACCAAGCTTGCAATCATCTTACTCCTAGAGTGCCTTATATCTAAGACAAAAAAGGGCATATACCCTATTTACAATGACAAAATAATAATATGGGAGGATATATTATGTATTTAAGGATATATATACTAATTTTTAATTCTTGGTGGCCTCTGAAAATCCCTCAATATCATAAATCCCTAAAACTAGCTTTCAAGACTGTGTATTGCTTGTAGGTAAGAGAAACCTCAGATTGAATGACAAGTTAGAACTTATCATTGATCTAAATCCTATCTATGGTAAACATATGCGGTTGGTATTTACAATATGATGGTGTGATTAATATTATAAATCCATTAAACACCTCTTCAAACCTTCGAGCTACCTTTCTTCACTAGAATGAACTAACATGCAGTTAGATTGTGATTGTTTCAATAAGGGATACAAAGGATTTCTATAGGTAGTGATAGGCCTTTGAAAACTATAAATTATGCCATTATTTATTTTTATTTCATTTAGATAATTATACACTTTTAATCATTATTTTTTACCTATAAGTCATGCTCTTACCCTTTTCACTACTCCCAATAACCGTGAGTCTATAGTCAAATTATAGGTGACAATATGAGAGAAAAAGGGACTCCTATAGGTGATGACCTAAGTCAAAAAAATGTAAATAAATTACCTCAATTTATCCTTGGTTCACTAGTGTCATATCTCATTCAAATAAAGTCATTTTGTCTTGAATTATACAATCATTGTGTCATGTTGTGTTGTAAGGCCATTTTAGATTCAAGAGTACTATATATTACAGAAAGTCTACAGTGAAAACTTGTTTGGATTAAAATCCTGCTTACATTACCTTATTTTGACAAAAAAAGGTCTCTTTATGTCAATACACTAACCATAGGCCTAGGCTATAAGATGGAAACCATCAGGGCTATCCATACCTTAAGACACTCTACCAAGAGATGACTTTTGTATAAGCAAGTACCTTATTCAAAAAAGTTAAAGTGTCTCAATTGTAACATTTAATACTTTTGATCATGGACTCAAGTATATTTGGCATCTTATGATTCTACCATTATCAAAATGGCCTTATCAATGCTCTTAGACCTCAATGAAGGTCTCAAATAAGTTCCAAAACCTTCATTTTAACTCTCTTAGACCTTTATGGATTGAACTTAGACCATTACTAGAGCCATATGTAGGTAAAGATATTATTTGAACTGTATGTGTTAAATTAGTTATCATAACCAACTTCTAACCTTTTTAATAACTCAATATTGTTGTTTTCACATTAGGATGATTCTCACAATCCTTTAAATATTCATGCTTCATCAACATGACTAGTCAAGGTTCCTTTACACTTGACTATAGGTGATAGTCATAGGGTTTCTTGACTTTGTTTTAGACCTTTCACTCCTAACCATGGATATAAATGAGACTAAACCTTTAAATAAGAAATTTTCACTATGTTAAGGGGGATTATAAATAACATATCACCCTTGATCTGAAACCATTATAGGAAGGTAAACTTTGTAAGAGTAAAAACATTATCTACAGATTGTAATGAAGTCCTCTACTAGAAAAATGAGATGTTTATATAAACTTATTCACCTTCACACATGAAAAAAATACTATGAACCTTTTGATAAGGAAGGTCATACTCCTCAATATCACATACAACACTTGGTTTACAAATACCAATCCAAATAAAGGAGAAAACTAAAGTTCATGGGGATGTGCAAGTAGAAAAGAGGAGCTAACACTCTTAGTAATGGTTTATATAGTAAAAATCACCAATCATTTGAATATTATATAAATTTTTAGTAAATAGAGAGTAATATCACCCACCAATTGCACCTTATCTAACTCAACTCCTCCTAACCATACCAATTAGAAACCGGTTAACCTTTTTAGCTTGTCTAAGAGAGTGATGGGAAAGAGGGGTTATTTTTTGCCATTTTAAGACCTTTTAAAGCTACCTAAGCATGTATATGGACTAAGGGGACTTGAAGAGACACTCTTTAAGTAGCCATGCATGGCCAAACTATTGTATAGGCCATGAAACTACCTAAAACCACATGAAACTACCTGATCTTCTTGTTTTCAATGTTGCACCTATAGTTTGTTAGTCTCAAAATAGTTTCCATAAAATTTATGACATGTAAGATGTTAGAGTACACTTGGACACACTTATCTTATTATGATAACTATACAAGCTCAATTAATGGCCCCAAAAGTGGCTTAGAATGACATATGACTAACTTTAGACAAATATGCCAAAGATAAACAATATGTTTGACCTTATTAAAGAGCATGGGAAACATTTTAAACCTTAGGGGACCCATATAAATTTTTTAAATATATAGAGGGTTGATCTAATCTGACTTGTGGTCAAACTAGTCAACATAACCCTTGGCCTTATGTGCAACACAAACACTTGTGCTTATTAAACTTGATACCAATGAGAGGTGTCATGATCTATATCATGCACTTATATATGAAGTCTTATTCTATGATCCTTATATTATGTGCTTCATTGATACATGTAAATAGACATGAAATTTTTATGACTTGGATTACTTATGTTACATACATTACTTTATTGACATATACATTACTATGATGACATAATCTCCACATGTTCACATGAAATTACATGTTACTATATTTATACATGACATGATACAATTAAATATTCTTTTGAGATGAATGACTTACATGATGCATCCCTCATGTCAAAAGGGGTTATTATATTAGTCTTATCATAGATAAATAATCATTAATGTGCATAAAATTAGATCAAAAAATATATTTTAGAGATTTAGAATGGTTTAGATATATAACAAACATTGATACATTGATATAGATTGTGAGGGAATATGATATACATATGCACTCAGTTTACAAAAATTAAACATAAATTCACATACACACTTGGGTGCATATCATTGGTTTATGCACATAGTTTATAAGATCATGAATTAAAAGTATCCATATACATAGATATTTGAGATACAAGTTCTCAAATTTAGAGTATAAATGCATAACATTATATATTAGTTGGAACATATTCATGGAGAATAATAATTTTTCATGCACAATTATACACATTTTGAGATTAAGGGAGCATGATACTAGTTAATGCACCATACATAATAAAATAGTTTACAAATCATTCCACTTCAATCTTATTAAATTTCCATTCATGATGGGGGCATGAACATTGTTAATTTTTGTTGTTATTTACACAACATACCCTAATTATTATTAAGAATCAGGGAACCTCTTTTTGTTTTTTGCATCCATTCCTACTTATGTTGATGGCTCATTGGTCTAAGCACTCTCATATATCATTTTTGGATCATATTAGTTTACATGATGATATGGGATTCATAAACATAAATATTAGAAAGACCATTCCCATGTGAGTCAACTTTGTATTTTGCACTTAGCATGAAAGTAGAGTTTTGATCTCCCAAATTACCTTTAAATTCTAGCTTACCCATTTCTCTCAACCTTATATAGGAGGCCATCTCTATTTCCATGTATTATGACCCCCAAAAGCTATCATATTACAAACACCAAGTTTGAATGACAAAATTTCATATACAATACTTGGTCCTAAAGCAAAGTCTTACTACACTTATCCTTACTTCACATTCTTTCCTACTTGCTCTTGTATCTCCCTATAGCTGCTTCAAGGGGTCATTTTGAGTTTCATTCCTATTGGTGCTATATAAATTCTCCCATAATATTTACATCACTTATGTTTATAATTTTTATGTTTTAATCTCTAATCGAAAACATAATTTATCTACACTTCTCCCACTTGTGGGATCTCCTATGGAGTCTATCTCTAACTCACCTAGCTCTCTTGGCCTGATCTAGGAGTAAATTTGGTTTTCATGTTATTTCATCCTCTAAAACTAGCTTCATCTCAAAAATAGGGCCCATTAGAGAAAGTTTTGTATTTTTCACTTCACCCATAAATAACTCTTCACCTTACTTATGTATCTTGAAAAATTTTACTAATATTCTTAGAATCCCATCTTTTTCCTTGGTCAGGTCTATCATGTTGGAATTTATGTCCTTTTACAATAACTAGGTATTTTCATTCTATTTGATCTTCATTAGGTTTTATTTAACCATATGGGACTTAATTATTCTTTATAGCCTAATTAGATCTTCATCATCAAAATATCTATCTTTTGGTGGTGAATGGGTTTCTCTTTAAATATTTATTTAAAATTTCATCTTTAGTAGACCTAATCAAGATACTAAATCCCAAATAGGTATAAGGATGTGTTGAGAAAGGAGTCTAATGATAATCAAGAATTTATTTATATTTAGGTCTAGGTGGTAGTCATTTATTATAATTAGTTATGTTTAGGATTTTATTTTTTGTATAGGCCTAGGTGGACATTGGTTTTAACTCACAATATTGTCTCAAACATTTCCTCGCATGGGTCTAAGGGGTGAAACTCTTTGTGTTCTTGATGATAATTAGATAGTTTTTATTGATTGGGTCTAGATTTATCACCTAGTGCCTTTATTTAATATCAGGATATTATTCTTGTGAATGTTATTTTTTGATGTCACACAATGGGAGCATCGAGGCCTGAGGCATTTCATTGCTAATCACTCTATGTAGTCTCACCAACATTGGTCAAGTAAGATTCTTGTCAAATGGGAGATGGTTGATGGGGGTCCTCACATTAGTTAACATTTATTTTTAGTAGTTTTTGATAGCTTTATCCATGTTATAGTCAATAGTTAGCCATCGAGGATGACCAAATCTTTGAACAATGATAGTCAGGCCCCAAATCTTGACTAAGTAGTTGGGAAACTTGGGGACCCTCCCCTTCCTTTATCAATTGGGATTTTATCCACTTACTAATCATGATGAATGCCTTTAAGATATTTTAAAGCATTATCATAGTAGTATGCATGTGTAATGCATATAATAATAATAATAAAATGTCGAAGCTTTTCCCTCAAAGACCTATTCGGAGGTCCTAAGATCGATTAGGTCTTGGGGACCCCCAATTTGATTTTTAAATCATGAAAAAGACCTATTAAATATTTGAACATGTGATTAGGTCTAAAAAATTTGAAATTTCCAATTTAGAGCTATTTATACCTTTGAGGTCCGATTAGGTCTTGAAATTTTAAAAATAAAAAAGTAAATTTTTGAAAAACCCTATTGCATTCCAAAACATAAATAGGTCTACCCAGGATTTTTTGACCTATTCTTATTTTTTTAGCATAGCTTTAGTATCTAGAGTCAATTTTAAAAACTATTCAAATCATCAAAAAGATAGTTTTGGTTTAAACATACTGATACATTTAATTTAACTTGATTCCTCATGGTGTAAAACTAGTTTGCATTTTTATGTTACATGATGCTATTATGGCTCTTAAATTCATGTTTTTGACTTGATTTTTGTCTCTTTTTTTATGTGAATAGGGAAAGTGATGGGATTTGGAAGGATAAGGAGGTATTTTATACATTATTGAAGGTATTTGGATATTATGGAAGTAAAATTGTTCCCCTTTGGAAGAATAATTCCTATATATGGATGGACTTTTTACTCTCCAAGGGTTGTCCTTTTATCCTCTTACATGACATTTGGTTAATCACCCCTTTAATTTAATACAAGTTTTATCCTTTATTAGTGTTAATATCTCCCTCAAGTCCTCTCTCGAAATTATGCTAGAAATGTTTTAGGAGAACAATTTTAATGAACTCAATTTTGATTATCAAATGATGGATTATTGATTAATTGAAGACTTAGGATGATTTACTTCTATTTGCATGTGTATATAGTGGTGGTTGTTTTTATTTAATTGTTTTTTCCCCTTAGAATCTTGCATTATATTTGGTAGTAATTATGAATATGTTGGCTGGTTCATGGACTGATTTGTGGAGTTTGTATGATTGGGATATCAAACTTCCTACATTATTGCAAGCTTTTATTTCTTTCCTTTTTTCCTTAGCTTTTTCATTTATTTTATCAATTTGTTAATCTAGGATTTGAAATAAATGTGTGCCTAAATTAATATATTAAAATTTTCTTTCCTTTTATCTATTATTTTAACTCATTGTTGAATGTTAAGATCATGGAATGAAAACAACAAAATCAATTACAAACCAGTTAACAAAATCCTACACTTGCTAATTTGTAATTAGGAATACCGAATGAATGCTTGTTTACCTATTTTTAACACCCACACTAAAATCAATCAAATAAAATAACAAATTGACATTTTTATTTTACATTGTTCAAGTACCCAAAACTTGCTAAAACACATTTAAAAACTAGGATAGGTTGAACTAGTAAAGGCCCATTGAATAAAATGGTCATAATGAGCCACTAAGTGTAACGAAATTACTTAGATTATTCATAATAGTAGAATAATATATCATAGAAGTGAGAATAGGATGAGGAGATCCAAATTTTTTTTTCAAAATGATATAATACTTGAATATTATGATTGAACCACTTCAAGGGGGAAACCTCCAAAACAATTCAATAAAAACATGATTCTTAATATATCATTAAATGCTAACCACTATATATTATACATAATATTTTTAGCCATAGTTATTTCATAGGTTGACCATACTAAGAACATCAAGAAATAAAATAAGATAATATGAAGGTATGTAGGCCATAATTTGGCCACATATATCTATAGATTCACTGTAGGTTAAGGGCATAACATGCCCCTCCCCTTCATAACAATGTTGTCCTCAATGTTGAATCAAACCAAGGTGTTTCTTTAAGAATGATTCATCATCCCATGTTTCATATTCAAAATGTAGGTTATTATATTTTATCAAATAATCCTTAATTGCTCTAGTCTATAGTTGATTAGTGCACATGTGAAGGATCTCTTCAGGCTCTAGAATGACTTGGCCTTCTCCATCTAATTCAAGTAACTCAGTTTAAATGAAAAATATATCTCCAATTACCTTATTTAATCAAGATACATATAATAATAGATGTATACAAGTGGATGAGGGTAATTCAAGTTTGAAGGCCATACTACCAATTTTATACAAGATCTGATAAGGGACATAATACTTAGGGGATCACTTGTTATCATTTTTTTGTTGCTTTAGATACATCTATTTATATGGATATAAATTCACAAACACCCAATCACCTATGTCAAAATATAACTCTGATGTTGATCCACTTTTCACTTCATTCTATTTTGTGCCATTACTAATTTTTCTCACAAAATAATGAGTACCTCCTATTGATTATGAATGTGTTCCTCAATAGATTGAAACTTCAGATGCATTTTAAAGGCTGAATTTATGGATGGGGGGTGATACCCATACAATGCCACAAACTGAGACATTTTAAAAGAAGTGTGAAAATAAGTGTTATAGCACCATTAGGCAAGTGGCAATGAATAAACACATTTGTCCTATTTATCAGATATAAAACAACATAGATACACTTCTAGAAATTTATTGACTAATCATGTTTGTCCATAAGATTGAGGATGATGGGATGAGATCTAAGCTAAATGGATGCCTAGACATGCAAATAATTTAGTCTAAAAATTACTAGTAAATATAGGATCTCAGTCACTTACAATGAGCTTTGGAGTACCATGAATTTTTGAACTATATTAATAAAAGGAAAAGCTAATGTACTAGAAATAAATAGTTGTGATAAGGAAAAAAAATGATCATACTTAGTGAGTCGATACACAACTACCATGATAACATTTTTATCCTTAAACAATGGTAAGCAAGTAATGAAATCCATGGAAACCTCCTCCTAATGTTGGCTTGGGATTGGTAAAGGTTGAAAAAAACCACATTCTCTTTGTATTTCTTATAGACCATTTCAAAATCATAGCCTAACATTTTATTAACCCAATTTTTTTGTTCTTTAGATGACATCATTGTTTCAAAAAAGAATTTATGTTATCATGATCAATATTTACCTAAAAGTGATTACCCATTAGATAAGGTATCTATTACTTAATTACATGTATAATAACCATCATCTCTTTATCATAGATTTGTTTGAGCCTATTTTTTAACTTAAAATAGTGACTTTAAAATGCTAGTGGTATGAATTATTTCATGATTGCATGCCCCATGCCATATATCGATGTGTCACACTCCACAACAATTTCTTTTTAAAAATTAGAAGTAGCCAAAAATGGAGTTTTGCACATATCCATTTTCAGCCATTCAAATGCTTTGGTAGATGAATCAATCCACTAGAAGGATTATTTCTTCAACAAAGAGGTGAGTGGGGCTACATTGCTACCATATTTTTTGATAAACATGTGATAGTAACCAATTATCCCCATAAATCCTTAGAGTTTATTGGGGGTCTTGAGAACTTTCCACTTCATCATCACTTAAATTTTTCTAGGATCAAATTTAAGTATTTCATCTGAAAAAATATGACCTAAGTACTCAACCTCATGGACAGAAAAATCCATTTGGAAGGTTTGGCATAAAGATGATATTGTTCCAGAATTAAAATTATCTATTTCATATGATTCAAATGGTCTTCTAATTTGTTTCTATAGATGAGGATATCATCAAAAACCACCAATATACACTTTCTAAAAATGTTCTAAAAGAAATATTCATCAAAATCTAAAATGTAGATGGTTCATTTATGAGGCCAAAAGACACGACCATAAATTCGTAATGGCCTTCATGAGTTCTAATATCTATTTTAGGTATGTCCTCATCATAGATTTAAATCTAATGGTACCCTGAGAAAATATCTAACTTGATAAAATAAACAATACCATGTAATTCATGTATAAAATCATTAATTACTAGAATATGAAAATTATCTTTGATGATGTACTTTTTTAGTTGTTTATAGTCTGAGCACATCCTCCATGTTTCATCCTTATTCTCTACCATGACCATAGGGGAAAATATTCTCTTGACTATGTTGGTTGATTCCTATCTACAACATTTCCTATACCATATTTTAAATTTCACTCTTTTGGGCATAAGGATACCTATAGGTTTTGATGTTGGGTGGTGTACTTATTGTAATGAGCTTGATGGCATGATCATGCATGTAGATTGGAAAGGGTCCTTTTGACATGTCACCAAAAATAATAGAATGGCCATCCAACACTCTTTGAAAATATAGATGTGTAGACTCCTTATTTGGTTGAACCTCTCTAGAAAATATAAATCCCTCAACACCTTTTCTAAGAGTATTCATTATTTGATTGGAATAACTAGTTATGGAGATTTATCCCATAATCCATGTAGTTTAAAGGTCCTACCTTCTAAATGGAACCTTATGAATAGTTCCTAGAAATTTATCTCCATAGTTTCCAAAGTGGTGAGCCATTGCACTCCAAAAAAAAGTCAACTTGTATCATGGGAATAACAAACATAGGGGGATCTAATAGGTAGTCTCCTATAAAAATATTAATGCCCTAGAATTTTCATGAATAGTTAATTATACCACCATCTACAATCATGACCTAAAACTTTTAAGATGGGTAAATGAAATGATTCAAATGAGTAGGAAAATTACTATTGATGAAGCTGTGTACTCCCAAATTCAATCAACATAGTCACCTTCTATTTCTTAAGGAAACCCACCACCTTAAAATTTTGAGTACTAATTCTTGAAATTTCATGACATGAAATAGTAGGTTGACAATTTTTAGATTCATCCTCAAGTTCTTCCAAACCTATACCTGAAGCCTCATAATATTCTTCCTCCTCATTTGTGCCTTCTATGTAAAATAACTTTTCAGCACATCGATGTCCTTTTATCCATTTGTAATCATAGTAAAAAAGCCTTTTTCACACTTTTCTTCAATTTAACGATGGGTCAATCTGGTAGGCTACAAAAATGATGGTGCTAGGAAAGTGCATTCATGAACACTAGTGAAAGGTATTCATTAGATCAACTCTTTTTCCTCAGCCATGTGTAACCTTGGTATGGATTTAGATACATCATTATGATGAAACATATGAACCTATAATTTGATTCTATATTTAAGGCCACCAAAAAATAGGTTAGTTATATTTTCCTCATTAATGTCCATCACAGGTAAAGAGAGATTCTAAATTTGATGAATGTAATCCTTTACAATATTAGTTTGGTGTAGTTTGGCTAAATGGATGAATTAGTTTTAGAGACATTATTGCAATAGTGGAGCTAAAAATCTTCTAAAAATATCAACCATAAAATTGGGACACCCTTCTTTTTATTTTGAGCACACAACCAGTGATACCAAATGAACTACTCAGGTTCCAAATATAGAAAGGCTATGATTAACTTTTTCAAATAGGGAGTCTAATGTAGATCAAATAAATTTTAAATTTGAGTAATCCATGTGATCATATCCTTACCATAAAACTTGTGAAAGTACACTTTTGGTAACATCAACTTCAGGCATGGATTGGTGTTAGAATTGGTTAGATTAGGAGACCTAAGATAGAGTGGTCAAGAGTTATTTTGAAAAGGTTGAGATATAAAGTTGGCCAATTGCCCAGTTAGTTATTTAAATTGATCCCTCAAGCCATTCCTCTCCCCTCTCATCCCCATAAACTACATAGAGATCATCTTTATGTACCATACCATGTAACTCTAATTGAATGTGTTGAACCACCACTAAAATACTCAAATCTAAAGTTTTTGATTCCATCTCATCTTAGTGAGGATTTTTAGGAATTTATTTCCATTTCCTATGTCCATGAGTGTTAGGAATATCCATGTATAAACCCTATGGGGGATTAACCCCCCTACCAAAAATCATATCAGTAGATGATACCATTGTGATTGCCTTATCAAGACCAATCAAATGACTACTAATGTACACAATGGTGAATTTTTTGGCTTAGAAAAGTATACTGATATCTTATACCATTGTGATCATCTCATAGAGATGAATCTAATGACTAGTAATTTACACAAGGTAAAAAATGTTTCATATTTTTTTTCTTTTTATAAAAAAATCCACAAATAAAATAGTAGTGACAAAAACATTCAATTATTCTTAGATCACAAGTTATGTTTTCTTAAACCTTCTAGTGCTTAACATGCCAAATTTGAAAAAGCCATTTCATAGAAACTTACCCAAATTTAAGCTATGATACAATTTGTAATGAAATTAATTAGATGATTCATATCAATAGAATAATATATAATATAATTAATAACATGATGAGTGGATCCATAACAATAATTATTGAAAGAATAGAATGCTTGAATATTATGACTGAGCCACTTCAAGGGGGAAACCTCCACAATAATGCAATAAGAAAAAAATTCATAATATATAAAAAAAATACTAACCACTACCTCCTATATATACTCTTCTTAACCATGGTTATTTCATAGGCTGACCATACTAAGGACATCAAGGAATTAAATAAGATAGTATGAAGGTTTGTAGACCACAAGTCAGCTACACATATCCCTAGAACACTATAGGTTAAGGGAATAATATTGAGTGAAGATGAGTGCACCTATACTAGGAAGATATAAACCTTTGGGATATTCCCATGAATCTCCTTTCAAGAGAGGCAAGTCACGAGATCAGCCTAGGATGTTAGCTTGTGCTGAAACACTTGTCAACATAACTAACACTAGAGAGAGGTCTTGTTTTAAGTAAGAACATTACAACCAAAATCTTAGATTTTTTTTTTAAATTGGAGAACTTAGAAATGCTACCAACACTTAGGTAGTTTAAAATATAAACTATAAAATAGATGGATACCCATAAGATCAAGTTTTTTAGGGGCTTAGTTTGAGTTTTTAGAACTCACTAGACATAAGAAACTAAGGGTAAACAAACATAAATCAAAATATGAAAAATACACTCAGTTAGTATCTTGATTGCTACTATAACTCCATTTATAAAACCATTTGATACCTTCAAAACCAAAAATGGTGGATAATATCACTTAACTTGGTGTAGGTGGATGCCCTATGAACGTTCTAGGTCCTACCTATGATTTGCCCAAGAATCCTAAAAAATTCTACTCAAAATATTCATCTAATATGATTCAAACAACCAAGGAGAATATTTAATAATTTAAATATACCTTGACCCAAACACAAGTTCAAAAAAAAGATGTGGCTTGCCCCCTATTCCCTTACTCCTTTGGATAATTTGCCTATGGTTGGTATCTTGGCTTGCCTAATTGATCCATCACTTCCTAGAATGATTTAAAAGCTATTTTCATAGACCATTTATAGTTACCCATTGATCTAGATGTATTTTATCATTAATTTTTTGTTCCATGTAGGGATACAAATGAAAATATGAGTTTATTCAATACACACTTCCACAAGCTTTACCGAAGGTTGAAAAACCCATCCACTCAAATAGAAACAACTTTCATACAAACATACTTGAGGGATTTAGATTCAATGACTTCCATTTTCCTCAAAATAACCCTGAAATCCCTCTTATATTTGTCCCTAGAATACAATTAGGCTATAAACATTAAGATTTAAATGGTTTCACAAGGTTAAAAAATTATCCATTTGCCTTCATTAGGCCAACTAGGTGATTACAATCAGATCTTGATGATCAATCTACCCTTCAACACAATACTCTATTGATGATTCCAATCCTAGGTGCCCTGTATGAAAGAACAAATATAATATAAAATCCAACACACATGAATTACATGCCTATAATTATACCTTATATGCCTTCTAATCATGTTTTTTCCTAGGCAAATAATCTACAACTTATCCTTATTAGATATAACATTGCTTCCAATAGAAACCAATAGGTTATCCCATAATTTATAAAAAACCATACACATTTTAATAATTATTATAATAAATCACACCCTATTATCATTAAATTTATAAACACTAATGCACATGTGGCTAACTCATAATCACAAACGAGAAATCCATAAAATACTAGTGTGAAATCTAAAGTAGCCAATTTATAGAAAATGGTTTAGAGGTTGATGAATGATATGGTAAATTTATGTAGATAAGTGCCATAAAACACCAATTAGATTGTAAAAAATCCACCACCAACCAAAAATTTCAACTTTTAGAGAATAAAAAGATAATGGAACATGAGACCAAAAATAAGGGTGTACCTAACCCACTAGACAATAACAACTATAATAATAACAATAATGCTTCCAATACAGTCAAATTGGATGATTGAGGATTTCAAACTTATTTTAAGATAAAACATATGGATGACCATGCTATGATTGATTGTGCATAATTCAATTGTGCTAAAAAAAACTTCAAGAAGGATATGGATAACTTGAAACTAGTAAACACACTTGTTAATAACTCTAATCAAGGTGGAAGAAACATTGGTATAACTCTAGTCTTGGAGAATTATGAGTTTATATTTGAAATTAAAAATGAGCTAGAAGATAACCTAGATGAGGTCCACATGTTTAAATAATTTTAAAGTGGAAACAACTACCAATTGAAGAGAAAATTTCAAACTCTATTAACTAAATCTACTCCTTCAAACAATAATCAAGTTATGAGTAATGAGAACTCGATCAATAATATGTTTCCACCTACATCAACTAAAATGTCTGGCCAAACAAAGAACAACTCTTACACTTATAAAAACCAATAAACCAATAGAGCCAAATAAACATGGATACAATATTGTAGATGACCCAAAAAAAAATAAGGCCAATTTCACAATGTTTGACTTGATTTAAATCTCAAATACAAAGGACATGTTTCTAAAATAGTTGTTTTCTTCCAAAGGGAAATAAACTAATAGGAAAGATGATATTCATGTTTAAATTCACAAGGAAAAAATTAAGACTCCTCTATTCTTCCTAATAATTCATATTTTTCATAAAAACTTGCACAATTATCTAGTGGATTCAAGTGCTTCCAAAAACGTGATTCCCTATACAATTTTCCATCAATTGGGACTGACACCTAAAAATTCAAATAGTGAATTTGTTTAGTTGGAAAAATTAGAAGTCAAAGTTTTTGGTGAGCTAAATCACATCGATATGTAGTTAGATTTCAATATAAGGGTGAAACAATTTATTGACATCTAGGTAGTTGACATACCTGATTCTTATGACATGCTTCTAAGTAAAGATTGGTTTAGAACATTAAACGGTTAAATGACCACATACATATTTAATATGTGGCTCCAATAGATAGGCATACTCAATCAAATATAATTAAATGTGAGTCCAAGATGACCCACATGATAATGTAATATAAAAAAACCAATGACATCTTGGTTAAAGATTCAGAGCTTGGGGTGTACACACTTGATAAAGAAGCAACAGATTATAAGAAGTTCTATATCAATTTTTTCTCCATAAAAGAAAATGTAAAAATTGAAGAGCTTGATCAACATGATGAGGAGGATTTCCTATATGCATTTGAAATAATTTTGTTTCCTAGTGTTACCATTATACACGAGGATGAAAAATCGATTGGTTAAGTGAAAAATAAGGTTGTCAACAATTATTGTTAGCAATGGGTATGGTTGAGTGAGAAATTAGAAATCTAGAAGAGAGCTATATAAATGAATATAAGGAATTTGTAAGCACCAAAAATGAAAATATCACTATCATAACAACCCTATACTCACTTATGACACTATGGATATGTCCAAAAGGTCCCTATCAACTGAGAAACATGATGTAGATCCATTAATAATTAACAAAATAAAAGAATAAATTAATGTTAAAACAACATCAACTCATCATAATCCTACACATATCTGAAAACCATTTGTGGATTCTAAAATTTGATGGTTCCAAATATAAGAATGGGTGTGATACTGGGGTAGATCTTATCAACCTTAGAGGAAAGTCATATTTGGTTATATTTCACCTATAATTTAGTTACATAAATAACATGGCTGAATATGAGGTAAAAGTCCATGGTCTCTTGTTTGGACTAAGGAAGAAATTTAAAATGCTCAAAGTACTTGGAGATTCAAAACTATTGGTGAAACAAGAGAGAAGACAATATGTTTGTAATTACAAGCATTTATCTAGATACCACAACTGAGTGTGGAATTTAATATAGGATTTTGATGCTTTTAATATTAAAACCTTGCCTTGTAGAATAAACTATACAACAGATGCATTAGCTATAGCTACGAGTAGTTTAGAGCCTATATTTGACTCTAAGTTGAGAAGGATATCTATGGAGGTCTCTACTCCTTCCCTTATCAATAAAAATGCCTATCATCAACTACATCACAAGCACAAATGAATTTGAGACTCAAATTATAGATGAAAATGCCTACAAAAAGTTTGTACTTGATGAAGAAGGGGTAATCAATTTTTAAAAAATAATATACCCAAGGGAATGGTCTCATTAAAATAATTATTAGATATTGATTACCAAGTTGGTAAATAGAAATCAAACACCCACTAAAGGTATGCTACACCAAAATTACAATCTAGGCAATGCAAATGAATCAAATAACGTGACTATAAGCATGACATGTAATGAAGAAGAAAACAAGAATTTGTTGAAGCCTTAAAATAATTTAGAGGTGTTATTGTATGGAGTTATGAGGACTTAAATGTGTTTAACATGTCTATTCTCATGTATAACATTTTTTTCAAGCTAGGGGTCAAATCATTATGCCAAATACAAAGAACAGTAAACCCATCACTACAATTGTTGATATTCAAAGAAGTGTATAAATTACTCCAAGAAAGGATAATCTTCCCTATAAATCACTCTACATGGGTGGCCGATTTGGTGTTGGTTAGAAATAAAAGTAGGGAGTTAAGACTATGTATTAACTTACATAACTTGAATAAGGCCTTAGAAAAGGATAACTATCCATTACTTTCATTATATTAAGTTTTATAGATAGTGAACATCTCTCATTGATGCCATTCCTATATGAGTACTCAAGGTATTATCGGGTAGTGGTCAGTTATGAATACTAGATTAAGAAAAAATTTACAATAAAGTGGGGTGCCTTCATATATAAGAGGATGTCATTTAGCTTGATCAACATGGGTGTCACCTTTCAACATGCCATAGATATTGCATTCAAGGATCTTATTAGCAAATACATAGTGATATACATGAATGACTTAATTGTATTTTACAATAATAGGGAAGACC
The DNA here is from genome assembly GCA_037957365.1 of Torreya grandis. Classification (NCBI taxonomy): domain Eukaryota; kingdom Viridiplantae; phylum Streptophyta; class Pinopsida; order Cupressales; family Taxaceae; genus Torreya; species Torreya grandis. Next base: position 1,152,278 of record JARHVA010004974.1, read on the forward strand.
AAGTAAAAGACTAAAGAGTAGTATTGTAGAGGTGAAGAGATCATGGGATCTCCATAAACCTGAATAAGTGCATATTTGAGGTGAAGGAAGGCAAATTTCTTGTCCATATCATCTCAAAATGAGGCATATATATAGATCTAAAAAGAGTGGATGCAATTATAAAAATACACTACCTAATAGTAGAGAAGAGATGAAGTCATTCTTTGATAAGATCAAATTCATTAGGAAGTTCATTTTGGGTTTTGTAGAGATATTATAACCATTGAACAACATGCTAAATAAGGATGCAAATATTTAATCGATGGTTGAAGTACAAACAATTTTTGCTTAGATCAAGAAAGCAATTGTAAACACACTGGTGCTAATTAGTCTCAACTATATAACCCTTTTACATCTACTCATTCACCTTAAAATACTCAAGTGTTTTTGTTTTAACACAAAATAAAGAAGTAGGAGATGAGATACCTATCTCATTCATGAGCTCCCCACACTATAATGTTGAAATGAGGTATTTTAATATAGACAAATAACCTTTTACCCTAATAAAAGTAGTTAAGAAGTTTACGCACTATATTCTTCATAACAATGTGTTTACAGTTATGCCTAACCTAGATGTGAAAGTTATGTTGATGAAAAATGAGTTGGGTGAATGAAGGATCAAGTGGATGACCATTATCCAAGAGTTTGACCTAGAGATCTAGACAATGAAGATCATAAGACCCACAAATAGTGTGCCAATAATACATAGTATAAGACATTACTAATGATGAATAGTACCAAGACATGGTCTATTATTTTCTAAATAATGAATGCCTAAATCACTTGAATTTCATCCAAATAAGATACATATGCCTAAAAAGTAAAAACATCATGATTAAATTAGGTGTTCTATGTAGAATAAATCATGAAGGCATATATATTAGATGACTGAAGAAATAAGAAGCAACTGGAGTACTCAATGACTTCCATGGGAATTATGAAGCTAGTCATATATCAAAGAGTGATATAACCCATCATATACTTAGGGATATTTATTATTGGAAACACACTTTATAATATTCTCATGTTCACATCTAAAATTTTCAAACCTACCAAGTTGTTTCACATAGAAAGTATACCCATACCATGCCATTGTAGCCAATTATTGAGGTCCAACCATTCAAAAATTATGGATTGGAATTCTTTGGTGACATAAATACTAAGTCTTCAATATGACACAATTTAGTTTTTATGGAAACTAACTACTGTACCCATTTGTCTAGAGCTAAAGCATGCAAGAACTATATAATCAATGTGGTAATAAATTTCCTAGAAGAACATATCATCATTAGGTTTGGGATTCCTGCTACTCTGGTATGTGATAAAATTCCTACTATCTCTTCTCTTCAATTTACTTAATGGGCCTATTAAAACTAGGTAATCCTAAAAATCTCTTCTAATTATAATCTATAGGGTAATGGGGTAACAGAATCAACTGATAAGAATTTGTTGGATGTTATTAAGAATATCTTGGCAAAGAACCCTAGGGACTGGCACAATGGTCCAAAATTTGCTTTATGGTTTGATAAGACTAGAATTAAGGCAACCCTAGGAACATCACCATATCATATTATTTATGACCAAGACCCCATATTTCTATTTAACCTAAGAATCCCTCTGTTACAATTCATGAGAGACTACCTAGAAATAGACAATAAGATAGAAGCTCAACTTCTTAACTTGATATAACTTGATAAAAAAATGTGATGCAACCCTATTTTTTTATAAAACACATTTATAGGTCATGAAATGTTGGTTTGACAAGTGATCAAACATGAAAGCCTTTAGAATATCTGACTTAGTCCTTATCTAGGTCAAGGCCCATGAGAAAAAAAGGACAACATGACAAGTTTACTACCCTATAGTTGGGTCCCTACCAAATATCTAAAATCCTACATGAGAATGCATTCTACCTAAGGTGTCTAACTAGAAAGGATGTCCCATTGATTTTCATTTTATAGTTCCTAAAGCACTACTTTTAGGATTGAAATAACTTGGTAAGTTCTTGTAAATACTTTCTCTTTCCTTATCCTAATTTGTTTCTATTTTCTTTCCTACTTTGTTGTTATTTTAGGTTTTATTTTCCTATTTTTACCACTTTTAGTTGTCAATTCAACCTCATTACTTGTCTCTTTTTGGACTGGCCTAATTTTTTTGACTTATAAGTTCCCCTATTGGTCAAAATAATTAAGACTAGAAGGCATGCACATAGGTATCTTTAATTATTCTTTGAGGTGTAAATACTCTGAGTAGTTTATAACCTTAGATTATGTTTCTAAATTATTTTCAAATGTCTAGCTATCATGTGTGTTATGAATTTATTTGAGTTGTTTTAGGTTTGGTAAAACCATCTAGTCAATGAAAACATTATATGGAAACCAATCATGAAATGCACATCTTAATGGTTTTTGTGTTTGCCTATATGAACTTGTTATAGTGAGGATCTAATGTGAAAAATCTATAAGTCTTCTTTTTGCTTGCTATAGTGCTTTCCAACCTAGAATTGAGATGCTAAAAAATAAAGAGAAAATATAATTCAAGATAAGAAAATAAAAATCACAATTTCAAAAAAAACTTGATTCTAGGAGATTTAGGCAACTCCACCATAGGCTTTCCAACCTCATTAGCAGTGGAGAAAGGCCTTGAGTTGGATCATAAACAACTCTATCAGGGATATGGAATCTTGGATAGTAGTGAAGAAATGTATAAGAAATATTATCAAGATAGGATTCACTATCTTGATGATCAGATCCATAATATAAAGTCCTAATAAGTTCCACAAAGTGGTCAATTAACTTATTTGTGCATACCCAGTCAACAAGAATGTTTGATTTGATCTTGTAACCACTCCTGTCTTTTCCTTTCTTAATTATGTTCATGTTCTATGTCTAGTATTGGATATATAAATTGGGTTTATATAAATTTTTCTATCATTCCAAAATATTTATAATTATTTTATAGTAGAGTCTCCATTCGTTGTTACTTGTGCAACACACCCTAATTATTTTTAGGAATTATGGAACATATTTTTTATTTTTTTATCCACTCCCACTTATTCTCATAGCTCATTTGTATCAAAAATCTTAAGTATCATTGGTGTCTCATCTCAATTTACATGTCAAACCAAGACTCATAACCCTCATTGTTACAAATACCATACCTGTGCAAGCCAACTTTATATTTTGCACTTACTGTGAAAGTGGAGTTTTGACCTCCCAATTTACCTTTAAATTATGACTTACCCATCTCTCTTATCCTACTGTAATAGTTAATATTATTTATCATGCCATTCTATCTCCCAAAAACTATCCCATTATGACCACCAGTTTTGAATGATAGACTTTCATATATAACACTTGGTCCCAAAGCGATGTCTTGTTGTGCTTATCCCCACTTGGGATTCTTACCTACTTACTCTCTCAGCTCCCTACAACCACTTTAGGATGTAATTTTGAGTTATGTTCCTATTGGGCCTATAAAATCTCTCCCATCCCATCTATATCATTTTTATAGTTAAGTTTCATGTTTTACTCTCTAAGAGAAAACACATTTTTTCCACAATTATCCCACTTGTGGGGTCTCCCATGGAATCTCTCTCTAGATCACTTGGATTTCCTAGCTTAATCTAGGGGTAACTTTGGTTTGCATTAGATTTTGTCATTCGTAACTAGGTCCATCTCACCAATTGGACCCATTTGATCAAGTTTTATATTTTCACTTTCCCAAAAAATGACTCCTAATCCTACTTATCATGATTTAAAAACTTGATAATCTTGTAGGAATCCTATCTTATTCCCTGGTTAGGCTTATACTATTAGACTTCATGACCTTTGGTTCTAACTAGGTCTTTTCCTCTGATTTGGTTTTTGTTAGGTTTCATTCAACCATTTGTGACCTAATTAGACTTTATAACTCGATTAGGTCTTCATCATCAAAATCTCTATCTTTTGTCAATGATTAGGTTTTTATTTAAATATTTGGTCTTCATTTAAAATTTTCATCTCTTGTAGACCTAATCAGTAATCTAAAGCTCAAATAGGTCTATGGAGGGGTTGAGTAAGGAGTTTAATGCCAATTAGGAATTTATTTCTATTTAGGTCTGGGTGGTGGTCCTTTGTTATAAGTAGTTCTATTGAAGCTTTTGTTTGACATATAGGCATAGGTGGACACTATTTTTAACTTACAATGTTATCTATAGCATTTTACCTACATGGTTGTAAGGGGTGAATCTATTTTTATTCTCAATGTTAATAAGACATTTTTTTCTAATTGGGTCTAGCTTTATCTCCAAGTGCCTTTAGTGGAGACCATGATATTATTCCCACTTAGATATTAAATGTTGCATTTTGATGTCAAGCATTATGAACCCTGAGGCTTGAGGTCTTTCATTGCTAGTCACTTCACAAAGTTTCACCAAAATTGGTTATATATGAGTCTTAATTAATGGGAGATGGTCTATGGGGGTCCTCACATTAATTAACATTGACTATTAGTGGTTTTTCGATAGTTGTATCCATATTGTAGTTGATAATTAGCCATTGGGAATGACACAAGATTTGAACAATGATAGTTGCACCCCAAGTCCTAACTAAGTAGTCAAGAAACATGGGGACCCTCCCCTTCCTTTCCTAATTAGGATTTTATTCCCTTAGTAATCATGATAAAATATTTTAGACTATTTAAAAGAGTTAACATTTTAGTATGCGGGCTTCAGTCCCTAAAAAATAATAAAAGGTTACTTAGAAATCATGATGAAAGCTTTCAAGATTTTTTTAAAGAGTTAACATTGTAGTATGTGGTTTTTAGTTCCCAAAAAAAATAAAATGTTAAGGATTTTTCCTCGAAGACCTATCTAGGGGTCCCAAGACCGATTAGGTCTTAGGAACCCCCAAATTAAATTTTAAAGAATGAAAAAGACCTATTCAGGATTTGAACACCAAATTAGGTCTAAAAGCATTCTAAATGCTCAATCTAGATCTATTCAAAATTTTAAATTCTAATTAGGTCTTAAAATTTTAAAAATAAAAAGTAACTTTTTATAAACCTTGTTACATGCCAAAGCTTGGATAGGTCTACCAGTGGCTTTTTTGACATGTTTTAATTTTTTTAGCATAACTTGAGAATATGAAGTTAGTTTTCAAATTAGTTCACATTATTGAAAAGTTGGTTCTAAGGTGAACATAAAGATACCTTTAATTTAACTCAATTCCTCTTAGTGTAAATTTTTTTCACATTTTTATGCTACATGTTATTGTTCTATCACTTTAATTCATGTTTTGACTTCATTTTGGTCTCTTTTTTCAGGTGAATAGTGAAAGTGACCAGATTTGGAAGGAAGAGGAGGCAACAAAGGCATTAATGAAGGTAGTTGGATATTTTGAAGGGAAAATTAATCCCTTTTATAAGATTAATTTCTATTTATGGCTAAAATTTTTACTCTCCAAGGGTTGGATTTTTATCATATTGCATGAGATCTGACCAATCACCCTTTTAATTTACTACAATTTTTATGCTTTATTAGTGTTAATCTTTCCCTCAACTCCTTTCCTATCATTATGCTGGAAATTTTTTTGTAGAATGATTATAATGAGCTTAAATTTGATTATAAAATAACATATTATTTATTAATTTAAGACCTGGGATTATTTGCTTCCATTTTTGTGTGTATACAGTGGTGGTTGCTACTATTTCCTTATTTTGATCCCCTTATAAGCTTGCATTAACTTTGGATCTAATTTTGCATATGCTGGTTGGTTTATTGACTAATTTATGAAGTTCATATGATTATGATATTTAATTTTCTATGTTATTTCAATCTTTTATTTATTTCCTTTTCCCTTATCTTTTTTAATTTCATTTATTGGTTGATTAATCTAGGTTTTGAAAGCAATGTATGCCTGAATTAATAGATTAATTTTTGATTATTTTTCTCCTTTTTAGTACCACATTATTAAGTATTAAGATGATGGAATAAACACAATAAAATTAGTTATAAACCACTCAACAAAACCCTAAATTTTATGACTTATTATTGGGAAAAATGCAAATGAATTTTGTTTACCTATTTTTAGCACCCACACTAAAGTTAATCAAACAAAATATAAAATTATCATTCTTGTTTTACATCATTAAAGTACCCAAAATCAATTAAAACACATGTCTGAAATCTAGGATAGGTTGAACCAAAAAAGGCTCCTTGAATGGAATGATCATAACAAGCCACTGAGTGAATATCAGTGTTCTTAGACCAGGGAGATATAATCCTTGGGGAGATTCCCATGAATATAATTTCAAGAGAGGTGAGTCATGAGACAAATATAGGACATTGGCATGTGTTAAAATGCTCTCCAAAAATTTCATTTTGATCATGCATTTTATTTTTACATGGAGTGAACTTGAAACAACTAATGAAATGCATTAGAATTAAATATATAACCCATATGTAGTGGTTGATTAACATTTTATAAGTGAACCTAGTCTAATGGTTCTCTCATTACCTTCATATTTATTTGGGTTACTATATTATCTAATTTCCACCACATTCATGAGGGTTGGGGAGTGCTATCTTCCCAACCCAAGATCTACTATAGTTACAAAAATCTAGGGCGTAATCATGCCAAGTCTTTATGTGTTTAAGAAAGGAAGAAAAAGTTTCTCCAATGCTTCAATAAAGAAGCATCTTCTTTAAAAAGTTAAAAGGGAAACATGGCTTTCACTAAATCAAGGGTTTTTATATTTAATAACCTACATAATTAGAGATTCATATGAAATAAAAAGTGTGTTTTACACACTCAGGTACATTTTATCCCTTTACTCTAGTAATTACACTATTAAAATAAAATGGAGGAATTTATAGATACTAAAATCTGGTCTTTGGTACTTGACAATTGAAAAATTAATACACATTCACCACACATGACTTGAGTGTGCAAAAAAGGTCTTAATCCACCATTATCTCAAACTTTCATGTTATCTTATGAGTTAACCCTTATATTATGTTGTTAAACAACTATAGGAATCCCATTATCTATTTCAAACCTATTAAATATCCTATACAAACATATCTAAACTCTTAGATCAGCCTACTTATAATAGGCCAGTCCCATTAGATTTGGTCAATACCAAGAGTTGATACTAACATTATTTAGTCAATACTAATTTGATCCTAGCAATGATGATTTTATAAAATAAAATCTCTCCTTAGAGTCAACCCATTTTCCTATCATGTTAGTGGCATGATAAATTACCCAATTGGATCCATATATTAAAAAATCAAAGTCTCATTTAAAATGGACTTGGAACACATATATACATTATTACACATTGAGTAAATATTTCACATTATTTTCATATTGTGAATACATCACTAGGATTAGTCACAATCAAAGTATGAATCACTCTAAATCCAAGTGAAAAAAAGTATTACCAAATATCAGATCTAAATCATTAGCTACATACATTTAGTAAAAGAACATAATTATGTAATAAAACTATATGGGAGAGTTAAGTGTAACTTGATTTACCTCATGGAAGTATTAGATACATGTAAAAAATAAATCCTCAAAAGGAAATAATTGGGGTCAAATTAACCCATGACACTTTCTTTTATTTTGTAGGTTTATATGCCTCACAAACACACATAAGTTTTCAAGGAAGAAGAGGTTGATTTATACAATTGTGTGCATCATTAAGGTTTATGACCATGAATAAAAATCAAACATAGATAACCAAAAGTGATCATATATTCATTATTCCTTACTTCCACGTAGGTCAATATTGACTACCAAGTCAATACTGATAAGCAAGTTAGTATTGACCAATAGGTTAGTATCAAACATCGATAATGACTCAATAAAAAAAATGTCCCTATATAAACATAGAATCAATTTTAGAACTAAAGAATCACATGCCTTATTTATCCTAATTTTCACTTCTAAAATTCTATCATAGTCAGATAGTCACCCATAAAAGTTAAGCACTTACCCCTTTGTTGTACATAGTATATTTAACATAGGTCACTTGTCACATCAAAAGCACCAGTATCAATATTTTATTTTCATATGTATTCTTAAATGCTAAATATTAACATCTAAATTAAAATCCAAGTTATATCGTAATTATATTAATTTCATGACCTTAATAAAAATTAGAGTAAAATGTATTTAAAATTCATTGAGATTTCAATGATCTAAACATGCTAAAACTATAGTAATTTAGATTGTATAAGATATAACATAAACCATAAAGATCTAATTGTAAAAAATAGATTGATTTTAATTTATATTTATAGATATGAATAAGAGAGAGGGTAAATATATGATATTATGATCAATTTTTATCTCTTCCTACTGAAATTTTCCTCATATGCTCTATAATTGCTCTTTGATCACTCGACTTAGGAAACAGAGTAATATAATCTACCACAACACTGCCATTAAAGCCTATAAATTTGATGAAACTAATCCCATCCATTGTATACTAGAACTATATTTTTAGGTTTTTTTAGGATGTTCTCCCATAGATTAATGCCCCTACATGTGAAGATGATTTCTGAGTAATTTATACTCCTTAAACCTATGCATAGATTCTAATTTTTTCTTTATTTTCCTTAAAATCCTATCTCCACTTTCAACACTTTATTCTTTTGATAAATTATAAGTGTTTAGTGTGAATATATTTATGTGATTTTTATCATTTTATGTGATTTAATATTAAAATCATGTATAATGAAATAACATAGGAATATTGGTTATTAGAACAACCATCTTACATTTGTGCTAGGGGTTGTTAGTGGTTAGTTGTTAAAACAACTAACCTATTATTAGGGTGAATGGTTATATGATAATTATTATAGAATTGTATTGTTTATCATGAATAAGTTACATTTTAGTGATTTACCAGAACTATTTGTGACTCTACACATTTGTGAGTCTTCGACTCTCTTTGAATAGGGAGTAAAAGCTATATTTGGTATCAGAGCAAAAACCTTGAGAGATCTCTCTATAATTTAAGTTTTTTTTTTCACAAAGGCTTTGGAGTGAATACCAAATCCATTTTCCTTACTATTTGAAAGGATTTTTTTGTATATATCAATAATAATGTATTACAGACCACTATAAGTTCAGTTAACATTCTATTTTTTTAATTAAAAAATAATTACTTGTATTTATCTATGTTTTGTAGTGTGTGCATATATATATATATATATATATATATATATATATATTCTTATTTTATTTGGAACCTCTTTTGTACTAGACCAAACCAATTAGAACAAGTTATATTCTATAGTTTAGGGCAATAAGATCCGTACCACTTCTACATATGTCCACTTGGTTATATATCAACTAAGGGAGGGAATGTTGAGAATTTATAATTATTTAGTGTGAATATATTTAGGTGAGTTTTATAATTGTATGTGGTTTAATATTAAAATCACGTGTAATGAAATAACATAGGAATATTGATTGTTAGAGCAACCATCCTATATTTTTGTTAGGGGTTATTAGTGGTTAGTTAAAAAATAACATATTATTAGGGTGAATAGTTATATGACCATATATAATTATATTGTTTATGATGAATAAATTATGTTTTTGTGATTTATCAAAATTATTTGTGCTTTTTCACATTTGTGAGCCTTCGATTCTCTCTAAATATAGAGTAAAATTTATATTTTGACCTAGAAAAAGGGTTTATAAATACAAGTTTTACAAACCCAACCACACTTTACTAAGTAGTTGAGAATTTCCTTTGTTAATTACTATGAAGAGGATAAAACCACATGTAGTTCTTCCACCTATATGTGTGTGTGATCATTAGTGTTTTACTAAAATGTAATGCAACTCTTTAACTTTCAACACTTGACAATATCCAACTTTGACCTTGTGTTAATTTTTTAGACTTAGATTAAGGAGTGTTCCTTTGGTGGTTCTTGAAATTTGGATGATTTAGGATATTTCCTCAAGGACATGTAAATATATTTCTCAATGTGCAAGTGGTTTTCCATGTAGTGATGAGGTGAAAGCCAGATGATTGCTAGATAGGAATGGTGTAGGCTTGATGTGTATTTACAAGTAACTCTTTAGGTAATTTACCTCCATAACTGACATGTGAAACATGTAGGAAAACTAAAGAGAGGATTTTAATTAAAAAAATACATTACATTTCCCTAAAACATTGTCATCAAAGGTGGATGATACTAGTAATCACCAAAATTTGATTGTTGCTGACATTATCTAGGGAGGGAGAAACATGAATATGAGAAATGGATAAAAATTAAATAGGATAATATATAATTTTGGCATAGATTATGGAGATCTTGATTATGAATGAAAATAAATCAGGATGACAAATTCAATAAATAAATAAACATATATGAGAGAATGTGAACAAGAGTCAAATATGCACACATAAGTCATGTGTATCAATGACAAGTCAAAATTAATGTTTTCAAGTGTCTAATACTAAATTTTTGTTTGTCAAAGTTCCCAACCTTATTATAGAATTAAAAATTATAGATTAAAAGGATAAAAGAAATAAATTTTGTATCTAAGTATAATTATACCTGGTGTTTCTAGCCATGCCCTTAATATCCATCCTAATACATAAAAAATTTGTAATGAAACATTTAAAAATCAATTTACACTCATGATTAAAAATTGAGGTAATTTAGATCATTTAAATACTTAAAATTTAAAATAGAACTGATCTAGATCAAGGTAGAAAGGTAGCTCTTGGGTGTGAGTAATGTCATGAATCTGTATGTCCATATATCATATATAACTTGAATGTCCTACATTCCCTCATGTCTACCATGAAAATCATGTGCATATAAAATTGATATGTAATCTACAATACATATGATAAAAACATGTCATGCATAGGTCTTTTTTTTTTAATTTCTTGAATATTTTAAATTATTTTGTATTTTTTTTGAAATGCAATACATGAATATTATAGTCCTAAGATTATATATAAGGGATACCTAAAATCATATGGAAAGTCTAGTTATAAATTTCTTAGATTTGGATATATGATCTTGTTAAATGCCCATATGTCATCATCATTATCATCATCATATCTTTTTACATCAATCATATTCATGTTTACATTTTATCTTTCATGAATCTTATGCATATGTATTACATTTTCTTAAATTTTACATGAGGGCTGAATTTATCTTAGTAAATAATACCATTTAACTATTCCTTGAATCTTTAAACTTTTGGAGTTCATTATTTCCATCATGTTTAATATTGATTGCATATCCTTCATACAAAAATGTAATACACTTATTTGGCATATCAAATGTATCTTGAATTTGTTCTAACAATTGATGTTCAAGTATACCATGTGATTATTCTGAAGTTCATGTTAAAATATAAATGTATCCACAACCTTTGGACCACAAATAATTGGTAATAGGATATGGTCTATTGATACTTCAAAAATTATATAGATTGTTTAAATTCATCTATGTAATGACCATATTGTTGTAAAAATGGAATGTTTCATGTATTTTAACCTATTGGGAATCAAATTGAATATCTTACTAATAATTATCCTCAAATGTGTACCTAAATAGTAAATGGGTCCTTTAATGGATGCTTGTAATCTCTATGTGACTTATTATTTTGTTAAATCCTATTAGAAACCAATATCAATCACTCTTTTACCTATATTAGTGTGATGGTCCCTTCACCCTTTTAACTTATAAATATTTTTATATAATTCCACACAATCATCTATTTCATTCCCAATTATTATATGATAATTAAAATGACTTCTCTTATTGATGTGCTAATTTATCCATATCTCTATGTTGAGTGGAAGGTAAAACAATAAATTTATCCTCAAGTAAAATTTGTAATATAATTTTGGGTTTATATTATGAAATAATTAACTATACTATGATAGGAGATTCTATATCTAGAGTTTCATATTATTTACTAAATTTTTCACAAACATTGAGCATTCACCTGTGATGCATATTGTAATATTGTATCACACAAAATGTTTTTTCAATGAAGCACTTAATGTGAATGATTATTATCATCAAATTATACTACAATATGTATTTACATTTAGATCTTGATGAATGATTCAAAGGGGTGACTTCCATTTATTCAAATTTGATGACATATAAATGATACCTTTTGAATTATTAGTCCTCTCCATGTTTGAACAATCTCTATACTCTCTTGGATAAATAGGTGTAAAAACACGGTTATAAAAATACTCATCTATGTTCACTATAATTTCATTCTCTCCTCATCATAACTATTCCCTTCCATAACTATCTAATCTAAATCATATGAATTGACCGATAAAGGAAGATCTATTATCTTCTTCTCTTGTTCTTTAGACACTTTACATGGATATTTTATTATATCTTGATTGAGTGGTATATTTATTGTTGGATATTTTTCATTAGATTTAGTTGATTATCCAACTTCATATATATGTATTCTTTTATTTAGTATGACTTTTGATGTAAGTATTATTGAGAAATGAATAAACTGAGTTTGTAGAATACATAAATCAATAGGTTACACTATTTCACAATATTTAAAAATATTGGTTATCTATAGGACATGTATGCAAAAATACCTCATGCATAAATTATAAGCATCAATGTAGTGTAGATGGTATAACTTCCATTTAATGAATCCATGGTATACCTAAGAGTAGGTTAAAATGAAAAATGTTTCGCATCATGTGAAACATAGTAGCTAGCATTTTATGGCCCACTATAACATCTAAACTAATTGATAAAATAACTTGAAAATGAATATTATCAAAACCTTTGTTATTCTTGTTTGAGTTGTGAATGGAGTCCATATTGATACCTAGTGTTTGTATAAATGTGATATTGTAAATTTTCAATCCTAATCCACCATATATCAAAGCATGTTTAACTCATTTTTTAAAGATTTTGAATTAAATAAACAATGGGAGATTTTGGTCTATAATATGTTGAGAATGAAAATATTTCTTTTAAAAATAAATCATGTCCTCACTATTCTTAAATGTATTAACACCATATTCAAAATAAGCACATTTTACATCATTTGGTAAATTTGTATCACACAATGATGTGTGTGTGTGTGTGTGTGTGTGTGTGTGTGTGTGTGTGTGTGTGTGTGTGTGTGTGTGTGTGTGTGTGTGTGTGTGTGTGTGTGTGTGTGTGTGTGTGCGTGCGTGCGTGCGTGTGTGTGTGTGTGTGTGTGTGTGTGTGTGTGTGTGTGTGTGTGTGTGTGTGTGTGTGTGTGTGTGTGTGAATGTATATATATATATGTATATGTATATGTGTGTATATATATGTATATGTATATATATGTATATGTATGTATATATATATATATATGTATGTATGTATATATGTATATATATATGTATGTATATATATATATATATATGTATATATATATATACATAATATATATATACATATATATATACATATATATATACATATATACATACATACATACATATATATATATATATATATATATATGTAAGTATAGTTATTTTTAAACTCTAATATGGGTATCATAGCTGGAGTATTATTAATTTGATCAATGATTTAATACTATTTTATTGTGTTAACTAGCAGTCTTGGAAATGGAGGGGGATTATGAGGGACATGTTGACTACCTTAATTTTTTGCATAGGATTGGACACCCTACCTATTTATTTTTTGATAGAATAAAATAAAGTTGTAAATCTAGTGTCCATTCATACTTTTAGGTCAAGGGGGAGGAGGAGCCAAAGGAGTCATATACGCCCTTTTCCTTTGAGTAGTAACTAGAAGTATCTAAGATATTTAGTTAACATGCATAACTAAGGAGAGTTAAGAATTATTCATTATTAATTAAATACTTGGGTCTATTGTATATAATTTTAATCCATTTCATTACATGATATCAAAAAATATCACATTTTTAAAGAAAACATGTATTTATTACAATCATATCTTGCATCATAAAATATAAACTACGTATGCCCATTATATCCATGAATTTATTATGTGAATATGGGGAAATAAAAAATCAGATCTAAAACCCTAACACATAAATATGAAACCCAAGAATGATTAATGAAACCATGAGGGAGAAATACCTAAGTTTTATTGTGCCCAAAATAATGATCGGGTTTAATAGAACTTTTTATATTTATTTGGATTTAAGTGACCCAAAAAAGTAAAACTAGTGTGATTCAGATTGCATAATATATATCATAAACCATTTATATCTAAATGTAACAAATATATTGATCGTGTTTGATATTTATAAAAACTACTAAGAGACAAGATAATTAGCTATTATTGTAATATATTCATGTCTACAAAGTGTTGAAATTCACCTAATATGCTTTGTAATGGCTCTATGATATATTGACTCAAGAATTAGAGAATCAAACATTTAAAGGAGTGAAGCCTAGAAATCTAAAACATACTATCTACTGCAACTATCTACTACAACTATCCCTATAGATTTTTTAGGATTATTCCACCATAAATTTATGTCCATAAATGTTAAGATGATTTTTGAGGGATTTACAATACTTGGTTCTATGTAAAGATTATGATTTTATCTTCCTTTTCCTTGAAACCCTAATTCTACTTTAGACACTTTATTGACCTATAAAAAGGGGTTATAAATATGGGTTTGATATCCCCAAATGGATCTTAAATTATTTATTTAGGGTTAATTATTTTCCAATAATCATAAGTGGTCTCAAACCAAATATAATACTCCCACCTATGTGTGTATACTCAATAGTGTTCTGCTAGAATGCAATGTAACTCTTTTCACTTTTGAAACTTAATAAAATGCAGATTTGACATTATGTTAGATGTTTAAATGTGTCTTATGGGTGATAATTTGAGGGTTAATAAGTTTTACATGTTTTAGGAAATTTTTTGAATGGCATGCAATTATATTTATTAATGTGCAAGTGGTTTTCTAAGTAATAACCAAGTGAGAGCTAGATGCTTACTTGATAGGAATGACCTTAGGCTTGACATGTATTTATATGTTTATATTTATGTATTTTATCTGCCGATATGATATCTTAAACATGTAGGAAAATCCAAGAGTGAGATATAAATCTTAAAAATAGCCATTATAGGTCCTTGGGACATTGTCAGTGAAGTTAGATGTTGTCAATATTGTCCAACATGTGATCATGCCAATAATATATAGGGATAGAGAAACACAAATATGAGACATGGTGATAGTTTACCTAGGATAATAAAGAATTGTTGTAAAATATAGGGAGACAATTAATATTAAAGAGGTAAAACTGTGATGGCCAAATTAATAAATAGATAAAAAAATAGGATAAAATGTGAGAAAGATTCAGATGTGCACACACAACTCATGACTTTAAAATATTGATCAAAATTGATGATTTAACTGGTTTAATAGTAGATTTATGTGTCTACACTTTCTTAGATATATTCATCCATTTATAGTTTATCTTCCAAGTATGCATGATTCTCATTTTGTTTGATATAATAATTTCTAATACTTCATTATTTTCCATTTCTCTTTTTCTCAAGGATTAAACCATGTTTTATAAAATTCCTAGAGAGTTTTTAGGATCAATGAAACCACCATAAACAATATTAATTTATTTATATAATTAGAATGCCTACCTCTTTAGTTTAAAAACCTTTGACATAAATTTTAAAATTATAACAATGACTCTCATCCACTAATCAACATTTTTGAATAACCCTTTATATTATTTTATAGATGAGATAGAAGGACAAAGAGAATATTTTAAATGCATATCTTTTTTTACTTGAAATATGTATTATTATTATTAGGTGAATTTAATTACTTAATAAATAATATTATTTAATAATAAGTCCTAGACAAATTTATACATAATTAATGCCTATTCATATTTACAATTAAATATTACAAGTGTCTCTTAAACCATAAAAACATTTATGAGTTATTAAATGCACTAACATCTCCCAGTAATTTTTACTTGGTAAAAGGAATGAGGGAGAAATAAAAGATTTATTTGGACCCTTGACAACGCCTTCCTTCACTCACATAAATTACCTAAGTTGAAAAAATTACACCTCAAGTAAGTGATTTTTGAATATGTTTAAAACTTGATCGTCTTTCATGGAATAAGTTAATATAAACTACTTTTTCCTATATTAGTGACCATATATAATGTGTATAAATTTGAATATGATTTATGTGTTGGTAGTCCACTAGGTTGTGATAAATGTGGATATCACTCTAATTATCACACCAAAATATTATGGGTTGGTCATGAAGAAGTCAAAACTTAGAAAGTATGCATCAAAACCAAATTGACCTATGACCAACAACATCTCCACCATATTGAGTCTATGTAGTGGAAAAAAATAGATTGGTTCTTAAAAGTCATATGAAATGTCCCAAGATGATAGATATATCCTACTATTGACATTAAATCATATAAATAACCTAACCAATCACTATTGATGTAACTTATAATAAATTCTTTATTTATATAATAATAATCAATTTCATAACCAATAATACCCCTAAAATACTATAGAATGAGCTTTGATTGTTTTCAATAGATATCATGGGGATTTGACTATAGTGTGATATTATGCCATTTTCAAGGATAGATTATGATGAGTATGATTCAAATAGATAATAATTCCCACCAATTCCCTATAAGGTATACCATAAACAAAAGGAAAATAATGCTTGGTGGAAAATTGACTCTATAATGATAATGAGGTGGTGCATACTTATAACCATCCATGTTGAAGCAATGGAGTATGTATTAAGCATACTTGCATTGATTAAAAAAGATGTGAAATATGAAGACCAAGGTTATAGTGTAATAAGTATAATTTGTTCATCTCAAAATAATTCATCAATCATGATTTCAAATCATGTATTTTATCAATGAAACTTGATGTAATGATTAAGTCATTGAAATAAAGGATAAAAATTATGCATTTATTTTTTTATTTATTTATGTAAATTATGGGGTCAAATAAACTTCATGTAATCCCAAAATTGAGTATATTTTTTTATCTTCTCATACCAATATCAAGGATCCTACTTCATAATCTACAAGGACTTATACAATTAACACATGTAGAAAAAGTTATCACTAATAACATACCTAAAAGGTTGTGGCATGTATATTTATTATTTCAAGCTATGGTGAAAAAATAAACTCTTTACATCCATTTGATGGAATACTCACCTTTGTGTTGTAACTAAAGAGAGTAAAATCATATTTTATTTTATCTTGGAAAAATAAGTAAATGTATTATTTTTAACTAATACGTTCAACTTGTGAAACACCTTTTTCTACATGCATTATTTTTAACTAGTCAATTGACCTATATGATGCATACTTAGTGTGTCACACTCAATTTCAAGTGAAACAAGTACCGATGGTCATTATTTTTAAAATAAGAAATTTATAGTTCCATTTATATTTCCTATTCAATATGCCCATGAGCCTTATTATAAGTCTTATGATCCCGACTCACTACCAACTATGGACAAGTGTGGAACATAAAATTGATGTTATAATTGAGTCTTGTATGAGTAAATAGGATTTCATACCAATGCACCAACCTCATAGTGAAATTAGAAAACCCATTTTATTTGAGGTTTTGTAGTTTTTTTAGGTGTTTTATAAAATATTTTTGGTACTAGGGATGGAATGATATGTTATGCTAACAATGGAGGATCTTATGATCCCCACTATGATTTATCATTTGAATTTTACTAATATTTATAATTGGAGTCATACAAAATATCTTATTCTAATAATAATAATAATAACAACAAGAATAATAGTAATAACAATAACAATAATAATAATAATAATAATAATAATAATAATAATAATAACAACAATAATAATAATAATATTAATAATAATAATAATAATAATAATAATAATAATAATAATAATAATAATAATAATAAGTTTGGAATGGAAGAAAATAATAAATTATGAGGAGAAGATTTTGGCTTTTAATCCTAGGATTATTGATATAACACTTGAGTGGCAAATGAGATAACAAGAATACATGCCTTCATATCTTCAAAATAGCAAAAAAAAAAAAAAAACAATGCAAACCCTTCCTTTCCATATCATTATGATTATCATCTAGGATATGTGAAAATGAATTAAAACTAAATAAAATGAATTTTGATACATTTGTTTGACACTGGACCATTTTCCTCTAGGAGTAATGCTTTACATTGTTAAGTGATTAGTGTGATTTTGAAAGCAATTTAAAAATTAAATTTCCTCAAACTAAAAATGAGGTGGAGAATCTTTGGAATGCACTATGAAATTTGGAATTTCCTTGAGTATTTTATTTTTGCATTTAGCCACATTATTATGTTTGAAGTGTGTATGATATAATATTTTGGATTTGAATTCATATCTATTCATGTAAGCTATGTATCTAGTTGTTAACATATTCTCTTCCATTATATATTTTGGGATGTATCTTTCTCTTTAATATGTTTTTAAATATTTTTTTGAAAAAAATATATATGTTGAAATTTTATCCTCCATTATATGTTTTAAGATGTTGAATATTTTTATTTGATATGATTTCAACAAGCGCTTTGAAAATTTTGAAGTTCTCAAAGAGTTCCCTTTTATTTTTAAAATAGTAGACCCAAGTTCTATGAGAGAAATAATCAATGAATGTAAATAAATATTTTTGTTTCTAATAAATAAACATGAGTTAATTACATGAGATCATTGTAAACAAAATGTAATCTATCACCTATCCTTGTAGCCTTTCCTTTAATAAAAGGTTCACTATATTTTTTTACAAGTGCAAAACCTGAAAAAATCCATCTCTAAAGGAAACATATTAAAAACCATGAAACATACTCAAAAAACTCATGATAGAATTTATTTAAATCATTCACATGTATATTCATGTATTGATAAGGTTGAATGAGCATAAAGTTGTGAAAATTGTATAATTTTACTTGCAAATAAACCTTGTAAGTGGATATAATAGTTGATTGTTCATTCAAATTTATAATAACAACACCAATAGGTGTAAACTCAAAAATTTCACCTTAATTATAATGTATGAGATTATAAATGGATAATAAGTTCATAGGAAATATTTTAATGTGAATAACTTTTTTGAACTTTCCATTCTCCATCTTAATGGACCATTTTCCCTCAACAACTAGAGGACTCAAGTTTCCTATAGATATTTAATTTGTGAAACTTACACTAGGAGAGGTAAACAAATAACCATTATTCATCATATGGTGATAGGTCCTTGAATAAAAAAATCCATTTAGACATTGGTGATTTGAGTGAGAATGAAAAAAGTGTGGCTCTTATCTCTGAGTTAGTGAGATTCATTTTATTCCTTTATGCTTCCACATGTATAGATTTATTAAAACATGATATCTCATTATGCCATAGTTTACTACAAAAATTGAAGTAATATTTGTATACATTTTTATTCCATTTCCCTTTTCCTATTTCCTAACAGGCCAAAGGGTTATGTTATGTTGATTGATTGCCCTTAGGATATGAAATTTATTTCCTTTTTCATTTGACACATCCCTTTCCTTTTGTTGAATTAGGATGCAATTTCACATTATTATCATTGAAAAAAATGTCTACTAATTAGAACTTCTAGGGAATATGTCAATAATAAAAAATAGTTTCTCTTGTTATATCTAAAATTTCTCATATAACTTATCAAAAAACTATGTTACATATGTTTTTCCCAAATAATATTACTATATATATAGTGAATTGAGATGAAGCGTGAGTATGGATGGCCCAATTTTGACACAACACTCATGATTATTTGGTATTTAGTCCTATTAACCTATAAGTTTACTATAAAAAGTATTAAGCTCTTGACTTGAGTGATGAAGTCTTCAATTATAAGATAGTTGTCAGGAATAAGAGAAACAATCTCATTTTATAGTTGTCATCCATGCATTTTGATTTTAATTCAAAAAAATCATTCTAAGTTTTTACAAGCTATCCTTAGTTGCATGACACCCTAAAAATAAAACTTCAATTCAGAGGACATCAATTATCTAATGGTATCTCTAACTTCATCAAAATAGTATTTTCACTTAGAAAGTTTGTGAGGATCTCAAAGAAAAACTTATTGATTCATGTAAA